>OX155971.1:24526876-24579714 GCA_944548615.1 Micropterix aruncella | reverse complement strand
TGTCTCCAAGGCACTCCATAAGCTGTTCCAATCGATGCAATCGAAGGCGGATTTAAAGTCTATGAAGACGACGATTGTTCGTTTGCCGCACCGTATTCTTTCTTCCATTAGCTGACGAAGAGCGAATATCTGATCAATGCATCCTCGATATGGTCTAAATCCTCTCCTCTCCTCTCCATTGACTCAAGTCAATGCTTAATCGATTGCCATGTACTTATAACAACAAATTCAGAGATCTTGACATTTTCAGCAGAAACAAAATTAGTTTCAAAGCAATACGTCTTTGGAGTAGCAGCGACAACTGCAATTAATTATTGATTTGTAATATGAATATATGAATATAAACTCTACAACTTTCGCATACCATTATACATATTTATATCGCTATTTATGTATTATACCTAAATATTTATACATGTGTAATTAAACTTCATCTACATGTTTTAGATGTTAAAATATTCTTACCAAATATTAAAATAGTATAAAATATTAATATGTAACCTAATTATAACATTATAACCCAACGCATATTCGGCATAAGAACATGTTTTCGGGGAATTATGTACATATCTAATTATAAGTTGATGCTTTTACCTTACCTTAATAAATAGATAAATATAAAAAGAAGCATAGTCAAAAATAATAAAAAAAATAAAATGGAATACATTTTAATAAAAAATAAAATGGAATCAAAATCGATATCGAGTATAGAGTTTCAACAAAATTCCTTGTAATTAAACAAAATTAAGATTGAAACACCGTTATTCTGTATAAATCCGTAATAACAAAATGGTAATGTAAGAATCAATCCAATATTATTGTCAGTGTACGTAACGTTAATTATAATACAGCTAAAATCGTTTTAAACCATATTTAGTAAATAGAAACGCGAAATGCAAATATGCATGGATAGTCAGGTGTTTAATTGTACGTAAATGAAAACGTTATTATCGTCTCGTTGGCAGTTTAACTTTCTGGAATGCTCTTTATTAACTGGGCGTCGTCGCGTCGGGCCCTTCAGCCATGCAATCGCTACAGTACGTACATTCAAATGCTGAAATACAATTATTCTCGAAATTATACAAATACAACTTCGAATACTGCAAATCCAATATATCGCATTTCGTTCTGTAGAATAATGTAAGAACAGAAGAAGTTTATTACCATACTTGTAAAGGTGATGTTACAGAGTCAAACCGAAATTATAGAAATATAAATACATTAACAAAATTATATCCGTGTAAATCAAAATGGTAAAAACCTATTTTTTAAATGTATTTATTTAAGAATTAATTACTATAAAACAAGATGACTAAAAAACGAATGGCAAAAACTTAACCTTATGCTTATTTGATTCTGCTACCCAACTGGGATCAACCCGTTCTAGAAGAGTGTAAGTACTACTTTCAACGCTTTAGTGAACTCTGAGCACATCTATCCTGCAGTTGTTTTATTTAGTGCACCGAGGGATTTTCCTATGGTGTATAAGAACGGTTGTACCGTTTGTACAACCGGAAAGTCTAAAAACGGAAAAAAATCGATGACAGCGGGGGTATATTCATATTCATTTTATTAGTATACTGGTATACAAGTCAGATACAGATTAGCAAACATTCATACATATTAGCAAACAAACATTTTTTTTATCGTAAAGAAAAGATAAAATAAACAAAACAAAACGAAAAAAAAAAACACAAGAATAATGTAAAAAGAAGAAATACAAGACAAAATGCCAAGAGATCATTAAATACTTTAGCCACCAAAGCATTTTAGACTTCACTCGAGTAATATTCCTCCAGTGAGAAAAACGCCTTATCTGTAAGGTATCTCTTAAGGCGTTTCTTAAACACGTCAAGAGATTGCGCCTGCCTAATGTGCTCGCTGAGTTTGTTGTAAACCGCTGGGCTGGAGATATATGCTAGCCTCTCCGACTTGGATAATGCATGACTTACTGAACGCAGCATACTACGCGATCTTGTTTAATAGTGATGATGCACATAATTCACTTCAAAATCGGCTAGATTTCTGCGAACGAACAGCGCTACTTCCATTATATAAATGGACGGCAGCGTCATGATGCAGTCACCTCTAATCAGAAGCCTAGCTGGCTTATCAAGCGCCACACGCGCTATTGTGCGGACTGCACGCTTCTGCATAACGAAAGCCTTCTGCCTGTCGGCTGCTTGCCCCCATAACTCCGCGCCGTACGTTAGCAGTAAATGAACGTATGCATAGCAACACATGCGCAGCGCGGATAAATCGAGAAATGAAGCGATGCGATAGGGTGCATAGCACACTATTCCCAATTTATCACATAAAGCATCAATATGTAGGTGCCATCGTAACTAGTTATCGATTATATCTTGACCTGATGTCACATATCCTTAGCAACGACCCGTTGACCACCCGATCTCAAGTGACATACAGGTAAAAGACGCCATGGGGCTATGAGGAATTTACTGCTGACATTAGGAAGAGGTTAGCGGACCCGCATTAGTTCCGAGGGGGCGACTTCGAATCTAAAACCAGACTAGAAAGCGGAGAAAGCTTTCTCCGGAAAATCCGAGCAGAGCTGCTACAACTACAGACACTTTCGTATAACATTACTTTAAGCGGCTTCAGAGTCGATTATATCAACCGAAACGATGTCATAACTCGATCTCGTTACAGTCACTCGGTACCAGCGTAACTCCATTTTCAATAATCCTCCATTTTCAATTCTGTGTATCTGTGTGGCTGTGTGTGTATTCCTCCACGATAGCGCCCAACCGCTTCATTCGGTTGAGCTGAAATTTAGCATGCAGGCACCATTTGATCATGGCAAGAGTTGAAAAGAGGTTGAAATCGGTCAACCAGGGAGCGTGCTGGTCATACTTCAATATCGAAATTTTGGACTTAGAGACTTGACATTTCGTACACAGATGCGAAGTAGGGCCGAAACCAAATTGAGAAATTTTAGTTGGAATATCTTTTATACAAGCGAAAGTAATATGTATATTTAAAATTCCGCCTTATTTAGAAAAATACCACATCATATTAGAAAAAATCCATTTTAATATCATGGAAATAGTATAAAAAAAATACATTTGCGATCATAATCACTTGACACAATCAATATCGGAAGAAAGGGGGGGTTGGCCCCGGGAGGAGGAGCTGGTGGGGGGGGTGTTGGAGTCTTGGTGGGGGCTGGGGGTTTAGGGATTTGGGGCTGGTAGGGAAGGGGAGGGGGGGGGGGGGCTGGTCTGCTTGACGGATATGTTTTGGGGTGAAACAACTATTTTATTTTCTTAGGTATATCCCAATTTTGATGGTGCTATTTACATATTCATATAATTACAAAGACTATGCTCACTTGACGGAAAGTGTTTTATTTTAAATTTGACACTTTATATTTCTTTTGGGCAAATTAATTAGTGTATTATTGTCGCTGCCTGTACCGACTCGACAGGTCGTAGATCCGGCGCTGCACGAACACCACCGCCTGTTGAATCGTTGATAAGAACCCCATTAACTGCATACCGATTCTCTCTCTCCCTCTCGCACCCTCTTAAATCATTCTGGCCGAGTGAGACACGCAACCGGAAGCACCACTTGCACGATCATGTGTTCACATAAGTATTATTTGGCACGAGAGAGAAGGCGTGAGCGACTGCTTTATGGATTTTTAGAAATATTTCCAGTTCGTGCATTCAATATTATAAGATAAGGGAGGACGCTAAGTATAAAATAATGAAAATATTTCATTTCATATTTTTATACTGAGCTGTAACCTGTGGCTAGGTATATGTAGCTGTTTTCATTACCTGTTTTGTCTTTCACAGGTGTGTTTCCAGTATTCAGGAAGCTCTAAGATGTTATTAGACGGGACCAATAGTCTAGGGACCAATAGCTTGGACCTGATGGCCTGTCTGTATTTTCTTATGCCGGTTCTTTCTCAAGAAACTCACGGTTCTTATCCGGCAGCCTCCTCGAAGAAGGACTCAACCTGGAAGGCCCGCTTTGAACTCTGGCTGCAGCTGTAACCAGCAGTCGTAGACAGTTAGGCTCGGATGCTCCGATCAAGGAACACCCTGATCGGATTGGGCTAATACCGCACCGTGCGGTATTAGCCCAATCGACTGTGGAATCCGGCGAATAACCGGAGGACTCTGGAAAGTACGTTTCGTAAGAAGCAGGGGTAGATGTTGAGAACTGGCGTCATCTATCTTAGAAACGACTCATTGGCCACCCGATTCCTAGTGAGCATGGCGGACAAAGGACGCCGCGGATAAGCAGTAAATTGGTAGTAAATGTAGACGATAATAAATGTAGATGATAAGCAAAGGACCTCGAATCCGTGACCAGCCTATAGGATTGAGAAATCCGTCCAAATCCGGTAGTAAAGGCGCGAGGATAGCCCTTAACCCCTAGAGCCCCGATTGGCCGATATCGGCCAAAACACGATTCAGCATGACGACCCCGTTTTAATTAAATTTTAATTTAATTTGTTTTATTTTATTATGTTTTATTATGTTAATATATTTTATTTTAATTATGGATACAGTGGTTTGGCAGTAATTAATGTTTTGGTGGGATAGTGTCATAATTCAATTTTTTAACTAATTTTTACTAAAAATTTTTGGGACATCAACTTGTGGGGGCCGAGGCCTGAAGGGGTAAAGTGCACTTACCACACGGAGAAAAATATACCGCTGTAATAAATAGAAATACACATATTTCAAAAGGGATTACGTATATAATTGTACTGTTGTCCGTACGTATGTATCAACATGACGCGTTACGGTGTAGTTACCATGTCACTGGCATAATAACTACACCGCACATTCATTACGGTGCTTAACGAAATCTTGCTTTTAGCATGTCAGCATGTTATTGCATACGTAAGGTTATAGTCAGTTACAATAATCATGTTGAAGCTATATTATACCGTTATTTTCGTATAACCCGTACGGAGTATGGTGAAATATATAATAGAGTAATGGAGTTGCAACTTAATTCCTTGCAATTTAACAACTTATAATTTAAACATCATTATTCTGTATCAACAAACCGTAACAACAAAACGACATGGTAGGAAAAAATCCAATATTTTTCTCAGTGCAATGCCTCTTTGTAAGGCTTTGTACTCTTTCGGGCTGTTGGCTTAACATGGCGTGGATAATATTTGTCCGCAAAATGTTTTAAGTTCACTCCATGGAAAAGAGAATGGATTAATGTCGTTATAACTCCCTGGGCTGACGGGTTCGCCCGTTGTAACTGACACTCCCGTATGGACCATTATTTCATTGCTGAACTTAGAGCAATTCGTGGACTTAGAGCTAATATCAATAATAACAATAATGCATTGTTTATTTTAGGAAACTGGTTATTTTTTAATATTCAGATATCTCTGGAATGAAAGAGTACAAATGATGTATATGTTGACTCACTGCATATCTTGCCTTATATGTTTGAGTAGTGTCATTACATATTTACTGTTTGTTGTATTCCTGATGTATGAATTGCACAATTTCCAATGTTACAGACTTTTGCACAATTTCCAATGACTTGTTAGTTTTGATATTTATTATATTGCGTTTAAGGTTGGTAGTGCTACGATTTGGCAGCTAGGATTTTACTATAACACGCGACGCCCAGATTACATTCGTAGTTAAAAAAATACATAATATTCTGTTATTTTCAATATGGCAGCGTTCGTAATATAACAGTATGGCGGCCCACTTTAGAATGCGGTAGCCTATACGATATCTTATCTCAAATAAAACAATAATAATATAATAATACACGAATTGTTCAATCATGGGAGCTAAGGGGCCCTTGCTGAGTTGGCCACGAAGACCCATTCTGTTCAGGGTTGGTCACACTCACTGGTCAACACCCATTCGACGGCCTCCGCGCATGAAGTGCGAGCCCGGGTAGGACTCTAGCCTTGGGCTAGTCTTCTGGCGCTCCTGGACGGTCTGCGCACCGTGCGGAGTGAGCCAATCGATTGTGCATTACTGCACAATCGATTGGCTCAGGAAGCAGTACTGTTTACTGAGTCTGGAAGAACTACGTTTGTAAATATACAATCCAACAGGATAGCGGTGTCGACTACAACAGGCGAACCCGTCACCCCAGGCTGATATAACGATATAGATTCTACTTTCTGTCGTGGGATGAGCGTAGAAGACTTGGGGACAAGACAATCTACTGTCTAGTTCACCAGCAACCCGTTAGAGACCAACGCCTTACGGCGAGGCACTGGGTAAGGTTCCCGGGGCCTCACTCCCTAACTACCAGTTTTAGCAGGATATCTCCGTCTGGATTAACCTTCAGGACACCTCTATCCTTCCGACTGGTTACCGGTCCAAAGTCGCTTATACAACCTCCTGTCGTATTTTTCGCGGACCTGGGCGTTCTTTGCCCGTAATGCCACACAGGATCGAGTGGTTCAAGGTCATTTCAAGAGTGGCATGACATCAGGTGAAACATCCACCCCCGCTGCTTAGGAAACAGTGTATTTCCATAGTCTCCAGACCCCTTCAGCAATTAGTCAGAATGCATAACCGATTGGCTTCGCCGACCGTTGCGCAAACCGTCCAGTAGCGCCGGGATGCAATCCCGCCGGGAGAAACCGGTCCACCTGTTCTGAAGCCTGAGACATGGAGTCTTACCCAGGCTTCTGAATAGGAGCTGAATCGTAAGTTGAACCGATCCGAGAACAAAATGGATCTTGTGGCCCAAGCTGCACGAAGCCGTTCACCACCAACAACAATCCAACAATAAAATTAATACTATTTTCGCCAATCCCTACGCCCACGCGAATATGTAGCACCGCGCTATATATTGTATGCTTGTCATATCTACGCGTTTGGTTAATGCCATTAGATCTCACATTTCGTCTCAGTCGTAGCAAGAATATGTGATGAACGACACGTCGGAAATTTCACTTGTTTTTTCATTAATTCGTGACCTTTTGTGTAGCTTCTTTCTTGAAATAGACCGGGGGGCCGTGACGGTTATAGGCAGTATTAAATTAGAGCGCAAGTTCTTAAAATGGAAGCTCTATCGGGCGAGACGACTAGACAAACAGAAATGGCCTACATTTGCCTTTGTAAATAGTAAAGTACCTAAAGGGTACGAACTACTTAAAGATTATTTATATCCATTACCACTTCTGAATTGCGTAGGATCGATTAAGTATATTAAATTAAACTTAAATAAGTATTTTATAAATAAGATAAAAGACGAATTTACCGAGTGAAGTTTGTAACACCAGACGTTTCAGCGCAAGTTGCAACAGCAGTTTTCTAGGTTCCAGTCTACCTAAGACAACGGCAGTTCCAGCATCGCCGAAACGTCAGGTGTTTCAAATTTCACGTTGTAAATTTGTATTTTATCTTGATTGTTATGCTAAACAACCGCAACAGCTTCGATTACATGTAATGTAAATTAATTCAAAATTATTCTAATTAACAAAAAAGTTACATTTAATTACATTGATAAGTATGTTTGTTTCTACCCTTTATTGCGAAATTTCGCAATGGGCGGGTTTATTATCATAGGATAATTTCTTACAACCAACCCTACTATGACGTGTTTATATGTATGTATGCGTGTAACATGTGTGTGTCTTGTTATTGCATTCGATCGACAGAATTAAAAATGTATTTCCGTTAATTAGATCCCAACGGAAAATTGTGACCCAGCCGGGAATAGAACCCGGGACCTTACAACGTAATATCAGGCGACCTAACCACTATGCCACCTATGTACTATGTACACCTATGACTATGTACAAGTACAATGTCCTTATGTGCATATATGTTGAGTTTAATCAGATACACTCAGATGGTCTCTTGCAGATAACAGTGGTTCAATCACCCCTAAATATTAAGCAATTTATTAAACAGTTGAAGTCCTATGTAGAGACTATTCTCCTGGATCTTGCCCATACATGGCATGATCTGTTGGAGGTGATAGGTTTTATTCCTGGTGTCATGCCGATTTAATCTTCGTAGAATATTTCCGGGTTCTTACTGCAGTAGAATTCGTTACGAGCTTATTGAGCAAAAATCGCATATACGAAATATTAAAAAAAAATTGATGTAAAAAGTTGCTTATTTGCTCGTACTGTTTCACCCACTTCAAGGATGTCACTAATTAGAAACTCATCCTGTATATCGTGTTTAATTTGGAACATCGTACGATACAATAGTGCCATAAACGGTGACGACTAATCAAGAATTATGATAACGGAGGGTTGACCGTTACTGTAAAAAAGTAAATTTTCCAGATTTCGATATCTTTGAATTAATTGTTATCAAAGTGTAAATTCAGACGACCAAAACTGCGATGGATTGAAGTGCGAGCCTCCACGCATGAAGTGCGAGCCTGGGTAGAACTCTGGCTTATGGTTAGTTTCCCCTGGGAATCAACCAACCTTCTGGCGCTTCTGCACGGTCTGCGCACCCTGCGGCGTGAGCCAATCGACTGTGCACTCTGACTAACAGTCGGGGGAGTCTGGAAGCAGTACTGTTTCCTATAGAGCGGGGGTGATTGCGGACTTACGGCGACTGCTCTTGAAATGACCATCGGCTACCCGATCCTGGGTGAACAGCCGGGGAAAGGACGCTGTGGTCCGCGATACATAGATTCGGTAAACACCGTTTCACCGCTTCGTAAGAGAGAGGACCGCGCAAGCGACCTCGAACTCGTAACCAATCGAGAGCCTGAATAATCTGGTCACAATTGGACATAAGGGCGTGAGTGTAGGCCCGCCGGGTAACACTCCTGGCTATCTCGCGGTTAAAGCGTTGGCCTCTTACGGGCTTGTGGCGTAGCTAGACGGTGGACTGTTTTGTCCTCAAGTCTTCTGCGCTCACTCCAGGGAGATAGAACGACTAATCGTTAAAACTTCCTGAGGTGACGGGCTCGCCCACTGTAGTCGACAACCCTAGTTGCGATGGCTTGATTCTGTGACTAAAGAACTTGCAAAACTAGAAAAATGGGAGAAAAACCTTCAACTTTAATGACTAGATAGGGTAAGGATTTTTTTTATTTATTTATTTTTTAATTATTTATTTAATTTTACATGTCTAATCTAATACTATATATACAGGGTGCGGCAGTGAGGACGGACGGTTTTAAAAAAATCATAAAATAGTTATTTTTTACTCAAAACCATATTTAAAATAAAAAAACGAAATTCGAAATTTTAAATTCTTCCATCTGTCAAGTAGCTCGTCTTGTCTTGTTATTTCCCTTGAAATAATAGGAAATTGAGTGAGTTTACGTATAAAGAAGGATTGTAGCTTAATTTTTGAGATAATTGGATGAAGGGTGAGCGTTACTAGTTGTAAAATGGGCCCAACTTAAACCTACTCCTCTTTCCGCAAGTGAGAGGCATTCATCATTCTCGTTAACACCTAAAGCATTCCCGAATCTGATCAAGGGAATCCTGCGTCACGATGTAAGTGGCTTTTATAATTATTTACTTTATAATCATCTTATTGATCAATTCTAAAAAGAATATATATATATATATATATATATATATATATATATATATATATATATATATATATATATATATATATATATATATATATATATATATATATATATATATATATATATATATATATATATATATATATATATATATATATATATATATATATATATATATATATATATATATATATATATATATATATATATATATATATATATATATATATATATATGATCAATAAGATGATTATAAAGTAAATAATTATAAAAGCCACTTACATCGTGACGAAGGATTCCCTTGATCGGATTCGGGAATGCTTTAGGTGTTAACGAGAATGATGAATGCCTCTCACTTGCGGAAAGAGGAGTAGGTTTAAGTTGGACCCATTTTACAACTAGTAACGCTCACCCTTCATCCAATTATCTCAAAAATTAAGCTACAATCCTTCTTTATACGTAAACTCACTCAATTTCCTATTATTTCAAGGGAAATAACAAGGCAAGACGAGCTACTTGACAGATGGAAGAATTTAAAATTTCGAATTTCGTTTTTTTATTTTCTAAAGGTGCGATATAAAGAAGCTGCGATCAATATTCAGCTGAAAACTTAAAACTAAAAGCGTGACATGCCCTCATATCAATGAAAGGAAACAGTCAGCTCTTTCCTATTAGTTGGAAAGATTACCTTTAACCTAAATGGATTATTTACAATGAACGAAACATAAAATATGTAAAAATTCAATATTTTGAAATATTTGATAGTTTTGTGTATATATTCTTTTTAGAATTGATCAATAAGATGATTATAAAGTAAATAATTATAAAAGCCACTTACATCGTCACGATGTAAGTGGCTTTGTTAATTATTTACTTTATAATCATCTTATTGATCAATTCTAAAAAGAATATATACACAAAACTATCAAATATATATATATATATATATATATATATATATATATATATATATATATATATATATATATATATATATATATATATATATATATATATATATATATATATATATATATATATATATATATATATATATATATATATATATATATATATATATATATATATATATATATACGAGTGGTATTACCCGGCGTTGCCCGTGTTATATCTTTTCTCAAATACCAATGTATACCAATTTTCTTGGCGATCGGTTGAGCAGTATAGAAGTTGGTGTGCTGCAGCGCCGTCTAGTTGAAAGTTGCAACAAAGCGGATATATATAAAAACCTTAACCATGAAAAAATACATATATATGCCAACTTTCATGGTGATCGGTCAAACGGTTTCGGAGTCTATTAAACTCGGACAGACGGGCATACAGATATACCAACATCCATTTTTATATTATATTATTTTGGCCTGTTTTTAAAATTTAAACTTTGAATGCCTATATCTCGCTTATTTATAGCGACCGACACAATTTTCTTCCAGATTTAGCATTAAAATGAAAAAAATTGGAGAGAGGTTCCTATACTGCAGTTATTCCACTTTTATAACTATGTGATAATACTTACATGTATATATTTTAATTAAAGAGTTTTGAACAATGAAGCACAAATAATTAAAAAGCAGGAATAATTTCACTGTATTACCTTCACAATATTTTGAATTTAGAATAACGCTTGGCCGACTGTGACGTTTGTAGGTTTAACATAGCAGCGCCATCTATGGATTACTCAATAGATAACGCCATCTGTTAAAATCGTTTGGAACTAACAGATAATTGCGAATGTCAAATAATAGACATTGCAATAAAATAATAACGCGACTATAAATTAAGACGTAAGCTATCCTATCTTTCAAGTTGGATCAAACTGCACATTGTGTGCAAATTTGATTCAAATCGGTTAAGTAGTTTAGGAGTCCATCGCGGACAAACAACGTGACACGTAATTTATATATATTAAGATATATATATATATATATACCTATATATATATATGTATATATATATATATATATATATATATATATATATATATATATATATATATATATATATATATATATATATATATATATATATATAAATATTTGATTGTAAATGTGTAAATTATTATTTTTTCAAATTGAAATTATGTTTATCACTAAATAAATGAAATGATAAAATAATGAAAGGGCACTTATCTGGTCTGTGGTGACCAGGAGTGACTCCACGCCTTTTTCGTTTTCTCTTCTCTCAGTATTTGCGGTTTCCTACTGTGGTATTCGAACCTTTCTACTTTATCCTACAGCGGCGACACAACAATGCGAAAGACGAGAATGAATGCTGGAAAATAATAGGCGATTAGTGTTTCTTAAATATTAATGATTTTTATAAAATGTATATCAATATTTCGGCTCAGCCGTCGTCAAGATATATGACATTTCTGAAATCGAACAATTCGTTGAAAATTTAAATTCAAGGAAACGAACAAAAAGAAATGGATTAATAATATTTTACACGATTTAGTTAAGGTACCATAACCAACCGTGCAAAACGTTATTTTAAAATGAATGATTATAAATTAAAAGAAAAAGCATTTGATGATTATGATAATATGATAAACCTTATTAATTTTGCCTATTGAGACCGGAACCTTTGCAAGCGCCTAAAATATAAATATAAGCCAATTCCCAAGATTTGACGTCCCTTTCTTTTGCATTATCCCCAAGGCATTTTATTATTTTAACTTTAAAACATTGATCAAAAGATAAATTATGCGCCCTGGCATGCAAAGATATTGGGAGTTGGCTTTCATTTCCTACACTAGCCCTATGATTATTTAGTCTAATATTAAGTGGTGTTGTTGTTTCACCGATATAAAAGGCATCACAAGTCCTGCACAGAAGTTGATATACTATATTTTTTGAAATACAACTGCAATGAAAGGGAACCCTGTAACTATTAGTAGTATTTGGACTGGTAAAAAAAGGACTTAGATCTAACAGAGGACAAGTTTTACAACGTGGACGACCACAAGGTTGAAGCCCAAAAGTATTATTACCAATAGAGAAATTTTGATTATTTTTTGTTTTGTTTAATATTGATCTAATATTAGGTGGTCTGCGGAAAGATAAAATTGGCGGTGAATCTAAGAGATCCTTAGTGGATGCATCATTAGAAATGATGGGGAATAAATCAGATAATATATCTCGCAGTTTCTCAGCACCAGGAAAATAAGTGGTGCTAAGAAAGATTTTATTATTATTATTATTTTTATTTGAAGAAATTTTAGGTTTTGGTATATATTTTACTTCAGAGTTTAGAATATGTTTATCCAATAGAGGAGCAGGGTATTTTCTTTCAAGAAGAGATTGCTTTAGATTATTGAGATATTTATCTAAATTTTCTTTGTTGTTAACTAAACGGTGTCCGCGAATGGACATTGAGTAGGGAATGGATCTCTTGGTGTGAAATGGATGACAGCTATCAAAGTGTAAATACTGTTCTTTATTTGTAGGTTTTATATGAATCGCGGTTTTAATTTTACCTTCGGAAATTGTTAAATCAACATCTAAGAAAGTAATTTGTGATTTAGAAATGGTATGAGTGAAATTCAAAGGGCCAAAATTATTTAGGTCGTCAAGAAAGGTTGTTAGAGTAGTTTGTCCGTGTGGCCAAATCATTACTATGTCGTCAATAAATCTATACCATAATATGGGTTTTAAATTTTGCGTTTGAAGAAAATTTTGCTCGAATAATCCCATGAAAAGGTTGGCATACGAAGGGGCCATTCGCGTGCCCATAGCAGTCCCTTTAATTTGAAGATAAAATTCATCTTCAAAGGAGAAAGCATTACACGTTAAGACAAACTCGGCTAATTTGCAAAGAAAATCCGTAGAAGGTATTTGAGGATGAGGTCTCTCATCAAGAAAATAAGAAATGGCTTCCAATCCTAAATTATGAGGAATATTGGTATACAGGGATATGGCGTCAATAGTAACAAATAATAGGTCGTCTGACTTTGGAATTACAGTATTCTTTAAAATATCAATAAAATGATAGCTGTCTTTGATATGAGAATTTAGATTTTTCACAAAAGGTTGTAAAAAATAATCTACAAAAGCCGAAATTCTTTCTGTCGGAGAGTTAAAGCTTGCGACTATTGGTCGTCCAGGATTATTAGGCTTGTGAATTTTAGGTAATAGGTAAAAATTTGGAGTTCTGATAGGATCAGGAATTAAAGTTTTAACATCTTCGTCTGATAATTTTTCATTTGATTTATTTTGTTCAATATATTTTTTTATTTTCACTGCAAAATTTTTGTTTGGATCTCTAGATAGTTTTTTATAGAAAGTTTCATCTCTAAGTTGTCTCAAGCCTTCAGTAACATAGTCAGTTTTGTTAAGTATGACAGTAGTGGAACCTTTATCAGCCGGCAAAATGACGATGCTGGTATCCTTGCTAAGACTCTCAAGAGCTGCACGTTCATCTACTGACAAGTTTGATGTTGGCTTGAGGCTATTTAGAAAAGATGGCTGTGTTACTTTGTTTAATAAAATAGTAATAAAATTTTCTACCGGATGATTTTTTGGTAATGGAGGGGGTTCTTTATTGGAGTGTGGACGAAATTTAGCTAGTGCATTGTGTAATTTAATATTATTATTGTTATTCTTTTGATTTGAATGCCAAAATTCGCGCCATCTTAAATTACGACAAAATTTAACAACATCATTACCAAAACTAAAATGGTTCACATTTTGAGTCGGTGTGAAATTTAGACCTTTAGCTAATACTAAATATTCATTGTGGTTAATTACTTTGGATGACAAGTTTTTAACAGCATTTTTTTCTCTAGGAGATGGACCTTGTATATTATTAGAATATGATACTGATGGTGTTATACTGTTATTAATTTGGTTTACTAATGTGGCACGTATTGGTACGGAATCTGATACTAATGGAAATATATTGTTAGTAATTTGGTTTACTGATAGGGTGTGCATCGGAGAGGAAAGAGTACCTTGGTGAACTGCTGGGATAACATTTCGAAGTGAATTTGAATTCCTTGTTTTGTTAACATTGGAATGACTGTAATTTGAAATGGAAACTGGATTCAAAATGTTTCGTGTATTGTTACTTGGGATAATGCAAATTTTCTGAAAGTTCTTTAGTAAATTAAGGAACTTTTTATCGTGTTTTAATCTAATATTTCGTAAATCAAATATTGATATACATTTTATAAAAATCATTAATATTTAAGAAACACTAATCGCCTATTATTTTCCAGCATTCATTCTCGTCTTTCGCATTGTTGTGTCGCCGCTGTAGGATAAAGTAGAAAGGTTCGAATACCACAGTAGGAAACCGCAAATACTGAGAGAAGAGAAAACGAAAAAGGCGTGGAGTCACTCCTGGTCACCACAGACCAGATAAGTGCCCTTTCATTATTTTATCATTTCATTTATTTAGTGATAAACATAATATATATATATATATATATATATATATATATATATATATATATATATATATATATATATATATATATATATATATATATACATATATATATTGTCATGAGCTCCGTTTATTTAACATTTAAACGTCATCGTCAGGATGGGAAAAGATGCTGTCTCACGGGCCGAAGGAACACGAAAGATGAAAATACTGATTTTGTAAGTCCTCTTGAATCGAGGTTTGGGCGCCAGTGGCCTTCGGTACGTGGGGAACAGCCGGAGCCTAGGCAAAACTGCAAGCGCAGCCGGCCATCGTCTAGCGCAGCTGGCAATGGGGAAGCAAGTCAATCCTTTGAGGAACCCAGCACTCAGCCGACGAGCCTTAACAACGGGTCGTGGGGAGCAAATCCTCAGGGCAAGGATCGACCTACGGACGCGAGAGCACTCCTGGGAGCGGACGACATTGATTTTACTTTGGGAGGATTGAAAGAAACACCGCTTCTTAAGGTGGGAACGTAGGGATTTTGCAGGGACGAGGATCTCCGCCCGTGTGTTTTATACCTATATAAATGGCCACTAAACTTATTAATTACCTCCGAGGCTCTTCCTGAGTGCCTCTGAGCGCGAATTTATCAATATTCCTTGGTTCCTGTGAAAGATGTCAATCTCCGCGTATCAACGTTCTGACGTCTACGCTCACGCCCTCCGACGGCCGTCCGTCGCACTGCCTGCGTGAATGATGATCGACCCGCTCCGGATCGGTTCGGAACCTTGCTAAACCCTTGCTTTAATCATTGATTTTATAGTTTAATTTATAAATTGTTCCTTGGCGAGATGCGAATTTCGCCAGATGTTAAATAATGAAATAAATATATAATTTGATTCTATGTAATTTCTCAGGCCGGAACCCCGCCTTCTCTTAATTCATTAGACCCTTATTTTATGTCCTTTTGTGTTCCTGTTTTCGTGGTAATAAGATGGAAGAAAATAAAGAGTTATGAGTGAAATGAAGTTTTTATTCCAAAGAAACGTGGCGACCTTACAATATGGGTTTTTACCGCTTTTGCAGCGCGCGTGAGCGCTGCAGCTAAAATTATGAAAATATACAATATAAAGAAATAAAAGGTTACAATTTTGGATCCGTGCGGATATGCCGCACGGGATGCCTGCGGGACGGAACTTACCGCGTGTCCCGGATTATATTTTTACAAGTTATATTAAAAATATGTTGATTCTAAAAATACTGACCTCGTCTAATGTTAATGGTGAGCGGAGTGGAAAGGAGGGTTCGTTTGAAAGGAATGAGTACGGATCGCTGTGATTGAACCCGATTTTGCCGAGCCGCGTAATGGCGGTCGGGCGCAAACATTTGCAAAAGAAAAATATATATATACGGAATCTAATTTGCGCCTGGCGGCGCGGGATTACGGCTTAGGCGTTTAATTGAGGATCTGAATATTATTATGGCATACTAGAAATTTAGAAAACGTGGCTGCGCAGAGCGCGTGGAAAGAACGACCTTAACAGATGTTTGTTCAGACTTGCCTGGGTAATGGGAGATGTAGAAAAGATGCCAGCGACCACTGCTGCTAGTTAAAAGTATTTACACTGATTTTACTACTGATTAATGAATAATGCTTTCTCATTGAGATATGGCTGAATAGTGACCAGCCGGCCCGCGGCCGAAAGCCGCGGGCCCACCGCTTCGGTGACCGCTCTCCCCCGTGGTCCGTGTAAGAAGAAAAAGACCGTCTAAAATCGCCCGGTAATTCGGTGCGTTAGAATTTTAAAATCAATAGGGAGGGTCGTTGACCAATTCGCCGTGTACGGTTAATTGCTTATCGCATTATCGTAACACGGTGAATGGCGGATATTAAATAGTTATTAAATTATAAAATAATAAGCAATGAACCTTGGGCATTGCAATATATATATATATATATATATATATATATATATATATATATATATATATATATATATATATATATATATATATATATATATATATATATATATATATATATATATATATATATATATATATATATATATATATATATATATATATATATATATATATATATATATATATATATATATATATATATATATATATATATATATATATATATATATATATATATATATATATATATATATATATATATATATATATATATATATATATATATATATATATATATATATATATATATATATATTTATTTATTTATTTATTTTATTAACATATATTATATATATATATATATATATATATATATATATATATATATATATATATATATATATATATATATATATATATATATATATATATATATATATAAATAACCGCCTTGGGACAAGCTATTGCTTAGATAGGCGATATTAAAATAGGATTACTGGCTAAAGTTTCTGGCATACCATGATCAATTTTTTTCTACTGTATTCTCGGCATGACATTATAATTGTATATGTCTATTTACTGTAGATAATTGTAAATTACCAAATATATAAATAGATAAATAATTAAAAAATATAATAATAATAATAATAATAACAACATAACAATAACAAAATTGATGATGCTGGTACCTAGAGGTCTGGTCTCGTTACTCAGAAGAGCACTCTAGGCGGTTTATGATTTTGCGTGAGATCCGTGTGAGTTTGCTAGCTTGAAGGACCACCTGGTGTACCTTAGTACCCAGGAGCGGATATTTAAAGTGGAAAGACAGGATGTCGGTACTTACGGTTTTGTTTGTTCCGTATGTGCTGCTGGACTGCACTGCTTCTCGTTTATCTGTCACTCACTGAGGTTTCACACGAATTGCGATGCGGGCTAATCAACACAAAGGTTTGTGTGATGCGATGCGGCGGTTTGCGACGAGAAAAAACGATAATCTCGTCTGTTGTTGCGGAGCGAATACATTCGACGACGCGCCTCGCCAAGTCAACAAATGTACTGTCCTACCCGTCGTTCCGACGGGGCGATCCGTAGCGCTGGGCGGCTCAGATCGGCGCGGGTCGCGACATGTTTAAATGGGTACCGACAATATTGATTGGAGCGGAAGAATTTATAAAAGGGATTGGATTAGACAAGTGATTAGGAGGCGGAAAATTACGCTAATTCTCACACAAACCTCACTGGCGTGAACATTCCCCCGGCCTTGAAAGGACCCCTTTCAAATGAAAGGTATAAACCTTTATGTCATGTGAGAATTAATACCCAATCTATTAACTTGAATGCACCAATCGACCCTGTGTGTGTTCTCAATGAAGCGATGTGATGAATTTATTATAAAGCGGTTATTATGTCAGCTGATCTAAATGGCTAAAGAATATAACTTAACACTAAAAAATGCGGTTGGTAAAATTATAAGTAATTAAACATTTGCGGTTTTATTGATTTGTGCGGGATGCGGTAATTCTAATTGAAAGTTTATTGAGTTGGTAAAGGGCAGATCTTTACCACCGGTCGCTTGTAAACCCCAGACTTGGTCCGGACAAGAACCACTCGAGTTACGGCATCTGTGCCAGGATAAATTTCTTCTATTACTCCTAAAGGCCAATGAAGAGGCGGAGAGTTATCCTCACTCACCAGAACGACCATCCCTTTGACAATGGGATGAGACGGGGTATTCCACTTCTGCCGTACTTGCAAGGTATGTAGATATTCCAGACTCCAACGAGACCAATAATTTTGCACCATATGGTCCAGCATAAATTTGCGTTTGATCGTAGAAAGTGGTTGTTCTGATACAGAGGCAGCTGGTAGCGAGGTTAGTGGTGTTAAGGTTAGGAAATGGGCGGGCGTTAGTGCGAGTGGCTCTGATGGATCACCACTTAATAATGAAAGTGGACGTGAATTTAAGAGGGCTTCTATTTGAGCGAGGACGGTGTATAACTCTTCATATGTTAAAATTTGCGTACCAATTACTCGGTGGAGATGAGTTTTTACAGAACGGACATTTGCCTCCCATATACCACCAAAATGTGGGGCACGTGGTGGATTCAATTTCCATTCAATCTTGGAAGACGTGAGGTGTTTATTTATAACACCATTATATTCGTCCGAAGCGAGAAATGAATACAAAGAGTCTAGGTGGGACTTTGCTCCTATGAAGTTAGTCCCACAGTCTGAGTACATGGTACTACATGGACCTCGCCGGGATAAGAAGCGTTTGAATGCATTTAGAAATGTTTCTGTGCTTAAATCAGAGACAAGTTCGAGATGAAGAGCGCGGGTTACTAGACATACGAAGAGGCATAAATATGCATTTTGTGTGCGACACCCGCGATAACGATTGAGTACTATTGTGAAAGGACCGGCATAATCAACTCCCGTGTGGCAAAATGGTTTTGCTTGACGTACGCGACATGCTGGCAGATCGGCCATTATCGGAAATACCACTTTAGGGTTCGTTTTGAAACATGTGTTGCACATTTGAATGCGTTTCCTTACAATGTTTCGTGCAGACAGAATCCAAAATTGTTGCCGCAGTAACGACATCAATAAATGGGGACCAGTGTGCATGTACCGACTGTGGTAGTAATCTATAATTAGATTGACTACATGATCGCGCTTAGGAAGTAAAACTGGATGCTTACTTTCCTCACTCAGTTCAGCGTTCGCCAGTCTACCGCCTACTCGAAGTAGACCATCCTTTAAGTGAGGGTTGAGCTTGCGTAGAGCGCTTGACGCTGGTTGGTTTCTTTGTATGGTTTTAATATCTTCCGAAAAATGTACCGTTTGAACTGCCATTAAAATGCGAGATTCTGCAGCATCTAAATCAGAAACTGTCATTTTGGCCGATCTTGGTAACTTCTTTGTAAAGCGAAGTACATAGACAACTATATGGAGTAGTCTAGACCACGAAGAAACCCGTTTGGCTAATGTGTACATTAATGGTTCTTCAGCTGATGTTGTGCTTAAAACCACTGTTTTTTCTTCAGGAACTGCTACCTGCTTGTCGTGCGTAAATGGTTGGATAGGCCAAACACTTGAATCTGACTGGAGCCATGGAGGCCCATGTAGCCAGAGCGGGTGATCAATTAGTTGAGAAGGTAATAAGCCCCTGCTCAAACAATCGCTAGGGTTTTCATTACCTGATATATGGTAAAATTTGGATGCGGGGAGGTTATCATGAATTTTTGCGACTCGGTTTGACACGAAGGTGTGCCACCGATGCGGGGATGAATGAATCCAACTTAGAGCGACGGCAGAGTCAGAGAAAGCGAATATATTTTCAAGTCGATAACGCGGATTGTACGTATCGACAACTACCTTTATCAATTTTGAAAGTAAGAGAGCTGCGCATAACTCCAGGCGTGCAAGAGATACAACCTTTAGTGGAGAGATTTTAGACTTTGCACAAACTATAGTGAGTTTGTTTGGCCTGTGATCTGCGTAGGAAACATGTAAATAAACCACGCTTCCATAGGCCTTTTCACTTGCATCTCCAAATCCAATTAAAGTTAGGGTGACGTTTGATGTGACTCCTAAGTGTCGAGGTATTTCCAGGCGTTCTAACTCTGGCAATTCTGCTTGGAATTGTGACCATGCAGAAATGATGTTTTGAGGAGGCATATCGTCCCAGTCCAATTTTAGAAGCCATAAAGTTTTGATTAGCAGCTTTGCGTATAATATAACTGGTGCAACAAAACCCATTACGTCCCAAAGCTTGGCTACGCAAGATAAAATGTTGCGTTTTGTGCATTTAGTTATTTCAGGATTAACGACGAAAGTAAATACATCAGACGAAGGTAGCCAACGAAGACCCAGAATGTTTATAGAATTTTCTTCCTTAACCCTTGGAGTAAATGGGTATTTTCATGGAATCATCTGTCACTTTTGCAGGATTTTCGGCGACATCGACGGCGCTCGACTTCAAGGACTATAACTACGAAACTACTACACCAATCATAAAAAGAACAACTGCACAATGATGGCATTGAAATTTCGAATATAGAATATTGAAATATCATTTTGTAAAACAATTGGATAATTATGAATAAATATGAGAACTTCAAAGAAGTGAAAAAAACTCGCCATTTCTGCCGTATAATTGTGTTACGAGAAAATACGGAAGTCTATTGAGAAATTGTAAATACTTACGTCATCTGTATTATATTATTTATCAAAACTATTATTTCGTTTTACTTATTAGCATACAAAAATATTTAGATATTAGCTCATGAAAACCACGAAAATTTTTGATGAATCATCGAGTATTTTTTTTTATGTATGTTTTATTTATGAATGATTAGAGGCTCTTTTTATTTGAAATTGTGTTGAAATCAGTCGACTACTATATCATACTATGCTATAAATAGAACAAAAACCTCCAGTTTGTTTTATAGATATAGAAAACTAAATATGTTTCAAATCTGTCCTCAAAAAAGCAGTACTATTTTTGAACCGTCATAATTCCGAAGTCTTTAATAGTTTTTGAAATTTATTGAAATATTGGCGCTTGTTATATGTCCAATAAGTAATTATTATACTCTAAACAGTCACGTTTCATAGTAAAAATAATAATAAATAATACTGGAAGTTTGCAATAATTCCCATACAAAAAGCTGAAAGCCGCTAGTGATGGGCAAACACATTTGATAATATCGATAAAATTTGCAGTGGTTGTAATAACATAATTTGTTACGCAATCTTTGCAGAATATAAATTCTTTCATTATTTTACGTATAAACTTAATAAAAAAAAAATTGTTACAAAAATACAAAAAAAAAATATTTACCAAAAAATCATACGAAGAAATAAAACACGATTTTCCCACAAATCAAACATATTTTTTTTTGTTATGACTTACAACTGATTCGAAAATGGCCACTCTGAGAAGAATCAGTAAGCAAATCAAGAGGAAACCTATTTTTAATGTTAGGTATACAAAACAATTACATAATATACCTACCAAAGATAATACAGTACAATTTTAGCCAACAGACTTTTTACAACCACTATCATTTTTTCATCGTTAGGTATAAAAATATATATGTGTGAAACTAAAATAAGATAATGATAGATTCATTAATTCATTCATTCATAATCGGTCTTAGATTCATTCATTCATTCATTCATAATCGGTCTTAGATTCAGCTGCTTTATCTTCGGTAGTTAGTTTTAGTGCGGAAAAGTGACAACCGTTCATTTTACATTCGACGCGCAGAAAGTCGTCCGTGTGAAATGTATCACATGTATCACTAAAACAAATGTATCACAAAATATATGTGTGAAACTAAAATAAGATAATCATTGAACATAATAATTTAGACAATTACCACATTAGTTCTACTTCGCTAACAAATTTTGTAAGTTGTACATATAAAGTAGATCGAAGCTAACATAGCTCGTAAGTTGTACATATAATCTAGATCGTAAGAACATAGTAAAATCAAACTAACACGCGAATAACCTGCGGGACTACAATAGTTCTGCGGGACTACAATAGTACAGGACTTTAGTTTACGAAGAAACGCAATCAATCGAGCCATTATAAAGATAATACATTGCATTTTAGAAAATAAAAGGTAGAGGTGGAGGTACTCGATGGGATGGTCCTGGCTGTGGCGAGCGAGATGTCGACCGCGGAGATGACGTCTAAAAGATACAAGAATTCCGTGAATCTCCAAAATCAATTTGCCAAACTATATTTATTATATATACAAACCGTTCTAAGCTGCGACGACAACAGACGGGACAGTCCAGGCGACCATGGCGGAGACGTCTAGAAGATACAAGAATTCCGTTAGTTGTATGTAATAAAATCTTCAAATCAATTTCTTTATAATACTTTGATACCTCTCTAACGACAGCAGCGAGTAAGGGATCGGGCGGCGGCGGTGAGTGGTGGAGATCTGGGTGGGCATCCGACAGGTCGCTGAAATTTAGAAAAAAACACAAAAGAGCAGAATATGAAATGAACGATCGACGATTCTGTCGAACTTATAGCCGTCGGAATAAGGTTGAACGCATTTCAAGCGGTCTTAGATTCAGCTGCTTTATCTTCGGTAGTTAGTTTTAGTGCGGAAAAGTGACAACCGTTCATTTTACATTCGACGCGCAGAAAGTCGTCCGTGTGAAATGTATCACATGTATCACTAAAACAAATGTATCACAAAATATATGTGTGAAACTAAAATAAGATAATCATTGAACATAATAATTTAGACAATTACCACATTAGTTCTACTTCGCTAACAAATTTTGTAAGTTGTACATATAAAGTAGATCGAAGCTAACATAGCTCGTAAGTTGTACATATAATCTAGATCGTAAGAACATAGTAAAATCAAACTAACACGCGAATAACCTGCGGGACTACAATAGTTCTGCGGGACTACAATAGTACAGGACTTTAGTTTACGAAGAAACGCAATCAATCGAGCCATTATAAAGATAATACATTGCATTTTAGAAAATAAAAGGTAGAGGTGGAGGTACTCGATGGGATGGTCCTGGCTGTGGCGAGCGAGATGTCGACCGCGGAGATGACGTCTAAAAGATACAAGAATTCCGTGAATCTCCAAAATCAATTTGCCAAACTATATTTATTATAAATACAAACCGTTCTAAGCTGCGACGACAACAGACGGGACAGTCCAGGCGACCATGGCGGAGACGTCTAGAAGATACAAGAATTCCGTTAGTTGTATGTAATAAAATCTTCAAATCAATTTCTTTATAATACTTTGATACCTCTCTAACGACAGCAGCGAGTAAGGGATCGGGCGGCGGCGGTGAGTGGTGGAGATCTGGGTGGGCATCCGACAGGTCGCTGAAATTTAGAAAAAAACACAAAAGAGCAGAATATGAAATGAACGATCGACGATTCTGTCGAACTTATAGCCGTCGGAATAAGGTTGAACGCATTTCAAGCGGTCTTAAATTCAGCTGCTTTATCTTCGGTAGTTAGTTTTAGTGCGGAAAAGTGACAACCGTTCATTTTACATTCGACGCGCAGAAAGTCGTCCGTGTGAAATGTATCACAAAATGTATCACATGTATCACTGAAACAAATGTATCACAAAATATATGTGTGAAACTAAAATAAGATAATCATTGAACATAATAATTTAGACAATTACCACATTAGTTCTACTTCGCTAACAAATTTTGTAAGTTGTACATATAAAGTAGATCGAAGCTAACATAGCTCGTAAGTTGTACATATAATCTAGATCGTAAGAACATAGTAAAATCAAACTAACACGCGAATAACCTGCGGGACTACAATAGTTCTGCGGGACTACAATAGTACAGGACTTTAGTTTACGAAGAAACGCAATCAATCGAGCCATTATAAAGATAATACATTGCATTTTAGAAAATAAAAGGTAGAGGTGGAGGTAATCGATGGGACGGTCCTGGCTGTGGCGAGCGAGATCTCGACCGCGGAGATGACGTCTAAAAGATACAAGAATTCCGTGAATCTCCAAAATCAATTTGCCAAACTATATTTATTATATATACAAACCGTTCTAAGCTGCGACGACAACAGACGGGACAGTCCAGGCGACCATGGCGGAGACGTCTAGAAGATACAAGAAGTCCGTTAGTTGTATGTAATAAAATCTTCAAATCAATTTCTTTATAATACTTTGATACCTCTCTAACGACAGCAGCGAGTAAGGGATCGGGCGGCGGCGGTGAGTGGTGGAGATCTGGGTGGGCATCCGACAGGTTGCTGAAATTTAGAAAAAAAACACAAAAGAGCAGAATATGAAATGAACGATCGACGATTCTGTCGAACTTATAGCCGTCGGAATAAGGTTGAACGCATTTCAAGCGGTCTTAAATTCAGCTGCTTTATCTTCGGTAGTTAGTTTTAGTGCGGAAAAGTGACAACCGTTCATTTTACATTCGACGCGCAGAAAGTCGTCCGTGTGAAATGTATCACAAAATGTATCACATGTATCACTGAAACAAATGTATCACAAAATATATGTGTGAAACTAAAATAAGATAATCATTGAACATAATAATTTAGACAATTACCACATTAGTTCTACTTCGCTAACAAATTTTGTAAGTTGTACATATAAAGTAGATCGAAGCTAACATAGCTCGTAAGTTGTACATATAATCTAGATCGTAAGAACATAGTAAAATCAAACTAACACGCGAATAACCTGCGGGACTACAATAGTTCTGCGGGACTACAATAGTACAGGACTTTAGTTTACGAAGAAACGCAATCAATCGAGCCATTATAAAGATAATACATTGCATTTTAGAAAATAAAAGGTAGAGGTGGAGGTAATCGATGGGACGGTCCTGGCTGTGGCGAGCGAGATCTCGACCGCGGAGATGACGTCTAAAAGATACAAGAATTCCGTGAATCTCCAAAATCAATTTGCCAAACTATATTTATTATATATACAAACCGTTCTAAGCTGCGACGACAACAGACGGGACAGTCCAGGCGACCATGGCGGAGACGTCTAGAAGATACAAGAAGTCCGTTAGTTGTATGTAATAAAATCTTCAAATCAATTTCTTTATAATACTTTGATACCTCTCTAACGACAGCAGCGAGTAAGGGATCGGGCGGCGGCGGTGAGTGGTGGAGATCTGGGTGGGCATCCGACAGGTTGCTGAAATTTAGAAAAAAAACACAAAAGAGCAGAATATGAAATGAACGATCGACGATTCTGTCGAACTTATAGCCGTCGGAATAAGGTTGAACGCATTTCAAGCGGTCTTAGATTCAGCTGCTTTATCTTCGGTAGTTAGTTTTAGTGCGGAAAAGTGACAACCGTTCATTTTACATTCGACGCGCAGAAAGTCGTCCGTGTGAAATGTATCACAAAATGTATCACATGTATCACTGAAACAAATGTATCACAAAATATATGTGTGAAACTAAAATAAGATAATCATTGAACATAATAATTTAGACAATTACCACATTAGTTCTACTTCGCTAACAAATTTTGTAAGTTGTACATATAAAGTAGATCGAAGCTAACATAGCTCGTAAGTTGTACATATAATCTAGATCGTAAGAACATAGTAAAATCAAACTAACACGCGAATAACCTGCGGGACTACAATAGTTCTGCGGGACTACAATAGTACAGGACTTTAGTTTACGAAGAAACGCAATCAATCGCGCCATTATAAAGATAATACATTGCATTTTAGAAAATAAAAGGTAGAGGTGGAGGTACTCGATGGGACGGTCCTGGCTGTGGCGAGCGAGATCTCGACCGCGGAGATGACGTCTAAAAGATACAAGAATTCCGTGAATCTCCAAAATCAATTTGCCAAACTATATTTATTATATATACAAACCGTTCTAAGCTGCGACGACAACAGACGGGACAGTCCAGGCGACCATGGCGGAGACGTCTAGAAGATACAAGAATTCCGTTAGTTGTATGTAATAAAATCTTCAAATCAATTTCTTTATAATACTTTGATACCTCTCTAACGACAGCAGCGAGTAAGGGATCGGGCGGCGGCGGTGAGTGGTGGAGACCTGGGTGGGCATCCGACAGGTTGCTGAAGTTTAGAAAAAAAACACAAAAAATTCATAATAAATCTATGATAATAAAATCATACAGAAGTCTGAAGAGTAGTCGACAATGGAAAAGCCCTCGATTCAGTCAAGACATCTTGCGCGTACTATTCAAAATGTATGGATAAAGTTAGCACAAAGAACAACCTAAATGAAGAAAAAAGAATTACACTCATACAGTAGAATCCGAATATAACGACTTCGTTTATAACGGCTAACCGGTTTTAGCGACGAAAATGCAAACTGAAGTTAGGTTTCATATCCACTCCACAGGGCACTGCATATGTTGTGCAACGGGCGCAACAACGCCAGTAATAAATATTTATATGCATAGAATGTAGGTACATTATGTACAGTATCTCGGATCAAACAGTAATACATACATTACCTATGTATTTATGTATGATATGTGCAATGTTCAGGAGCACGCAGGCGCACAGAGACTCCGCTCGACAACAGACCACGAGAAATCTTGTTCGACCCGCTGCGCGGGAAGAACAGAATAGACATTTAGAAAATAAGATTTATTGTATTTTATGTACGTAGGTTATATTTTACTGTAAAATAAAGATTGATGTATTATTGTGTTTGTACCTAGGTTAATTACTTATATACTTGTTATGTCTGATTCTATTGTAAAATTGTATTTGTTATGCACCTTGTACCTAGGCTAAGATTTCATGTATGTAAATTTATAGTGTGTCACTCAAAAAGATTATCGAAAAATAATATGCCGTGTTGGCACTTGTGGTAAAAGAGAAAGACTGAGGCGTATCGAGGCTTGCAGCAGGTCCTGGTGTCGTGGCCGCCCGTTACAGGGCAAGCGGCGACAAAGCGGTGGATCTCTTTTTACAGTCCTGGGTCCACACAGCGCTAGGTCGGTCCGCGCCACAGGGCACTGCATATGTTGTGCAACGGGCGCAACAACGCCAGTAATAAATATTTATATGCATAGAATGTAGGTACATTATGTACAGTATCTCGGATCAAACAGTAATACATACATTACCTATGTATTTATGTATGATATGTGCAATGTTCAGGAGCACGCAGGCGCACAGAGACGCCGCTCGACAACAGACCACGAGAGATGTTATGTATATTCAATGGCAATTTTGAATAATTTAATCAGCCATATGTTTATTTGTTTATATGATAAAATTGTAATTCACTTACATTCGCCTTTCAGTGCCAGATGGACTCAACCAGTACATCTCTAAAAGCGGCGACAGATCTCCAAAGCCGATGTGCTGGTCTCCGTCTTCTGCTTCCTCGTATGTCTCCACCATCAGTTCTTCCACGGGCCCCATACTTCCATCGCTGCTCTCATCCTCAGAAGACTGCTCCTCCACCAGGTCTAGGATTCTGTCCCGTCGCGATGATGCCATCTAATTGATGAAACGATAACGAAATTTATTGAAAAATAACAAAATTGAATTCGAAAACTTTCTAACTGTTTTTTTTCACTAAATATGCAGTTATGTCAAAAAAGTTATATATACTTTTCTACTTTATTTTATATATTCTATAATTCCCGATATAAAGAAATCCAACTGTTATGAAATTACGAAATTTTATCGAAAAAAACTGAGGTTATGTTTTTATCGTATAAAATATCGATTTTTTTATAGAATCCTCTTTTACCCACCCGCAAAAAATGATAAAAAACACGAATTTTAGTATTTTTAGCGGGAATCTTCGAATGCTGAAAAACCTGGCTTTCGAGAAATCAACCATTATCAAAAAAATATTACTTATTGCATAAGTTATATACGGGGAAAACATAATCACATATATTTCCGCGCGATATATCCAAACATTTCTGAGATATCTAGAGAGATTATGCGAGAATCACAAAAAAACATTTATGAAAATTGTAATGGCGGATATTAGGATTTGCGACGCGACATTGAAAGACCCGAAATACTTCATATACACGATAAATGGTACATCTAATCAGTTTAGGGGGACTATATGATGTTGTAGAAATGTTTTTACTTACGATTCGTTCAAAAACATGCCGAAATCCACTCGAAAACCGTTTTTAAAATGCCGACACACGCAAGTCGTATTTGACGTTTCGAGTTGCCGCGTTCGAAGTGGTGCGTTCGACTTCGCGCGTTCCGTAATAATACTTCACATGGACTACGCAGTTACTGCGGCGCATGATAACAGAGAGAATTTAATTCTGTACCCGATCTGCCATACGCATGAAAGAGACAAAATGCTTTCGATGGTAAACAAAGCGTTCGAAAGCGCGCGCGCCGAGTGGAACCAAATTCGGTCGTATCAGATTCAAGGGATAAAAGTGTCAGAACCAAATTTGGTCGTATCATACTCAAAGGGTTAAAATCCACTGCTTGAGAAAGGCAGTGTTCCTCGGGGATTCTCTGTAGAAGTTCATGCGAATTGCTGGAAAATTTTACAAGGTCAAATCCCCCGGCCTTGAATAATTTAATCAGCTGAGTTGACAACTCGATTGCGTCTGATGGTGTCATGACACTTGTGACTACATCGTCCATGTATATGTCTCGTGTCACTACTTCCGACGCTAGAGGAAAGCGGCTGCATTCGTCTGAGGCTAGGCGCCGTACAGTGCGAAGTGCCAGAAAGGGGCTGCATTTTAAGCCGAAACATACGCGGGTAAACTCGTAGGTAGTAAGAGGTTCATTTGGATTAAATCTATACAGGATGCGTTGAAATTTTCTATGTTCTGGCAGAATACCAACCTGCAAGTACATCTGTCGAACATCTGCATTAATTGCGATAGGAAATAAGCGGAAATTCAGGAGAATGTTGAACAAATTGAGTTGGAGATTTTCTCCTGCATATAAAATATCATTTAGCGATACTGTGCTGGAAGTTTTGGCGCTAGCGTCCATTACTATCCGCAATTTTGTAGTGGTTTTATCTTCGCGAATAATTGCGTGATGCGGGATATAATAGCCGCAGTTTCCTAGGCCTTCCAGGACCTCGGAGAGGTAACTCTTATCTAAGTATTCCCGAATTGCTCCGTCGTATGTCTGACGCAACGATGGCGACGAGGCTAATTTTCTTTCGAGAGATAAGAATCGTCGGGTTGCGGTTTGTATAGAGTCCCCGAGTGTATCAACATCGTCCTTAAATGGTAAAGACACGGTATATCTCCCTGATGTGTCACGTGTTGTTGTGTTTGAGTATATTTCTTCACATTTCCGATCTGACTGTGATAGAAATTTTAATGTAGGGATTTCTTCTAGCTCCCAGAACTTTGCCATGAGATTCTCCATGGACATATTATTAAATGAACAGAAAGCGTAATTGTTTAATGAACAGCTGGAATTGGATATTGGGGCAGTCCCCATGACAATATATCCCAGTTTTGTTTCAAGTGCGTGTGGTTGACCTACTGAGCCGAGTATCTTTCCCTTCAATAGGATCTCCGTAAAGATCTGAACTCCGAGTATCATATCAATGGGTTCAGGCGTGCCAAAGTTGTCATCAGCCAGCGGCAAATTCTGCAAGTAACTTAATGACGAAACATCAATTACCGCACTAGGCAGCTCGTTCGTAATTCGGTCAACGATCAGCGGTTGAATGGTGAATTTTACGTCATTATTATGACGGGAACTTAAAGTAACACATGTAATCCCGTTTACCGGATGTGTCTTCCCCCCTATCCCTTTCACAAATGCATGATTGCGATTCGGTAGAGGATTTAGACCTAACCGTTTACAGCATGCATGGGTTATAAAGTTATTTTGGCTAGCACTGTCGATTAAAGCCCTGACAGAATATATCTGGTTCTTTGCGGTTATGGTGTTAAGACGAGCAGTGCCCAAAAGAATAACTTGATTTATGTTGGAGGTATGGCACCTTGGCCCAACAGAAGACAATGTGCACAGTGCAACGTCCGTTGGTGAAGCTGAAGTTTCATAATTTTTCGCGGATGGTGTATTTTGGAAATGCAGCAGTGTGTGGTGTTTAAGGTTACACCGACGACACCTACTATCGGATTTACATGCGTGCGTAGCATGTTTTGCACTCAGGCAATTAACACAACATTTATGTTTTTTCACAAAATTAAAACGATTTTCGGGCGTTTCTTTTAAGAAATCGGCGCACTTATAAAGGACGTCGTGGTCATTTTTTTGACAGAATGAGCATATGTTTGGATTTTGTTCAATACCAACAAATGCATGGGATGACTGACCTGAACGTTTGTACCCACTATTGTTCGGTTTATTTTGATTGCCTATAGGGCGCAAATTTGACACCCTGTTGATAGTAGTTCGCTGCAGAATTTTTGCTTTTTCACGTATGAATGTGACAAACTCGTCATATTTAGGAATATCTGTCTTTCTTATAGACATTTCGAATTCCTGTGCGGTTTCCCGGTCGAGTTTTTTCATGCCAATATGAATTAACAGAAACTCGGTTAAATCCGGTATTTTGAGTTGTTTTAATGCGGAAATACAACTTGAAAATTGATCAATAAATGACTCAAGATTATTTGAAGTTGATTGGGTTATAGGCTTTAAATCCAGAAGCATATCGCAATATGCTGTTCCAGTACCACGTACATCTTGGTATTTAGTAACCAATGTATTCCAAATTATGGAGTAATTCTCTGCTGCGGGCGTAATGCCGGCAAAGACTGTTTGCGCTTTGTCAGTTAATTTTCCTACTAAGTACTGAATTTTCTGAGAGTCTGACAATTCCGAATTTTCGTGGATAGACGTACGGAAAACCTCATAGAATACAGGCCAGTTCTGAAAGTTACCGTTAAATGACGGCAGCTCCAAGCGTGGTAATTTTGAAATATTGGAATTTTGCATGTGTGTGGTTTTTTTATTTATTGTTTCTTTTTTACGTTGAATGATACCGTATAGCTCTTCGAACGCAATGCATGGTTCAAAATTTGGCTCAAACTCTGGATTTAAATCCAATTTTAAAGAATTTATATTTTCTATCAATGTGTCGAATTTATGATGTAGTTCTGGCAACGTCGTTACATCCGCTAAAAACGATTCTCGCGAAATATCATCTGTAATATTTTTAGATTTATCGTATACTCTTTGCAAACGTGAGAAATAGGATTGACGTTTAGAATCTAATAATTTCAACTGATTTTCTATTTTCGGAGGCATTTTGATTATAATTAAATGAAATAAATTTAATTATTGTTATATTATTTTTCTTTTGTTCGTTATTTTACGTAATGTAAGTAATTAATTAACACACAACAGGGTGAACTGGCGAAAATATGCGAATAGATTAATGAAATGCGAAAAAAATATATGCGAAAAAACTATGCGAAAAAAAGGCCAAAGAGACCTAAAATACGATATATTTAAATTTAATTTGAATGATTCACATCCGGGCCAAAGTGAGCCCAAACATGGTTTATTAAAATTTACTTTGAATGATTCAAATCCGGCCGAAGTGACCAACTTATGATGATGCGGGTACCTAGAGGTCTGGTCTCGTTACTCAGAAGAGCACTCTAGGCGGTTTATGATTTTGCGTGGTTTCGTGTGAGTTTGCTAGCTTGAAGGACCACCTGGTGTACCTTAGTACCCAGGAGCGGATATTTAAAGTGGAAAGACAGGATGTCGGTACTTACGGTTTTGTTTGTTCCGTATGTGCTGCTGGACTGCACTGCTTCTCGTTTATCTGTCACTCACTGAGGTTTCACACGAATTGCGATGCGGGCTAATCAACACAAAGGTTTGTGTGATGCGATGCGGCGGTTTGCGACGAGAAAAAACGATAATCTCGTCTGTTGTTGCGGAGCGAATACATTCGACGACGCGCCTCGCCAAGTCAACAAATGTACTGTCCTACCCGTCGTTCCGACGGGGCGATCCGTAGCGCTGGGCGGCTCAGATCGGCGCGGGTCGCGACATGTTTAAATGGGTACCGACAATATTGATTGGAGCGGAAGAATTTATAAAAGGGATTGGATTAGACAAGTGATTAGGAGGCGGAAAATTACGCTAATTCTCACACAAACCTCACTGGCGTGAACAAAAATAATATTTATAACAATAGATAAATTTATTCATAGATAAAATATTTTGAACAACTTAAAGAACAATTGGCAATTCCATTTATTAATTGCAGTTTTGAAACTCTCAATGTTATTTAATACTTTAATATGTTTATCGAATTTAATATACATTCAGGGTGCAATGTACAAAGTCTGCCTTTGTACGAACGCCGTTTTTACCCGAGGTATCTCAAAATGTATACCTTCCCCAGCCCTGATAGTTTTTATTTGATGGCTGCATACTTGTTTTTTTTTATTTAATGAAAATGAACGAGCAGCTGTTAAATTAATATACGCCTAATAGCAAGAACATGCAATTCTTTAAACTGCAGCGCTGAACTACATTGGGCAGATTTTTTATTACTGACTCTCAATTAAAAGCTTCTGAGCTTTAAGAAGGGTATTAGGAGTCGACTTAATACAGACACCACAAATTAATTAGTAACTCTATTTGCATACGATTTGAATGAAGAATTCCTTCTTATTATTTTATATGATCTGATTATTTTATATGGCATTATATCTGTACTTTTATTAAAATGCATAACGTAGATTTAATTTCATTATTTAACATTTTACTGACAATTTGAATATTACGATGAATAATTTTACTACGTATCTTTTCGAATTAATAACTACTTCAAATATTAGGCTTCTATTTTGATTATTTATATTTAAGGTTTGACAATCTAGTAGTTAATTCTTGACTACCTATGTATGTTCAGTAAAGAGTAGTAACGAGACTTACTACCTAACCAAATTATTTTTACACGTCCATGAGCGGTCTTTAGCCGTCAATTGGACACGACGAAAATGTAAATGTAATGTATTAACCTATTTTTAACTAAGCATGAAGAGTGTTTGCGTTTATTTGCGATCCTCGTATGAAATATCGCGTTAAGCGAAGCCTGTAAATATAAATTGCAGTTCGTTAACTCTTTGAATATTTCATCAAAGGGCATTTCCTCGGCTGGCTCCTCGCGTAATATGGAGGCGGCCGAAGTAAAATTAATATTAGAGGGCGTCGCTGTGCGAGCTGTAAGGGCGAAGGGAAATAATAAGTCATTTGGTGAAGTGAGTTTCCGCTGGGGAAATCGCTTAAACAAGCCAGTAGCCGCACTTAATTACAGCTTCCACCCCCTTACGCCCATACCCGCCCGCTTTCGCTGCGACGCGACGGCCAGCTAGATCGCCAAAGGCGCCTACTACTATACTATTTACGAAGGCAAATGTAGGCGATATATGGGTGTCTACGCGCCATTTGTTTATTGTTTTTAATACCCATGTCAATGTTTATTTTTTTTTTTTTATTTTATATTATTTCTGGAAACATACAGCGCATACGATATACATAATAATAATAATAATAATAATAATAAAAGCCTTTATTCGCTGATCGTATTGTACAATTTTTCCTTATGTGTTAAAACAATATATTTTATAAAATTTTAATCTAATTTTTAAATAAGGTATCATATTCTTTGGCAGCCAGTTTTTTGATCAGGTTGTCCTTCGACATAGGCCTCCCCCATTTTCTTCCATTCATCTCTGTCCCAAGCCAACCTTCTCCATCCTTTCGGTAAGTCATCTTCCCATCTTTTAATTTGACGTCCTTTTTGTCTTTTCCCATTTCTAGGATACCATTCCATTACGTCCTTCGTCCATTTTTCTTTGTTGGTTCTCATGATGTGACCAGTCCAGTTCTATTTTAGTTTTCTAATTTTGTTCAAAACATCGTTCACCTTTGTTATTTTCCTTATTTTTGAGGTCGTCCACCTGTCTTGTAGCCTTATGTTTAGCATGCTTCGCTCCATGTTTCGTTGGCATACTATAAGTTTTTGGTTGTTTTTGTTCGTGGCAGGCCAAGTTTGACACCCGTAAGTAAGACATGGGAGAATGCATGTATTATAAAGTTTACTTTTTACTGACATTGGTATCAACACTTGGAAACGATACTGGTCACTAAAAGAGATAGTTAAAAATGAAACAATATACATACGTGTGCATAAACATAATGTAAAAAAAATAAAAACATTACGCCGATAATCGTTTCCTACGAAAGTAAAATGTTAAACAGATTTCCGCATATTACACATTTGGATATCAGCATATTACACTTAAAAATTAATTATAAAATAAACTAAGTTCATATTAAATATAAAAATTAATATAGAAACCGATGGGAGAGGTAGGGAATTGGAAGTGATTAGGAAGAAGAAGTTAGACGATGGTATGTATGTGTACATGTATATCGATATAAATAAAGATATAGATAGGTCGTATAGTGGATATATAGATACAAATATTTATTGATGTTTATAGATATTTATAGATATATAATAAATATTTATAGATATTTATAAATATTTGTAGTAGCTACTGATATGTTTTATGGAAAGTATATAACTAAGTACGATAGGTACTTACTCATAACAGAATTGATTACATCGTCACTACTCGTATTATCGTATGCCAACTTCTAGAAATTCATTTCTTTTGCAACGCTTTTGCAAAGCAATGCTTAGTCTTACCAACTAGAGTTGTCAACTGTAACAGGCGAGCCCGTCACCTCAGGAAGTTTCAACGATTAGTCGTTCTATCTCCCTGGAGTGAGCGCAGAAGGCTTGGAGAAAACAGTGCACCGTCAAGCTCCGCCACAAAACCGTAAAAGGCCAACGCCTTAACCGCGAGATAGCCCGGAGTGTTCCCCAGCGGGCTTACACTCACGCCCTTACTTCCAATTGCGACCAAATTACTCCAGTCTCTCGATTGGTTACGAGTTCGAGGTTGCTTGCGCGGTCCTCTCCCTTACGAAGCGGTGAAACGGTGTATACCGAATCTATCGCGGACCAGAGCATCCTTTGCCTGGCTGTTCACCCAGGATCGGGTAGCCGGTGGTCGTTTCGAGAGCAGTCGCCGTAAGGTCCGCAATCACCCCCGCTCTATAGGAAACAGTACTGCTTTCAGACTCCCCAGACTGTTAGTCAGAATGCGCAATCGATTGGCTTATGCAGCACGGAGCGCAGACCGTCCATGAGCGTCAGAAAGTTAATTCCTAGGGGAAACTAACCATAAGGCCAGAGTCCTACCCAGGCTCGCACTTCATGCGTGGAGGCCGTCGGATGGGTGTTGACCCGTGAATGTGACCAAGCTTAGTCTTACCATTTATTGGGCCCTAACCTATGAAGTTGCTGTTCTATAAAAACAATTTAGGGCCAAGAAAATTGTATGAAAATATATATTTAACCGCCCCGCCCCATTTTTGGGTTATTCTTATTTCAATTCAAAAATTAGGTAAATCTTTGTTTTTGACGTGACAACGTCTTATAATTCGATGGAGCTGGCTGCACGCACGAAAAAACATGAATTATGCGGCCTTACCTCGCTCTGAGGCGTTCCATTTATTATATTTATTATTCAATATAAATGCTGCCATCTACCGGTTGCGAAAGAATTATTTACTAACCTCAGTCTAAAATAGTACGAATGAAAATCATTAGATTGATTTAAATTCTTGACATAATTTTATATGTATTCTTGATATACGGAATGTTATTACTGAACGGACAATTTTCTTGTGGGTACAACGAAGTGCAACAAAGTAAGCAACTTTAATTTTTTTTAAAAAGTATGAAAAGCTATCATCACGATGCGCTATCTAGCGGTTGGTAAAATGTCGCTGATATTGTTTATTTACGACGTATTACCTACCGCTAGATGGCGCAGCATGCTCAAACGCTTCTCAAACCGTTATTTAACAGTTTGAGATTTCAAACTTTCAAATTTAAAAAAACAATAAACTTTAAACAATAAACAATTATACAATTATACTGCTATACAATAATACATTTACATGTTGTAGTCAAATCGGTGAGTATAAAAGCATATATTTTTGGGTGTTTGTAATAAACAATATCAGAATCTTAAATAAAACTGCTTCCAATGCAACCATTCCATTAGTATTTTCTTATGACGTTGTCACGTTCAACTATCGTCAGTAAACCGACTTCACAGACAACCGATTTTTTTTATCATTAGATTTCTCAATAGCAATACTGGTTTAAAATATACCAGACAAAATATATAGCGGTTTATATAGGCTGTTTTTATATACCGGTTTTATATACATTTGTACATTATAATTTTTTATTTTTTTTAATAAATAAATTTTTAATAGGTTTTTTTAATAAATATTTATATGATATTATGATATGGATTATTTCTATCTCTTTTTCAGTATTTTATTGAAATTTTCTTTTAGATTAATTTCATTTTTTTATTCTGTTATCTTAGTAGTATTCTAAAGCTGATTATTCTTGCAAAGCCTATTGATTATTAATTTTTTTAATTTTGACTATTATTGTATTTTTTTTTGTAATTTGCGATTTCTTTTTCTGTTTATTGAACCATACGTACCTTTATATAAAGTATATGCACATGTAATGATGATAACAATAATTGTACGACAATGAAAAATGACGCATTCCACAGTATGTACTTTTTGGAATTAATAAACTATGACTATGACTATATATAGTTTTTTTATTTTTTAAATATGATTATATAGCGGACGTATCACGTACGTTCGTATAGGTAGGGCGTTTAATTAACTGAAATAATTACCCTTATTTTCTATGCAGATTTTGTCATTTTCATGGGAGTTGCTTAAATTCTCTGCTGTAAAATTCTCGTGTACAGGAACCAATAAAAGCTTTGTTGTTGTTTTTCCCTTGTAAAAAGTTATCTAAATTCTGAAAAATAATAAACTCTATTTTAGCAAGGTCTGACAAGTACGGCGTGTGACCAAGAGCCTCTAGCCGCAACTCCTGCAAATTTGCGACTTTTTGCAGTGGCTATATGAGCGATGGACCAGACTCGGTTATTTACCCACGAGCTTCTCCATCATATTAGGCTAGGTTTGCAGTCCTTAACAGTACACATTTACGGTAACTGAATAGCCAGACAGGAAGACGCTGTAATATAAAACACCGGCACAGGATCTCACATCTGAAAATAAATCAAATTTTCAACTTTACCATGGTTGCACAAACGAAAATATTTGAGTAAAAACAAATGACGGAAAGACAAATAAACAGCTGATTCTTAAAAAAGAATAACATGGCCTTGAATTAAAATTTATTTCAATTTGAAATTCCAACGGTAACTCAAGTTATCCAATTTCGAACTGGCCAGTTTGAAAATAAACAGCAATTAGAGACAAAATAGTATTACACCACTGCCCAAAAAATAAAGAAGTGTAATGTGTTCAGGTTTCATCTCTGTATGTTTTACTTGTATTTATTCCATCATAACTTCTAAACGCTTGCGCCGATTAAGAATTGTGTGGTATTGTTAAAATCAGTAAGTTATCCCGAGTGTCATAGACTACCTTAACTGTCCAAATATCAAGTAGGTAGTTGTCTAAATGTCCAAATGTCCGAATTGTAGTAAATTAAGATACTTAAATCGTATTTAGTGTCAAATTAAAGGTCTGATTAAATATATAAACCACAAATATTTCATAAAAAATCTGTTATATAAATAGTTATAAATACAATAGTTCACTTTCTTTAACGGCATTTGCGATATTTATTCTTTGTGACATATTTATTTGTATAGTTTATTATATTGCTCAATGCCGTAACTACGTTTTGGCAGCTCGGATTTTACTATGAAACGCAACGTGCAGATGGCACCCTTAGTTCCAAACATTGAAAGATCTTCTCTTATGTTCAGTAGCCCAATATAAGTCATTCTAAACACGCATATACACATCTAAATACGGCGAGAATAGGAAATTTAGTAAAATGAAAATATATTTCTATGCACTACGACCTCTAAACACAATCAGCATAGACATTTAGACGACTACTTACTTAATATTTGGACCGGTAAGGTACCCTATGACACGTATGATGACATAACGATTCTAACAATATCACATACCTCAAAATCTAAAATATTAAGAAGTGTGGTGGAAAACATACATAGAAAACCTTGTTCTTGGACATTCGTGTAAAAAGATTGGTTTCGCACCAAATTTATGATTAATCTATCGCTGGGTGTGTCGATAATCTAAACACTGTTATCTGGAATCAGCGTAAAGATTTTTGTATCCTCATGTTGGAAAAAAATCGGAAGGATTTTCAAACATTTTTATATTTTAAATAGTACAGTTGTTATTCATTTCTGTAACCAACTGCTTTTATAATGGGCATGGGTGGCTACAATCTCTATTTCTCAAAAGGCTATTGCTGATCATGTCCTGTATTTTCACGGTGAATCAAGATAAAACTGACTATTCTTTTTTCTTATGTTAATCGCTTCGTGTAAGGTAGAACCATTGATTTTATAAAATCAATGGTAGTACTGTCTACTGTCTCCTTTGTCGTAAAACAGCGTCCCTCTCACTCCTTTGTAAAATTGGCCATTCTTCGACGGTACAAACACGGCGGCCAAACCATACGCCAGTCATTATTGTGATTTCTCCCACTCGCGATATTCTCTAAAGTACGAACTGAAACCGTCTCCAGATATAGTTTGTCAGTACTGCGGCTGGAGTCACCACGTCAGACTGCTAGGACGAATTTGTCATCTTGCCACCCTGAAATGAGCCGCAAAGACTTTAGGAAGTAAAATAATCTATATGTCCAGCTGCCAGAAGTTAATGGTTATCATGAAGTCGGGCCATTAAAACCTGCTCGTTATCTCTGGTCGACTCAACTCACTGTCCAGCTCCTATCAAGTAGCCTCCCCAAAGAGGGTTAAATCTGGAATGGATTCTGTTTCCCATACCATAGCACGTGAATCGGTTTCTTTGGGGGATGGCCTTCGGGCTCTGCTGGGCAATTTGTGCATGGTATGGCGTCAGCCAATCGACTGTGCACTCCAGCGAATAACTGGAGGAGTCAGGAAAAGGAGATACTGTTTCCTAAGCAGCTGGAGTTGTTGCTGACTTAATGTTAGCTCATTTTGAAATGACCCGTTGACTACCCGATCATAAGTGGTAGACGGGCAAAGGAGGCCATGGTGCACGATTGATTCAAACTGAATTACTGCTAACATTAGGCAGAGATTGCAGAAGCGATTTCGGACCCGAAATGAGATGAAAGGACGGAGAAATCTGGCCAAATCTGGGAGTGAGGGGGCGAGGCTGGCATACCACGCGGTACGGCGTTGGACTCTCCCGTGCGAGTAGGCGTATGTAGACAGTAGACTGTTTTCGTCTCCGAGTCTCTAAGTTCACTCCAGGTTGAAAGAACGATCAATATCATTATACCTCCTTGGAGTGACGGAATCACCCATTGTAGGTGACAATATCCCACTGTCCTCCGATATCATTTTCAGCGCAGTGATCTCCCGTAAGTCTTGGTGTAGCATCAGGATCTCATGAGATCAGTTAACTTCTTGTGCTTTGTGAGGACTCTCAATGTGTTACTGACCTTCTTACATGAGATCAGTTAACTTCTTGTGCTTTGTGTGGACTCTCAATGTGTTGCTGACCTGCTTATATGTCTTTCTATAAGCAGTTAGAAGTGTGTGTAAATGACTCCTGTGATACGCCATCGCCATAACGGCAACAAAACTGAAGCAAATACTCAGAATACTAAACGACGAGTAGAAAGTATTAAATAGGGTCCAAGCAGTAGCGTGCTTAATAAAGTTTAATGGAGTGTTGGATGGCGGGGGAAAGGGGGAAATGTGGGAAGGGGAGGGAGGTGGTAAGGGGGAGGGCGCATTCGGAATGCGGCCATATTAACATTTCAGGTTGGGAGGTGGGCAGAGAGTCCAAAAGAGAGCTGCCCTGAAAACGTAATGAAATAAATGAGGGATTTGGCCCCGAAAGGTGCTCACTTAATTAAGCAGAGAAGGCCGGCTTGATAAGGATTATGCATATTATGTATGAATTAAATTATAATATATAATGTGTGAAATCCCACACGCCACGAGATAATGTTGAACATAATAATTAATTGCCTTTACGAGATTCAGATTAATTACACCACTGTATATTCTGATTGTATATTATTATTATTATCCTAATTCGATTCGTCTAGTTACGGGAAATGATATAACTAATGCTGTTTATTATAATAAAATATAATAAATATATATATATATATATATATATATATATATATATATATATATATATATATATATATATATATATATATATATATATATATATATATATATATATATATATATATATATATATATATATATATATATATATATATATATATATATATATATATATATATATATATATATATATATATATATATATATATATATATATATATATATATATATATATATATATATATATATATATATATATATATATTGTTAATATTTGATTGGTTTTTTGTAAAATTTTACAAAATTTTACAAAAAACCAATCAAATATTAACAATATTATACAATTTTATCTTATGTTTTGAACTCTTGTAAATATCATATAGCCTTAAGTATAAACTTCTCGACCAGAAATTACGATTTATATCTTATTTCATGGGAACGAGCAAATGAAGTATTTTATTTTTATTTTCATTTAATAGCTGGCTGATAGCGAGCCCAGCAATCGTATATCGTCCCTTTAAAGAGTGGATATATTCGAATTTCAAATCGAATTTTCAAAATGTCATTCCGCATTTAAGAGACGATTGATTGTGATTATTTTTTTCATTGTTTTTGCTTAAATTTGTCTTTAATAAAGACATTTTATTTTGGTTTGCAAAAGGATACGCTTTGTTTTTGAGATGTGGATGAAGGGCGATCGTTCGCTAGCGATAAAGGGATCCCATTAAACCTACAGTGTACCGTCGAAAGTGGTACTCATCCAAGAATACATCTCGTTTAAACAATAAGCATTTCCCAGTCCAGTCCGGGAAAACCTTCCAGCTATGTAAGTGGCTTTTATTATTTTTATTTTTTCATCAAAGTGTCATCCTTTAAACGAATTCTATATATATATATATATATGTATATATATATATATATATATATATATATATATTTATTTAATTGTAAGGTTAGTGAAGGTTGTACCTTTGCCGGACGTTTCGGAGCCCGTGGCTCCTTCTTCAGCGGCAAGAAGAATACTGCAGTGGAAGCTGTCACCTGCAACTACCCGCATTCCTCTGTGGTGCTGGGAGAGGGGTGTAGTGGGCGGGAAAATACATTTTAAAATAAGATATTGGATTTAGAATTTGGTAATGTGGAAATAAATAATGATATGTAGAGTGTATGAGAATATGTAGAGTGTATGAGAATATATAGGTGGAAGAATTAATATATAGTGTGATTTGTATCTACACTGTGTGTGTGTGTGTGTGTGTGTGTGTGTGTGTGTGTGTGCGCGTGTGTGTGTGTGTGTGTGTGTGTGTGTGTGTGTGAGGGTGAGTGAGGGTGTGTTTATTTGTGTGAGTGTGTATGTTTGTGAGGGTGTGTTTGTGAGAGTATAAAAACAAATAGATATATATGTATATATTAAAAAGGTGTATACTATAGGATGGAATGTGTCTGTATCATTAATGTTGAATATTCAGGCCTTTGCCATGGCAAGCTCCAAGTACCCAAATATGTCCCAGTTCCCATGTTTTGAGCTTAATTTAATATATACATATATATCTATTTGTTTTTATACTCTCACAAACACACCCTCACAAACATACACACTCACACAAATAAACACACCCTCACTCACCCTCACACACACACACACACACACACACACACACGCGCACACACACACACACACACACACACACAAACACACAGTGTAGATACAAATCACACTATATATTAATTCTTCCACCTATATATTCTCATACACTCTACATATTCTCATACACTCTACATATCATTATTTATTTCCACATTACCAAATTCTAAATCCAATATCTTATTTTAAAATGTATTTTCCCGCCCACTACACCCCTCTCCCAGCACCACAGAGGAATGCGGGTAGTTGCAGGTGACAGCTTCCACTGCAGTATTCTTCTTGCCGCTGAAGAAGGAGCCACGGGCTCCGAAACGTCCGGCAAAGGTACAACCTTCACTAACCTTACAATTAAATAAAAATGTTTTAAAAGTTTTCATTCAAAAATTATATATATATATATATATATATATATATATATATATATATATATATATATATATATATATATATATATATATATATATATATATATATATATATATATATATATATATATATATATATATATATATATATATATATATATATATATATATATATATATATATATATATATATATATACGGTTTTCAAACGCCACCATATCCGTAACGACCAATCAGAACAAATAAATCATTAAAAAATTATCATGGCGATTAATGGCAATTCTATTACCTCTCCTGTCTTTTTGGTTATGTCATAGCCTGAAGTTAGTAACAGAATCAGTAAGATCCTTGACTTTATCAACAAAACGCACCAGATCCAAATTAAATTCTCAAAACCAGCTATAACCTATTTTCGGACACAAAGCTATGCTTATTTAACTGTTTATTTTATTATTTAACATAATTTCACTTATCAAATATTGCATAAAAAAGGATGTTTTTTTCCCGCAATGGTTTGAGACTGACTGCCATATTAACATATGATAATCATGAAAAGACCATATCAAAGAAATATACCTAGTCGTTATTGGTGGTGGGAATGCATCCTATAATAATATTTATTATGTATGTCTTATTAACGAAAGTCGGTCAAACTGTAGAATAGAGATAGTTTGATCTGACGGAGTTTTAAATTAGACTACCTCTTTGTTTGTGTATAAATGTACACTATCACACGGTGAACAACGTTGTACTAAAATAAGAGCCTTCAAGCCACTATGTATGTTGCGTTGAGTGAAGATAATGTTGGCTGTGTACGTGGAGAGCAGTGTCGGTTAATAAAACGGCACGTACGTCCACTCCAGAAACTCCTACACGAAATCGCCATATTCCTGATCACCAACGGTATGTGAAAATGAGAGATATGCTAAACTGTGTTATACTACGTATGCATATTTCGGTGTTAAATAAAAGTGTTAATGAGTATGACGATGATAACGTTTACTGAATGCTCCTTTATTTTTCTTTAGAGGCAACTTTAAGGTATACTGACTAAATATTTTATTTTTTCTAAACATCTACTAACCGTTCTAAAAACTCTTAATAATAATAATAATAATAATAATTAAACGCTTTATTTGCTTTAACAAAACGGCGAGCTTATTGCCTAAAAGCAATATCTTACAGCTAACCTTAACCTAGTGGAATAACATGTTATGCGGTAAAAATAAACTAATAAATTAAATTTTAATCATTTAAATTCAGCAGGGAAACAAAACAATAAATTTAAGAAAAAAAAAAACAAAAAAAAATAAACCTATAATGACGCAAGGGACGCAATAGGGAGGAAAAAATAGGGAAAAATAAGGAAAAGTTTATGAGCGTGGGTTCAAGTGTTCTTTGAGCCTGCGTTTGAAGCAATACAAACTAGGTGCTATCCTTATACGCGAGGGTAAAGCATTCCAGAGACGGGCTCCACGTACAGAGAAAGAGTGCGAGAAGAAATCACTACTGTGACTAGGGATCGAGAGCAGTAGGTTGTCTTCAGATCTCAGAGGGCGCCCGTGAGAAGATAGAGGTTTGAACCTACTTATAAGATATTTCGGAGCGGCCCCCTTCAGGATTCTGAAGAGCAAACCTAGGACTCTCGTATCTCTCCTTTCTCGGGTCGTCAGCCAGTGAAGTCTCCTTCTGTACTCCGTAATATGGTCAAACTTTCGTAGGTCATAAATGAATCGAATGCAGACATTTTGCAGCCTTTCTACCCTGGTGGCTAGATCTTCCTTGATGTCGAGAATGGCAACATCTGAATAATCAAGGAGAGGGAGGAGAATAGATTGGCAGATTGTGATTTTGCTTTCCTCGGGGAGAAAATTCTTGAGTTTCTTTATTGCATGAAAGCGACCAAAGAGTTTACGTCTCATCTCCTCAATGTGTGACTGCCACGAAAGATTTTGGTCGAGGTATACACCAAGATTTTTAACCTGAGAGCTGATTGGGACCTCATCCGCACCTATGCCAATCCTTGGTAAAGAATTTATGTCGATCCTCGAGGTGAAATAGCTGCTTCCGATTATGATAGCTTGAGTCTTGGATGGATTTAGGAGCAAGCCATGAGATTTCGACCAGTCAGATATCATCGCAAGATCAGCGTTAACAGAAGTTATAGCCTCGTCAATGTCTTCTGGGCGACAGTGGGAATAGATTTGGACATCGTCGGCATAGAGATGATATTTTGCATTAATCACGTTAGATATTGAGTTAATAAATAGTGAGAAAAGAAGCGGGGATAAGACACTACCTTGGGGAACGCCGGCGACTTGTGGTAGAAAATTAGAGAGCTTGTCTTTATATTTAACACACTGACTGCGGTTATTCAAAAATGACCGAAACCATTTGATGACGGGTTCGGCGAAACTACAAGATTTTAAACGGGCAAGGAGAATGTCATAGTCGACAGAATTAAAAGCAGAGCTGAAGTCCAGAAGGACGAGAAGAGTAAGTTGGCGATTATCCATGGCTAGTCGAATGTCATCGGTTACCTGTACCAGGGCAGTAGTTGTGCTGTGGTTGGGCCGAAATCCTGACTGAAATGGGTTTAGGAGGTTATAGTCAGAGACATAAGTGAGAACTCTTCTTCACGATCACCTAAAAATACCTGCACTGCATCTATTAGCGTGTCTATGTCTTTAAATTTTCGACATCTCAGATTTTCCTTTAATATGTGAAGTAGATAGAAACCACTAAGGGTAACGTCCGGTTAGTATATGGGTAACGTCCGGTTAGCTGTGTTTAATCGCAACGCTTGACTTGTGTGCAAGGGTGTTATCATAGTGAAACAAATCAATTTTACCGAATTTACCTCTTCGTATTTCGAGTATTTCGTTCCGGAATTATTAGTAAAATCCTAGCTGCCAAAGCTTAGTTCGGCATCGAGCAATTTAATAACCTTTATAATCAATGGTCAATATATTCTGCAAAGGCCCATCCAACGTCGTACGTTACCGAAGAACGAAGCACGCCGAATCTAATATTTCTTCGGTGAGCTTATTCTTCCTCTATCGAGCGTGAACACTTACTTTCTATCGGGGTGTATACTAATCGGGAGAGCATTGGTTGTTTTTTGCTTTAAAGTTTGGTTTTTAAAATTTCAACATTGTTTCTATAGAATATTAATTTGACAGTTGATAGTTGATGTGTGGTCAGTACGTTTTGCTTTAGGGAGTTAATGGGCCCTTGCTGAGTTGGCCACGAAGACCTATTCTGTTCAAGGTTGGTCACACTCACGGGTCAACACCTACCCGACGGCCTCCACGCATGAAGTGCGAGTCTGGGTAGGACTCTGGCCTTATGGTCAGTTTCCCCTGGGAATCAAACTTTTGGCGCTCCTGGACGGTCTGCGCACCGTGCGGCATAAGCCAATCGACCGTGCACTCTGTCTAACAACTTGAGTTGTCGACTACAACGGGCGAGCCCGTCACCACAGGGAGTTTTAACGATTAGTCGTTCTATCTCCCTGGAGTGAGCGTAGAAGACTTTGGACAAAACAATCCAGCGTCTAGCTACGCCACAACCCGTTAGAGACCAACGCCCTACCGCGAGATAGCCAGTTATATTACCTGGCGGGCCCGACACTCGCGCCCTAACTACCAATTGTGACCAGATTTCTCCGGTCTCTCGATTGGTTCCGAGTTCGAGGTCGCTTGCGCAATCCTCTCCCTTACGAAGCAGTGAAACGGTGTATACCGAATCTATTGCGGACCACGGCGTCCTTTGCCCGGCTCTTCGCCCAGGATCGGATGGCCGATGGTCATTTCAAGAGCAGTCGCCGTATGGTCCGCAACCACCCCCGCTCTATAGGAAACAGTACAGCTTCCAGACTCCCCCGAGCGTCCCGATAAAACCTTTATCGGGACGCTCTTTCATCCATTAAAACTCACTGATTAGTGTGGTTTATGGGCAGGTGGAATCATTAGCCCATATTTCTTTAAAGACAATGCCGGCTAGAATGTTACTATCAATGGAGAACGCTACAGAACCATGATTGCTGACTTCTTCGTTACTCAGTCACATGGCATTCCATGTGACAGAGCTTTTGCTTTAACAAGATGGTGCAACATACCACAGGGCGGGCGATACCATCAATTTATTGCGAGATACATACATTTAGTGAGCGCATAATTTCGCGTAATGGACCTGTGACGGCCTCCACGATCGTGTGATCTCACACCTTTAGATTACTTTCGTTGGGGGTATGTGAATTCACTAATCTATGCCGATAAATCACAGACGTTGGACCATTTCGAAGTCAACATTCCCCGTGTTTTTTTCAAATTTATTAAGGTAAGGTAACAGCATGAACCTATAATTTTATTTTTTTATTTTTTATTTATTTTTATTTATTCTATTTTTTATAGTTACATAAAAAAGATTGCGTTCATTTTTTTAACACATTTTAAAAGAATATATATGATGAAAATCGCGAAAGGACATTAACTTGTCAGGATTACATCACCCTACTAGGTATACGCCTGTGTTGGGGTGATGGATACAAAGTTCTGTGGTATTATTTGCTGAGCCTGTACGCCTTGCCTGCTGTCCTTCTTCCGTCTCATAAAAAACAATACGTAATATAATTTAGCATAATATAATATAAATAATATAATATAACATATTACAATATAATATAATATCATATAACATATAAAATAATGTATCATATTTATATATGATATAGTATAACATAATAAAATATAACATATTATAATATGTATATCTGTATATCCATAATTTACATCTACATATCCTATAATTTGTGGTTAGAAATAAAATATTTTAATATATCATACTTTCGCATTCATCCCAAGTATAATTTGAGAGCCAATGAGACACCCGTCTCTTGAACTGGTTGTCGGTTATTTTTAAAATCTGTCCTGTGTACGAGTTAAATATATTATAGAGTTTAGGTCCGAGATATGCGTAGTGTCGTTGTCCGTATACATACAGTCCTCATTTTTGGTTGAATCTGTTTGTCTTTGTGTCTAGTGTTGTGTTTGTGCTCTGGTTTGGATTTATCTGTGTTCCTCATGAGGTCCCTTCAAAAGCGCACCAGAACAGCGCGTATGTATAGTTGACGTACGTCAAGTACTTTAAAGTCTGTAAATAGGTCGTCTGACGGGGAGCGATATGGCTTCTTGTTAATGACTCTGAGCAAAGCCTTTTGCGCTTTGACCAGTGGGTCAAGATTTGTTCTTGCCATACCGCCCCAACCGATTTGTCCGTATGTAAGTAGAGTCTGCGCCAGTGCATAGTAAATAGTCCGTAGTAGGTTAATGTTGATACATAATTGTTATTGCTGTTATTCATGATACCCAGAAACATTATCCAGTTGATCGATAAAGTTATTAAAAGGTAAACTTCACGATTGCGCTTCATTCAAACTAGCCGTGGCACTCATATGCTCGAAATTATAATAAAAAACTATCGACATAAAATTTTCTTTTAAATACATCCCTTATGATAGACATTAACATTATTTTTTGCGTGTATATTTAATTTTGAATTTGTATTCCTCTAAAAAAAACATCCTTCATATCACAAAATGCAATCGAGTAGATTGCCTAAACTTAACCCGACAAATGACAGGCGTCCTTTTGGGGATGCAAGTTTTAATACACTGGAATGACAGGCGTCCACTTGGTCCAGTGATGACGACACGATGGAGGCCGTTTGCGTTTTGTAATTTGTCGCCATTATTATCTTAATTGATTTACGAGATAAGGTTATAATGTTTTATATGTCAAATTTCAATGCGATCATTTTACAGTTCTTCTTTTTATGATCCGTATAGTGGTTTACAAGTTATGGTCGTTTTTATCAAGGTCGTCGATTTTGCGCGCGAAAAGGTCGCGCGCGAATGGGACAGCTGAATTTTTACTCCGCGAGGAGAGGGGTTAACAGGCATGTCTTAGTTGACACAAAAATACCAATCTTACATTTTCTACCTATTGCTGACAGAGCACTCTACACTGACCTGAAAACAAATGACGCGCTACCATTATGTACATACACTGAAAGATATTGCTTAGAAAAGGAGGTGAATGGTCATGATGTAACTATGCGAACAGCGCCGTTTCTACTCCGGCGCCAATAATTGTTAACTTTAATTACATCCTACAACATAATAATAATTTATGGTTGTCCTTCTTTTATGCTTCTAACAGCTCCGTGCAGCTTGGGCCTGATAGCTTTCCTGTGTTTTCTAGGTCGGCCCAACGCACGGTTAGTTCACGTCCTTTAGCCTCCTGCAAGAGGGACTAACCTGAAACGGCCGCCGTGAACTCACGCGGCTGTAATCTACAGTCGTAGACAGGTATGACTGGAGGTTCCAGCTTGTGCAGAACGTGCGGCGTTATCCAATCGACTGTACACTTCTGCGATTGACCTGGGTACCAGATTTGGACAGATTTCTATGTCCTCCAGTTCGTTGTCGATAAGTCTCTGCGTCCATCCGCACGGTTGAAAGAATGATTATATATCGTTATACCTTCCCGAAATGGTAGGTTAGCCGGTGGCAGTTCACTGCTAACGTACGACGCTGAGCTATGGGGGCTTGCAGCCGACAGGCAGAGGGCCTTCGTTATGCAGAAGCGTGCAGTCTGCACAATAGCGCGTGTGGCGCTTGATACGCTTGCTAGGCCTCTGTTTAGAGATCGTTGCATGATGGCGCTGCCATCCATTTATATAATGGAAATAGCGCTATTCGTTCGCTAAAATCTAGCCGATTTTAAAGTGAATGGTCAATCCAACAAGATTCCGTAGCATGCTACGTTCGGTAAGTCATGCATTATCCAAGTCAGAGAGGCTAGCATATATCGCCGGCCTAGGGGTCTACAACAAACTTAGCAAGCACATTAGGCAGGTGCAATCTCTTGACGTGTTTAAGAGCCGCCTTAAGAAGTACATCACAGATAAGGCATTTTACTCACTGGAGGAATATTACTCGAGTGAAGACTAAAATGCTTGGTGAATAAAGTGTTAATGATTTATCCTTGTAATTATGTAAAGTATCTCTTTACATTTCCCTTGTGTTTTCTCTTTGACATTATTCTTGTGGTTTCTAGTGTATTTTAATATTTTCTAACGTTTCCATAACGATTGAAAAAATGTTTGTTTGCTTAGCTGTATGTATGACTTATATACCAGTATACCAATAAAATGAATCTGAATCTGAATCATAGCTCTAAAAAGGCCTCCAGTTTTCTCCTTCCGTTCGCTAACGGCTCCGTGTAGCGTGAAGTAGGAGGATGGCGACATCGGCTAAATTCGGAAACCGGATCGATATTTAGTGAAGGCTGAATAGAAGCAGATAAGATGCATTTATGGTCTTCGCGGGTATTTGGCAGCTACGGAAAGTTGCTGCTCGTATTGAATGAGCCAAAAAAAATCGATCAGGTTGGAGAAGGACCACGTTACCTCGAGAGCGAAACGGAAAGCGGCACCGAAAAATACACGTAGCAAATTTATTAAATATGATGCTACCGTGTAGGAATAAGTCGATACTAAATCATCCGTCTAATAAAGTAAGCTTTTCTTAAGCAAACTGCAAACTGTACTACAATTATTTAAAAAAATAAAAGTATTCATATTATAATTTAATTGCGGACTTCAATACCAAAAATACATACACATACACACATATACAAACACTCATACACACACATATAGCCACACATAAGCACACATACAAACACACACATATACACACACACAATACGAATTGTGTAATGATCGATATCTGAATGCACAAATAAACGTAACTAAAATTTACCTAGGTAATATTACCTTTTATTCAATGTAAAGTCTTCCTGAAGTTAAAACTCAGTAAGTAGCTGGAGCATCTAAAATGGGAGGGTATGATTAATGGGCAAGGTGCTAGTGGGTAGACAGCGCTCAGCTTATGTTAATCGCGACACTGACCTCGCCCACTATCCGAAACAACCATTTCCGTGGCGAAAAACGCTCCTTGCTAGCATAGATTAGGCAGCAATAGCGTACTAACACACTAGATATGCCACGAGTGTAAAAATCGGCAAAATCAACTGACGTTAGACATAATATAATTATTACAGTTTCTACATGATTATTTTGAGACATTTTTGGTGACGATTTCCCTAAATAAGTAACGATGTAATTTACACAAAAGTATGATTTAAATTAAAAAAAATACGTGTGGCACTCGGGGACTGCCGCGGTAAAGCTATTGCATAGCATTTTTAACAACTTATGCAATTATCATTATTTATTTATTTTATTTATTTTATTTTTTCTGATATCAGATAACTGCGCTCTATCGGAAAACGTTGAATAATTTAAACGTCTACCGATAGAGCGCCGCGCACGAATTTTTTATTCTATAAAGCAAAAAAACCGGATTATTCGAAAAACATCGCAGATAAAAAGATAGATAATTAAGTTATCTTCAAAATGGTGCAGGTTTCATAATAATACGCCAGATAGTATTTGCGTAGTAGTCGTTTTTGTGTTCGGTTGGACCTAATTTCACAAATTAATTACACTATGTAATATAAAGAAAATCTAAAATATTCAAAGCTAAGAATATTAGGAAAATGTTCTTGTTTAACATATATTTTTTTCGAATCGTAAGCAGTACTCGTTTAGACGTAATTATCAGTTTAAATCATTAATTTTCGTTAAGAAATTTCTTCATTCGGTCGCCGCGCTGGGCTAGGCCCGCGATAAAAGCTATGCAATAGCTTAAAAACATACGCCTAGTACTTTTCTGTATAGCAGGCGGTAGCGGTTTCCCGATATAAAGTCACTGACCCACTTTTCAAATGGAATGATTCAAATTCAGGGACACCTCGGAAACTTCCTTTCCTATACCATGTTAGCCAATAACCCCATTTAAAACGTAGGTCAATGACTTTATATTGTAGAATAGTACAGGATGGATTTTATTTTGTAGAAAGTCGCTACAATATCGCGAAATCACCATATTGACAACACTCTGGCTACTTTTCGCGAATTTAGTTTAAAATAGGACAATGCGACCGTTCTCGAGTATTGGAACAAAAACATGGATACAGATAAAGGCGAAGTATTTCTGTGATCAGGTTTTTTTTGTTGATTTAAAATATATATATATATAATTATAAATAAAAATAAAAAAACCATAGAAAATTACAGATTTGAATTAGGCGATTTTGTACAATGTTAATATTAAGCGAAAAAGATTTTAAAAAATCATATCAGCGGATACCGTTGCGTAGGATATACGATGATACCGTTGCATAAGATTTAAGATGATAGGTAAAAATACTTGAATTAATAATTTGATTTCAAATAATAATAAAAGTATGCTACGCAAGCCATTAATTTAAAAAAAAATGCCTAATACAAGAATGCTCGCTAATGAAAGCAAGCTCTCACAGACGCCTATATGGTACTTTAAAATGTTTTTATGGGATATTGTTAGCAATATAGGAAAATATTGCATAATGTTATGAATATTTTGAAAGTTTCTGGTAAAATCTTTGGATAGAGTTCGCTTATAGGATGATGTGTAGAAATAAAAACAATAAAAGCTACTCACATGATAGCTACGGATTTCCTTTGTATGTTTAATGGAAGTCCCATTGCCATCGGTGAACAGGCTTTCAAGCAGGATGTTGAAAATATTTTATAACTTGAAATGAAAACCAAGATATTTAAGTTGTATTTTAGTTCCCCGGTAGGGAAAGTATTGTGGACGCTGTAATATTTTTTTTTTTTAGATAAAGACATGTATATAACTTATGACCCCTCCCCCGAGGCGATTAAGACCATTTCCAGACTGAAGTCTGTGTGTAAGTGTGGTTCTGTGTGCCTGTGTGTATTCCTCCACGATAGCGTCTAAACGCTTAATCCGATTGATCTAAAATTTGGCATGTAGGCATCATTTGGTCATGGTAAGAGTTGAAAATATTTTGGTCGAAATCGGTCAACCTTTTTTTATATCTTATAATTGTATTTTTTTCGCTTAAAGTTGCAAGCGGCCAGTGCCATCTGTCACCGCGTAGGTACCTATGTCTTTGCGCATTACTACCCATGAACCGCGACTGCGGTTCGTGTCTTTGCTTATACGTGCGCTTTCGAAGCATTTTCACTGGATTTTCGGTAGGTGGTGTTAGGCTACTAAACAAATGTTTCAATTTTGCTCGGAATACAATGACAGTTTATTTATGGTTATAAATTCTAATGTTGTTTACTAAG
>OX155971.1:24134376-24521876 GCA_944548615.1 Micropterix aruncella | reverse complement strand
TATGCATGCATAACACTTAGCAATAATGACTCGTCACCATAGTTTGTGTTACACCTAGGGATGTGAAAAGTAAATGGACTGTCCAACAAGAATGAATTACTTTCTATAAAAGCGACATATCTGATGTTACTCGCCTATCGTCTAATGTCTCGTTAACCCCTTGAGTATATGGGGTTAACAAGTATTTTTCAACTTTGTCTCTTAACCAGTATAAAGATCGCAACTCCCTTTTAGGCAAAAAGAAATCTCACGCGACCCCTCTTGGACTGTAATTTACTTATTTCAAACCGCCTTAGTCTCTTCCACAGCTGTTACTGTAAGCATTCAATAAATAGGTTTTTTTGTAACAACAATTGCGTTTTTCACGTTGGAAGCTGTACCTAACTGTTACCGCATTAGATTAATGTTTGTAAAGGAAATAGCAAAAATCAATATAAATATGTTTCTCTTACAAAGCTGTAAATGTTTCCATATTACAGCTTTGTATGGGGTATGCAACCGCTATGGGGTAATGCAACCGATACCCATCGCGTTTTTGTGCTACAAAAGCAAGCCGTTAGGACAACTTTTGGTCTAAGCAGAGACACACATTGCGCCCCTTTTTTTATTAAAGCTGGTATCCTTACCATGTCGTCTATTTACATATATCAGTGCCTTTTATACGCCAAAGAGAATGTTTTAAATTGCGAGCTTCACTCCACTCGGCATAGCCATAATACGCGACATAAGAACAATGTGTTACTGCCTAAAGTACGCTTGACTAAATATCAAAAAACATTTTTATATATTAGTTTTAAATTGTTCAATGCTTTGCCATCATCAACGAAAAGACTTGAGATGGCAGCATATAAAATCTGCTTGAAAAATCAGTTAGTCAAACATACCCTTTACAAACTGGACGACTTTTATGATATTGCGTCCACAATTGCTTGATTATAAATAACCATACTATGACTATACTTTCGAACTAAGTTTTAGATTTTATTGACATTGTTTTTAATTACGCATGTTTCAGATTTTTTCTTTTTATGGTATTGATTATTATTTGTTTGATTATTGATTATTTTGTAAATTTGACTATTTTTAAGTAATCACCTCTGATTACAATTATTTGTTTTCCTTTTAATTAATCAAAGCGGTTTTATCATCCGGTAAATTATGATTGTAAAATTTGACATGTTCCTCAGTATTTTTAAATGCTTTTATGGAATGAATAAATAATGATAATGATGATGATCATGATTGTACATATATTAAGATTTAGTAATATTTTCGATTTTTATTTTTAGATAGCCTGCGAATCTTCGAAAGTCTATTCCCGACCCTGCAAGGGGTCGAAATCCACTGGTTATAAGATACTGCTCTAAACCATAGCGTTACAGTCCTTCAGCATATGAAAAGCCGGAAAATGAGCGGAAATTCAAGTTATAAAATTTAATATAATATGATGTATTATATTTCTCAGCGCCATAGTATATTTTGGTAACCCTTCTGCCCCGGCGACATCAGGTGGCGCTAATAGAATGCTCAACGAAACTATTAGCAATTTATTTGGCCATCTAACCATAAATAATGAATGTTTTTTTATAAAGACTTATTGATTATAAAAATACAATTATTTGACATTGAATATCGCATTTTTATATAGGCGGATTGCATCATCAAATCTATACCAAGATATAAGAACGCAATCTATTAGTCTATTGGAAAGGTAATATGCGTAGTTATTACCTGTATACCAAAATAAAAATTGCTGGGCAACCTTAGCATAAGTTATTGACATTGTACAAGTTTATTTTAAATTTAACTTTACTGCTCCTTTGTGTATTGTACGGTGAAAATAAGGAATTATTTTATCAAATGGTTGATTGTAAGATATCGCTATTGCGATAAGTCCGCCATTTGTGCATAAATTGTCTTTTTTATAAAACTCATTATGTTTTTATAGTACAATAAAGTTATGCTATTCTATTCTTTTCTACTAGAGGCAAGTGCTATGATTTAATAATAAATTGTTATGTTATTATTTTAGTTCGAGGCTAGGTGAGCTTAGATCGCCATTATTATTATATACATTATGTCATCATTGTTAAAACCTTCTTATCAAATTAAAATTACATTCTTTTTATGAGTAAAAAATCCATGATTTAAAAATTCGTTTGTATAGACATTAATTCGTTTGTATAATATTATTATTTTATTTTGAGATGGGCGAGTTTAGATCGCTAGCCATTGGGCTACTTAACACAAAATAAATAAATAAAAATGTTTGGAACTATGAGTACCATCTACACGTATTTTTTCATAGCAAAATCCAAGTTGCCAAAATGTAGTACGGCATTAATCAATCGAATAACCTATATAATTAATGGTAATAATAAGAAATAAGTCTGGTTTTTGAGATATTTCTAAATATTAATATGAATATACTTTTGATCAATTCGTTGTATTTTGCGCGTAGTACTGCATGAAATACTTCTATTAAATCAAGGACAACTGGGCTGGTTATAAAAAAAAATGTGGCTTTAAATTTTCTGGCTGGTATCTTCTCCTACAAATCCCCTCCAACTAATTTAGCGAGTCTGTGCTATTTCAAAAGCCCAAGCAGTGGCTTATAGTTCAGTATCCAAACTTTACCCTTTATGTTGTAATGATTGTATTTTATTGTTATTTATTTGTTTATTCGCTTACTACTAATCAATATTACAGTAAAACCAATGCATTGAAAAGTAAAACTAGAAAGATATCAACGTAATTATACAATTAGAATGTCACTTACAATACTAGCTAACATATAAGAATAAATAATTAATTTTCTGCAATTTAAACGAATAAGGGTTGGCGGTAAACACATCAAAATTTGGACCATCGCGTGAATTTCATTTAGAAGCCGCAAAGCACGCCCCAATAGCTTCTACCTCGTAAGGTTAGTGCGCGAGAACGGCTCCGCGAAAATATGGTGCGATCGAGCACGCAGATAATTATTTGGTACAAAAAGATACACTTTGACTAGTAAGCTAAGGTTATCAGTTTAGCCACGAATTAGATTAGAAACATAGGACATGGTCATCATTTCTCTTTTGAGATAGAGATAATTATAGCCAACCATACCTGTGATAAATGCAGTAGGATACAAAAATGGATAACATCCGCAATGCTTGAAGTACAGAAATCTCAAAAAACACTTCTCTACCCTTTCCAGCATGAGGGTATAAGTATCTTCATGCTGATTCCAAATAGCTGCATTCGCTTCCAATCGTCTACTAACGATCAAGTTATACAACGTCCGCATAGCCCGAATATTATTGAAGTGTTTGGATTGCCGTATCACAAACTCTAGAAGCTTGAAAGAAGTTGAAGATAGTTGCCTAATGAAAGAATGAAAGAATAAAAGATGAAATAATAAAACGTATAAATTTAAATTTCCACACGAAAAATCTGTAGGTTGACAACGCCACCAATTAGACCACAGCTGGTATTGCATTATCATATTTGTAATATTAAAATGAAAAACAAAATAATATTGTTACATCGTAATTAGCGGGATTTATTTTATTTGTTGATTGCTGATCGCGTAGCCTTCTATCAGCCGCAGTGTTAGAGCTCGCATATTGGCTTTGCTAGCATATTAATATCCATCCCATTAACTTAAATAATCCATGTATTTAGAGGCATTCATAAATTATTTCTTAATTAGCGGAATTGATTTTATTTGGTGTTTCCCGAGAAGCGTAGCCTTCTAGCAGCCGCCGCGTTAGAGCTCGCATATTGGCTTTGCCAACTAATAATTTCTATCCCGTTGAATAATTAATGTATTTAGAGGCATACATTAATTATTTCGTAATTAGCAGGATTTATTTTATTTGGTGTTTGATGAGCAGGTGGCCTTCTAGCAGCCGCCTCATTAGAGCTCGCATATTGACTTTGCCAACATATTAATATTCATCCCGATAACTCAAACAATTCATGTATTTAGAGGCCTATATTAATTATTTCGTAATTAGCGGGATTTATTTTATTCGGTGATTGTTGAGCGCGTAGCCTTCTAGCATCCGTTGCATTAGAGCTCGCATATTGGCTTTGCCAGCATATTAAATTCCATCCCGTTAACTCAAATAAACCATGTATTTAGAGGCATTCATTAATTATTTATTAATTAGCGGGATTTATTTTATTTGGTGTTTGCTGAGCATGTAGCCTTCTAGCAGCCGCCACGTTAGAGCTCGCATATTGGCTTTGCCAACATATTAATTTCAATCGGTTAATTTGAATAATTCATGTATTTAGAGCTATTCATTTATAATTTCATAATTAGCGGGATTTATTTTATTTGGTTATTGCTGGGCGCGTAGCCTTTTAAGAGATGCCGCATTAAAACTCGCATATTGTAGTTGCCAGTAGTTTAATTGCCATCCCGTTAATTCAAATAATTTATCTATTTAGAGCAATTCATTAACTATACCGAAATTAGCATGATTTCTTATATCTGGTGATTGCTGAGCGCGTAGCCATCTAGCAGTTACCGTATTAGAACGCATAGCGTATTAGTGTTGGTAACATATTCCTTATATTGGTAACATATATTACTAATAATGTTATTTGTTCCGGTTTCAAGTTTAGTCTCTTTGTAGTATCAACAGAATATTCCTTGATATAATAATTAAATATTTATAACTATATTCAATCAATTATCTGTAATATGTCGCTAAAAATCCAGTTCTTAGATTTTTTCCTAACCAATCTCGGATTTGTGCTATGCTAATGCTAGCTAACTATTGCTGGAAACTGAATACTGATTTAGCTACAGCACACTTTTAAAAAAATAAATTAAAGAAAACTATGCTTGATAGATATAAAAATTTACATTATATTAAAATTTCCATAATATTTGAAAATCTATAAGATTCAGTTGTTATCATTATTGTAATAAAAAAAAACAAAATTTAGAGTCCAGTGGTATTGTAGAGTGACGATATTGCGGCATGTATACCTCAGCCGTGGCATTATCTGTAGCAGAGTAGAGGATGGCGAGAAAGAACCTGATTAAATGTTGTGCGGCTGCTCATAGCCGCCTTGAATCTTTGATGCGGCCACTTACTGGTGCATCCGTCGCCACCGTCTCGACCGGGCCACCCAGTACACGTTCGCCCCCTTTGTTTCTGAGCGGAAAATGCATATTTAATATGCCTTCGCTTACTGAACACGTTAGTTTCCGCGGTGGAGAAACATCGCCGATATTGGATACTAGAAATTCATCAATTCAAAGTTATGATGAAAGCATAAGCATAAACTTCTAAAATAGGAGGTATATTTTGTGCCCGCAAACAAAAAAAAATATAGATCGATATAACCAATATAATGGTTGACGTGGTTTATTATATTTTGTTGATATTTATTGTTTAGACAATAGATTCTATTGATTTTTTACTAGGTATTATTGTATATTTTTTTTTGTTACTTACCTTATCTATCATAATATTGATTATTAATATGTTTTTATGACTTTATTATTTCATTTCTTTCTCTTTTGCTAACTTTACATATATGTATTTTCTCTTTCTTTGAGTTTTAAATATATACCAGTTTTTTCAGTATATTTAACTGATTTTTGTATTTAATTTAATGCTGATTTTATAACGGAATTATGTTTATATCTTTTGAGGACCACATGTCCGGAGAAGCTCCTGTCCAAAAAATGAACCACTCCTTATTTTTTATAAAATAAGCCATCCAGTGAAAATGAAGAAATTTGTACGATTAGATTTATTTTGTCATGATCATGACTAGATGCTGAACGAATTGCTCTGTGAGTGTTTAGTCGCCTGCGTGCAGTGAGATTAGAAAGGCATTTTTTGTGTTTCGGAATAACTTCTGCTATCAAAGAACCTCGTCAAACTATGTCCGGTGGAAAGGATTTGGTAAGCATGCGGAACTTTTCTCATAATTAGACTTTCAGACAACTTATCTGCCATTTAGAGTTTTAATAATTATACCTGCTCATATTATGACGTTTTGTAGGATTTATCCCTAAAATCTGGAGATTTGGAGCATTCTGGACATATATAACGACTTTCTGGATGCTGTATAAGCCCAAAGACGTGTCGGTACTGCTCTGTCTGGTTCACAAGGACTAATTTCCGATTTTAGTTGGAGAAACGCAATCGAGCCCAATATATATATATATATATATATATATATATATATATATATATATATATATATATATATATATATATATATATATATATATATATATATATATATATATATATATATATATATATATATATATATATATATATATATATATATATATATATATATATATATATATATATATATATATATATATATATATATATAAATATATATATATATATATATATATATATATATATATATATATATATATATATATATATATATATATATATATATATATATATATATATATATATATATATATATATATATATATATATATATATATATATATATATATATATATATATATATATATATATATATATATATATATATATATATATATATATATATATATATATATATATATATATAGGGCTGTGAAAGTAATAAGATTAATAAATATTTATTTCTAGTATATTTGGGTAATATTTTTTAACTCACCAAGCAATACCGAACCTCTAATCTCTTGTAATGTGTTCTAATGTCAGCTCGCAATCTTAAATTAGGCTGAAACATCAAATCTAGGCACAGGCGTAAGCCTAGTTAGCCTGTGACGATGCCTTGATTGATTGATGATGATAATATTATGGATGATTTAATTTTTTATAATATTTTTAAATACTTGCAGTTGTTTTTTGATGATTTTCTGACATTTTGTTATGAATTTTATGTAAGTAATTAAGGTAATGTTATTACAAATATGTACGTAAAGATTGTATAGATTTCTCAATATAAAAATAATTATAATAGATTGTCTAGCTTAGAAAAGGCGGCAGCCTAATCAGGTTTTGATTATTGTAAATTATGACTATTGAAAATTTGAAATGAATAAATAAATTTGAATTTGAATTTATTTAGAGACTATTCGCTTGGAACTTGCCGTACGTGGTATGATCGGTTGGAGTGAATGGGTATTACTCCTGGTTTCATGCCGATGTACTTCCTTGTCGGATATTGCCGAGCACTTATTGCATTAGATTTCGCAAATTAACAGAAAATATACGGAAGAGATGGCATTGTAAATCGCATGCGCTAACACTTGTCTCCTGCTCGATCGTCTTTCCTGGGAAGCTGTATGTACGGAGCAGTTCAATGGATAAACAATAGCCAGAGGAGCATAGCCTGTACTGGCCATAACTTGACTTCATAATATTTTTATGCCTTTCTAGACCCATCTCAGAAGCAGTGTCTCTTATTTTCTAGAAGTATTAAATAAACATTTATTTCGCTAGAAAAATCAATGTCTTCAAACTATGCAAAATAGCCTGCCGATATTAAGCGATCCTCGTTATTATTAAGTTATAATTTAATAATAACGTTATTATCACGTTATTATAACGTTATTATTACGTTATTATTAGTTCTATAGTTCCACTGTCAATCAGAAAAGAACCAGCCGGTTGACGCTTTTACGTGGTTTTACAGGCATTGAGCCATTCGACAGCCATTATGACCATTATTGCTCATTCAGAGGCTCTTAACGCGATGAGCGCCCCCTTCCAACGTGAGTCATACATATTTACATCCAATATATGTGAAACTACGACAGTGCTAGCGGCGGAGTTATGAAGCCATCTGCTAGCACGTACTTTGTAAGATTAAGATGACATGATCTGAATGCTGAGTTTCTCCTACTCGACTCGTAGCACTGGAATAAAAGAATTGCTTCGTCCTTCATAGATATTCTTATCGTACATTAAAAATATTGGCCCCTAATATCTATGCACTTTTTCCATTTTAATATGTGTTGGTTATTACTTCTGCTGTAGATCTCTCGTGGGCAGAATATAATGAATTTTGATTCTTTAAATGGTAAATAAAGAAAATATTCTGTTATCACTACAATCAGGCTAAGCCTGGACAAGTAACGTTATTATAAATACAAAGCATAACCGAATTGAAATTGTGTTTAATAAATATATGTTGGCAACGCCAATATGGGAGCACTACGGCGGCGTGTGCTGTAGAGCTCTCGTGGACAGGATATTATAAATTTTGATTCATTGAGTTGGTAAATAAAGACAATATTCTGTTGTCACTACAAACAGACTAAGCCAGGACAAGTAACATTATTAAAAATACAAAACGAAACAAAATAAAAATTTGTTTAATAAAAGATATGTTGGCAACGCCAATATGGGAGCACTACAGCGACGGCTGCTACATACCCAGCAATCACGTAATAAACCAAATCACGCTAATTTCGTAATAATTAATGAAGGGTGGTAAATACATCACTTATTTGAGTTAACGGGTTCGAAGTTCGGCTCAAAGGACCAGAATATCATTAAAGGTACAAACATTGTAAATACATTACAAGTCGAGTTCTAATTGACAGCCCTGTCAATGTTGCGGCTCTATCGATCTTCAGAATAACACATGCTTCACGTTATTATCATTTATTTCTAACAAAAGACATGTGTGTTTAAAAAACTTTATTGCACGCACACTAGAGTACACCATGCTCTATTGTTAATTTGCAATATTTCACGACCAAACCACCAGGGTTATTGTGTGTAAATATATAAGTTGGATAAAAATATAAAGCAAGTAAATTTGCTCCCGAACAAAACAGGAACTTTGCTCCTGGTTCCGCTGAAATGCGGTTTGTGTGATTCATCTGTTCGGAGTTTTTTTTCGATGCGCTCGCGTGTACTGTCGGCCTTATCATTTACAATGTACACGGTACAGCGTACACGTTCGCTCTCATTTCATTATTTCTTTATGCTCTCCTAACGGGAACCCGGAACAATAACTTTCACCGAAGATTTACGAAGAATATGCTGCCACCATAAGTCAAAAAAAATCGTTGCAAAGAGTTAAATTAGGCGACGAATAATACTGGAATTAAAACCAAAACAGACACTAGCGATACTATATTTTATTTAAAAAATACAACATTAAATTGGTGGCACTTAAATCATAGACCGTATCATTGATTATATTTATTTATTTATTTAATAATTAATTTCTATAAAACATTGATTTGCTTAAAAAAAATAACAGGAACCGGTTGGCAAATCCATAACCTTTTGCTCATTTTTTCTGTCACCCAACTGAGACTAGCCCGTTCTAGGGTGGACAGGACTCTAATGTTATAATCAAGTTTGCTTGATTGCTTGATTGTTTACAAATGTACAAGTTTTAGTAAAAAGCTACTTTTTAACGCGGTGATCGACGCGATTATGCAAAGAGCATTCGACGGTCGACGCGGAGTTAGATACGACGAATCAAACTTCATAACCGATTTGATGTTCGCCGATGATAGCGCCGTTTTCGCCGACACTGATGCCGAAGCAACGGACATTTTATACGACATATCCGGAATTGCTCAATCATATGGATTGAAAATCAATGCGGATAAGACCAAAGTGCTCACTACGGACGGTTCGAAGGCCAGCGTTTACCTCGATGGAACCGAAATCGAACAGGTTACACAATTCAAGTATTTAGGATCGTTGGTTACGGAAAAGAAAGTGGCATCGACGGCCGATGTCCATAGCCGGATCGGTCAGGCAACAGCAACATTCGCCTCGCTCAAGTGGTGCATAAGGAAGCGAACGAATATTACCATCAAAACCAAAGTACGACTATACCGAACGTTGGTTCTTCCCATTCTTCTTTATGGATCGGAAACGTGGACGTTACTATAATCGGACCTCAAAAAGTTCGAAGTCTTCCAAATGCGATGCTTGAGGCAGATTCTCGGTATCTCACTCCGCGACCGAATTCGAAACGAGACCATTAGTGAAAGATGTGATCTAGTAACAACGATCGAAGAAGAAGTACAAAAACGTCGACTACGATGGTTCAGCCATGTTTGCCGAATGAACGACAATCGCTTGCCACGTAAACTCCTTTGACGAGACCGTCCGACAGAATGGAGAATTCAGCGATCGGCACCGAAGAAAACCTGGCTAAATAACATCAAAGACGACCTTAAAAATCAACGATTGTCGGCTTGGGATGCTCGAGACGTGGCAAAAAATCGTCAAGAATGGAAGCGAATCGTGAATGGAGTAGAGATCCAGCGGCACCGACAGCAGCGTATTGGCTGAGAGGGAAACCCCCTCCCCAATCGCCGGCTACGGAATAAATAATAAATAAAAATAATAAAAAGCTAGTAACACTAAATTGCCCTAAAATTTGGTCTTGAAAATAAAAAAATAAATAAAACCATAATAATAATAAAAGATATTAAAAGGTATTAAAAAATAATATAATAAATAAAATGCAATTTCATTATATAATCGGCAATAAATATAATATAAAATTCGATTAAATAACATAAATAAAATTATATGTGAGAAAAGAAAGAAACAGTCATTAATAATTAATATATGTTAAGTAATATTAAATTTAATAAAAAAATACCTAGTCAAAAAAGTACAATTCATTGTCAAAATAATATATAACAACAAAGTCAAATAATTTTAGGTATTTAGTTCAAGGTTAAAATATACTCAACATACATGTTTAAAAATATGAATAATTTGTGCACCTAAGTTTTATTAAACTATTATTTATAACATTTGATATATTATGGTTAGTCGTAGTAGTTAGATGTGTCATGATTTGATAATTATTTCTTTAATTTATTTTTGAATTCCCTAAATGTCATATTCATTTTTATTTCCATATTGATAAGATTGTAAAATCTCGGCGCAATGAAAGAGTAATGTCTTTGTCCAAATGATGTTTTCATTCTGGGTATTATTAGGCTATTTTCTAAAACTTGTCATGTTGGTCGCCGGTTCTGAATTTTTCCTAAATTTGAGTTTGAGGTTATACGATTGCTCAGTACCGTACTAGGTTTCGGCAACTAGGATGTTAATATTAATTGCAAAGTGAGATGGCGTTTATAACTCCAAACAGTGATTTATCTTCTCTTATGTTCAGTAGCCACACAAGCGGCCGCTTATTATACGGTGCCCTTGGCGACACGATTTACAAGTAAAATGGTTCAATTGGTGACTAAAATCTGATAATAAGTTAGGAAAGTTATTTCATTTCAATTATACATTTTATATTTACATTTTACATATGTATACATTTCTAATAAAATAATTGTATATGGCAGTTATACCTTTGGGTGGCCTTAAAACAAAAATATTTTTTTAGATACGAAGAATCAGAAAAAGGCATAACTAGATAATAGTAGATAAAAATAAATAGTAAAAGGTAGTTACTATATTTATATTTTTTGTTTAAATACGCCATATAAAAGGTCGTCCCTTTTTTTTAGGCAGGTAGTTTAGACGATTGGTTCATTTTATTTCGTTTCATTTATTCAGTAAATTCACAAAGAAATGTTTAAAACTACACTATGCATACACTGAACCATATAACCCATAGCAATATTTACCCATAATCGTGTTTATAAATTATATCGTATGTCGCTTCACTAATACGCTTGTGCTAGAGCTGACATTATAATAAAAGCTTTGAATCTTGTGTAATTTAATTCACATTAATCTAAAGGAAAATGTACAAAATATGCGAATAAAATGTCTTAGAAAAAACACCAGTATCAAAAAACTAAAAATATGATATGCAAAAGACTTTTGCGAGTGATCCTATTTAGATTTCACACAACTAAGGATAGCCTGTTCTAAAGCCGAATATTTTTTTTATAAATATGTGCATTATGAACCTATATAAAAACTAAGTGAAGAAAATAATATAATAAATGGTTCTAAAAAGCTGTTACTAAATTTAACCCCTCAATACAGTAACGTCCCGAATCGGGTACGTTGTATTGTAGTCAATGCTCAGTAACGTCCCAAAACGAGTACGAGCGCGGCGCGACAAACCGCGCTCTCAACGAACTGAATTTACACCAAAATCACAGTGCAACCACCCCCTGTTAGATACGTGTGAGAAAGACGGATATATTATATATTGTACGATTATTCAGTCGTGCTTTTCGCAGTCTAGAATCCCTCATATAATTGTTTGTATTCTGGGGGCAATTGTCGCTCGGGAGCAATGGCAGTCGAGTACTGCAATTGCTCGGATCTATGCTTATCTTCGGATATTATGTAGCTTCTCTTCAGATATATGCATGAAAATAAATAATACGAACTAATAGATTTAGTAAAGCATGTAATAACGTAGGTACAGAAATGTGTTTACAATTTCTAGATAGGGTTTCGTATTTTGAGGTTAAACGTCAATATCGCTGAATAATTATTTTTTATTCAGTTCTCCAACTTTCTAATAATTATTCATAATTATTTAATTATTTTACAAAATGAGATTTAAATGTCTTATATTTCAAATTTTAATGCGATCATTCTACAATTCTCCTTTTCATGCTCCATCAAGTAGTTTCTTTCTTATGATCGTTTTTCTTCAGTGCTATATTTTTGATCTTCAACTCTCAGAAATGACAGGTGACTGCCAAGATTTACACCGAATCAAGGATCAGGTACGACCTTGTAACATTCATGGTCGCATACGTCTGATATCGGATGCCGCATAGGTACGATCAACAAGAATAATACTTCAGAGTGGATACACAAATAAAACTCACCGGGAGATGATCTAAGTCGCAAGGCGCGGTTTTACAGATCGGAGCGGAGGGGAGGGAGATAAGGGTGGCCCGTGGGATGGGGGGGGGGGGGGGAGTTGGTATAAAAATAGGCACACGTATTCAATTAAATGAGCGAGATGTGAAACTCGTCTGGGTCGGTCGGGCCGGGATGCTACACCACCCCCTCACTCTACCCCCTCGTCAAACGCCGGCATACACGCGAACTTTGCCCCCGGTTCCGGCGAAATGCGGTTTGTGTGATTCAGCTGTTCAGCCTTTTTTTCGACGAGCTCGCGCGGACGGTCGGTCTTGTCATGTACAATGTACATAGTACAGCGTACACGTTCGCTCTTATTTCATTATTTTTTAATGCTCTGCTAACGGGAACCGAAACAATAACTTTGGCCAAAGATTTACATATAATATGCCGTAACAATGGGTCAAAAAAATCGGTTGTATTACTGTAACTCAAGACTATCCCGGTAAGTTGCCAAGGACTAATTTTATCTGAATAGTAATTTCATAAAGAAAATCGATGAGAGCCCTCTTCCGGGCGTGCGGCGCGGTTCGTTTCTCGGCTAGGGACAGGGTTGGGTCAAGCGCCAACAAATAGCTTTAATATCTGATTAAAATACATTGCGGAATTCAAATATTATTAGTGTAGCTTGTATATGAGATATTCAACCCTAAATTTTACAATATGATTTCGTCCGGGCAAAGCATGTGTAGGTACCGAATTTCAAGCATGTGTACCAATAAAATCGATGAGCGACCTCTCTCAGCCGACGGACGAAGCCAGTTGGGTTCCACCAGGACGCCTCAGAGGACGCGTTTCGTTCCTCGACTAGACTCGGGTGTCACGGCGTTAAAACGTAATTAAAATGTATGGCGAAATATCAATAATATTATTGTAGCTTGTATATGAGATATTCCAACGAATGTGATTTTAGCACAACAAGGCCAAATTTCAAGTCTCTAAGTCCAAAATTTCGAGATTGAAATATGACTCGTGCGCCCCTTTGGTGGACCGATTTCAACCACAACCTTTTTATTCTTGCCACCATCAAATGATTCCAGTATACCAAATTTCAGTTCAATCGGATACAGCGTTTGGACGCTATCGTGGAGGAACACCGACACACATCCAGACATATACACTGACAGACTACAATCTGCAAATGATCTTAATCGTTTAAGGGAGCTCAAAATAGATACTATTTTATTGATGTCGATTTTTTTCGCGTGTTCACAATACTTTCCCTTCTCAAAGGGTTTGTGGGCCGGAAAAATAAAAAAATACATTTTTATTTACTGTGGTAAGCCAAAGAGTTATTTTAACCCTAGAAAAATAATCATGATGACATGTACATAAAAGAGAATAATGGGTAAAATTGACGCATTATTACCATTACCCTAATTTAAGGTGTTTTCTTATTATTAATATTAAAAAAAATCGAAACGGTGTTTTTTAAATATATGAAAAAAACGACATAATATGCAATTTGTATGTACGTATTATTATCTATACTAATATTATAAAGAAGTAAAGCTTTTGAGTTTGTGACGTTGTAGGGAGTAATATCTGGATCTACTGAACCGATTTTGAAAATTCTTTTACCAATAGAAAGCCACGTTCTTTGTGAGCGTCATATGCTATATATTAATACGAAAAATGTAAAGACTTTTTCGTGGTAGTCGGATTTGCAAAGTAAGTCGGAGAAAAAACGGTCGAATGAAAACGTTTCTTACTAACGCTGAGATATACGAGTATGATTGCGTTCTAGAGAAAAGTTGTATAGCTTGACAATGCATCCAAAAAAGTTACTGGCAGCATATGTCTAACTTTTATATTTAAGTCACAAAAAGTAGTTTTCTATATTAAAAAAATAATTTAATTGGTTAGGTCATGTTTTTTGGTCATAATAACAATTATGAATTCTTATCAAAATAAGTAAATGTATCGTCTCAAGTGTTTAAAACAAAATACTTCTTACTCTTTTCTTACTTCTTACCCTTTTATTACATAAATGGTGATATAATACGAGATAGTTATGGATCCGCGACCGTATCTCCGGTTGAAACTACTGAAAGACAATATATTTTGGTACCAAATAATAACATTACATCTAATATAGTATACAGAGACGTTTTGAACAATTAAAATAAACATAATTTATTCAATCATAATCATTTCATTCACTCATTTGAAACCCGTTATTATAGTCAAATTGACATGCAAATACATACATACATATGCAGTTAAAATATAACCCTGCTTTTGGCAGTCAGAAAATAAATCATAGCACTCAGTACTAACCGAACCACACTCATAATTTCATCACAAGTAAAAAGTTTTACCGCCGAACGAAGTGGGCACGGGTCACAGCTAGTTAATTATATAAAATGAAAAAAATATATATAAACATCATCAAAAAATATCTGAATATACATAACTTGTGCTTTTCTTACAAATCAAATATATTAAAAGGTGTGTTTCCAGAACACAACTTATTGAGTAAATATTCAATTGTTAATATCGTGTTGAAAATAGAATTCGTAAAACCTTTCGAGGCTGGTTGCTTTTCGTAATTTGATAACTTACGTAAGTCAGTTATTACTTACGTAATTTAGGTAATCCTTGTTGGCGTTCGCTTAAATATTCAAAACCGTGTAAACTTTTCATAGAACACTTTAGCTTATTGTTTAATAATAAATGACTTTCTTGTAGCATATATGTACAATAATCAATATAACTGTTACATATCTGACTTCATTGAATAAAAATATTATAAATAATACTTTTCTTGATATATAAATATATATATATATATATATATATATATATATATATATATATATATATATATATATATATATATATATATATATATATATATATATATATATATATATATATATATATATATATATATATATATATATATATATATATATATATATATATATATATATATATATATATATATATATATATATATATATATATATATATAAATGAAAATATAATCAAATATTATTTATGATATTTTTATTCAATGAAATCGCGTCCGTAGCCCCGTTGATACCGGTTCTCCTTGTTGTTACCAAAGTTAAGCAGCGGCGAGCGCGTCAATACTTGGATTGGTGACCGTCTGAGTGTTTGACTGCGTGATGCTACAATCACCTAGAATATGGTGCCAATAGGCCACAAGGCGGGTTCCACAAAAAATCATATGCCTTGTAATAAAAATAAAAAACCTATAGTAACTATCTGTGTTTACACTAAATATGTGTACTTACTTTGTTTAATTAAACGATAACAAAAATAAATAATAACTTTATTTGAATGATTTACACTAGATAGATGTACCTACTTACGCCTTCACCTAACCTAAATAATATCAACTATATTGATTTACTTTAATTATAATGACATACTTCTACATAGTTATGCTAATGCTAATTTAGCCTAATGGAATTTTTACTTTTTATCGTTATGCCAATGCTTTTAGACATTTATGCAAATTTAGCCTAATGGAGTTTACAAGTTTTGCCGTTATCGTATTTATATTATATACTGTTTTAATTAGCTCGCCTGGGTGTCATTATTTAGGGTGCTTTGTAGTTTAATTTTCAAGTAAGTATTTTCTGATTGAATTGTGTAATTTCTTATTACTTATCCAAAATAAACAGTTTATTTAGTATAGTCTATTATATCTAAATCACAGTATTCCAGACAGTAGCGTCTTTTATAATAAAATTGAAAAGGAGGCGACCTACGTCACGAATTCAAGGGCTCGCATATGAACGCCACGCCACATGTCTACTATACCGCCATCGCAGTTTTTTTTTTTTTACCTACAAGGCTGATGTTTGTTTGTGGAACCCACCTTGTTGCCTATCGGCAATATTTTCTAGGTGGGCATTTATAGCATCACGCAGTTAAAGACTCAGGCGGACACCCATTCCAGTATTGACCGCACCCGATGATGATTAACTTCGGTAACAACGAGGAGAACCGGTGTCAACGCGGCTACGGACGCTAGATGTTCAAACGCTTTGAGAAATTCGCCGAACTTTGCACCCGCGTAACGCTAACCAAAGGCGGTCGTCGAGACGTAGCCCTCTGCTTACTTTTCGCACCCTATCCCCTGCAATCCCTTATCGATTGAGAGTGCGTCTACTGTTCTCTCGGTATACTGTGCCTGAATGCACTAAATTCTCACTACTAAAACGTAGGACGGTATCAGCAAAATAAGCCAAACCAATACAAGGGAGATTATACTCAGCTTCATAAATAAATTTGCAATAAATATAAGAGGATAGCATGCCGGTGTGCGGCTGTCGTTGCCTGTGCCGGCAGCTGTGACGTGGCAACGTTGCCAATTTCAATATTTATAAGGTAAATGTGTTTCGTTTAGGCGTTCGGGTTATGCGGCGACCCGAACGCAAACAAGCTCCCCCTTCTGGCAACGTCGGGATGGCTCTCGGCTCTGTACCCAGGAGGATCAATTAATGGGAGGCACCAGCGGGAGTAATTACCACCTAAATTGAAGGACACTCCATTTTGCGAGACGTGCTCGAGAAAATAGGTAAGAAAATCTCTCCTGGGTGATAAATAAGTAATACTATAAGTAGATACATCTTTCTTGGTTCCCGAGAAACAACTTTTTTCTAGCGACATGTTCCTTATTTCGTGATGTATCCATGAGGGGAACTAGAGACGAAATATTTTGAGCTACACCTCGGCAGATGCCTCAAGTGGACAGAACACATCTTAGTTAGGGGAGCAGTTGCGAAATATGCTTTTCTTGCTGCTTGCTTGCTGATGCAATGCTTTTCCAGTTGCGGGAGATGCGGCCACGTGAATCATGCATCTTTCCACTCGATTCTGTCTTACTCGATCCTTGTTCGGGGGAACGCCATAGAGATAAACCAAGCATTCGTTCTACAAAATCAGGCGGTGAGAACGATAGCCGGTGTAAGAAAAGGACACGTATTGCGCGCCTATTCAGGAAATACAATGTTTTATCTATAGCATCAGCATATATTTTCATTTGTTTAGTGTACGCTAAGACAACATGCGCGAGTGTACGCTTAACATGCACGTACATGACCACGACACTCGAAGCAAAGCCGACCCCAAAGTCCGTTTGACTGTAATCCAAAATTCATTCTTGTATTTAGCCTTTAAAATCTTTAATAACCTTCTAAAGTCAATATGAGATCAAAAATCTTCCATTACTATATATAGTTAAACACTGGCTCATCACACATGTTATTTAAAAAGAGACGATATTGCAAAAATATTACAATATCATTAATATAGACTTATTATGAACAATAATAGCATATATCTAAAATACTTCTATTACTCTTAGGTTTATTAAAACGTACGAGGTAAACCTCCTAGGAATAATTTGATAATGTTTGATTTCTCTTTGTCAGTATACATATGTAAGTATTGATCATTTGAATTCAATTTTATCTGATTTTGATTATTATTGGTAGTAGTAATTTTGTAATAAATTATTTGTAGCATTAGTTTTAAAGTATTGTTTTATTTGATATATTTATTTTGAATGTTATATTCATATTTTCGTTTTTTGTGTTTAAAATATTTATTAATTTGACATATCCAACGGTATTTTGCAATTTCGGATAAATAAAAGACTATTGAATATAATTAAAATAAATCGCTGTTTATTTATAAAATCGAAGACTATCCCGGTTGATTGACATTATACATAGGATGGAAACGAATTTACCGCATGAAATTTGTAGCACCCAACGTTTCGGTGACGTTGCAGCAGCCGTTGTCCAGAGTAGACTGTGTCTACCCTGGACAACGGTGTCTTCAACGTCACCGAAACATCGGGTGCTACAAATTTCACGCGGTAAATTCGTTTCTATCCTATTTATAAAATCACTGTTTACTTATTCCAAAGTTATTTATGTAGATCCACGTAAAATTGTTGGTACCAATTCAACAATTCAACGTTTGTAATGTAATTCAAATAAATCGGTATTTACTTATCTCAAAGTTATTTATGAAAATTTTCGTAAAATTGCTGGTACCAATTCAACAATTCAACATAAATTCAAATTTTGTTATGTAATTAAAATAAATCGCTGTTTACTTATTACAAAGTTATTTATGTAGATTTTCGTAAAATTGTTAGGACTTGTCTACATGTAAGTAATTAAAATACCTAAATTATTTAAATCGATTATAAAAAAAAAAAATTGTAACACTAATTTATATTTAGATTATCGTATTCCAAAGCATTTTTAAAACTGAATATATGAAGTCTTAATCCAAATAAAACGGGTCATAAAAAAACGTTTATTTGCACCACCTTAGTGAAATATAGAGAATATCATGTAGAGCCAAAAAATATTGTCCTGCTACCATATTCTATTCGATCTACTGTGCGCAGCAGTAGAAAATGAACTACCCGCTACAACACACAATAAACGCAGAATACCGGATCGCAGCATCCACGATATTCGCACTCTCACTGTTCCCATGAAGCGATTATACGTTTGCTAAGAAGCGGGTGTAGTTGTTGACCTGACGTCAGCTACTCTTAAAATGACTTATTGGCCACCCGATCCCGTGTGAAAGACGGGCAAAGAGCGCCACGGTTCGCAAATTACTTCTAACACCAGGTAGAGGCCGAACAAGCGACTTTGAACAGCCCAACTATCGTCGAGTGCCACGCGGTAAGGTTAATATTTTTAATAATAAAACGCTTTATTTGTTGAAACAAATTCGTTGGAATAAAAGAATCTTTTAATTAAAATTTCCTGTAGCGGTTTCAATAGTTTGACTTGTCTTCCGAGTCTTTGCTGTTTTACCTTTCGGCAGACGGAAAGTATTGTGAACGCAATTCTGTATGTCTGTGACTCTGTGTGTATTCCTCAACGGTAGCGCTCAAATGCTTCAAATGCGAAAGTTTGTGGTTGAAATCGGTCCACCGCGCACCGGGGGCGCTCTAGTCATACTTCAATCTCGGAATATAGGGCTTACGGGATTGAAATTCGTTACATAGTCAGATGCCTTGTTGGGCAACATTGTGAAATTCTGGTTTGAATATCCCACATACACGCGCAACAAATATTTAATAAACCCTGCCATATTTAATAACATATTACATCATATTTGAAAACACCATTTTATTACAACGGAAAATACTAGACATATGGTACGAAAATGCTACTAAAATACTAAGAACATACTACTAAAAGACTACAAACAGCTTCAGTCGCGATTCGCGATTTTGATTCGCACATTAATCTAACACAATTACTATCAAAGGGGATTATAGCGCGGGGAGGGGGTTAGAGTGGGCTTGTCTACTTGCCGGGCAAGTCTTGATGTAACACAACTGTTATTTTCAAACCTTGGTAGAATCATCGCTTAATAAGATGGGATTGATTTTTTCCAGATAATAATATGTTCCATGGAACGCAACTTAACGCGATGATATCGAAATCGTCATTTACGCAGTGACGGCACTGAAAGAAAAACCAGAGGTTTGTCTCACACAGTTGCGATAGTAACAATGAGGCGCACAATGAGTCGTGTGTCTGTACGTGCGCCTCGAGTGACTCAAACGGTGGCGAGTAATTAGTAGCGAGCGATGCAGCCTCTCTTCAACGCACACCTCAAATGCGCCTACTGTGCCTTCAGCTCTGTGCCACAGATTAACATGCGATGTGCATTTAGAACAGATGTGACATGGAAGCTCGATTTCTGATTCCAGAGGAGCGGATATAGGCGCAATGAATACATATTTAAAACATTGGCTGTGGGTATACATCAAACCATTGGAATCGAAAATAAGAGATTAATAAAATGCATACAAGTCTCGTTTAAGTAACGACGTACCGATAATCAGATTCAAGTTATTGTTGGCTTTGCGAAAATATTGTAATGTTAGGAATAAAACTAGAGGAACAAATGTTAGATGATTGCCTATGAAATTGCAGTTTTTTTAAACTGGCAACCAAGAACTTGGATAGCTTAGATTTGATGTTGGCTGACATCAGGACTACAACAAAATTGAAAGGTGGCTGACATCAGGACTACAACAACCCCGTTTCCAAGCTCCCTTGGTTATACGCCGGAGTGCACAGTCGATTGGCAAACGCCGCACGATCCACAAATCGCGCAGTTTTGCCAGTTGTCTACTTCCAGATGATTCGATCCCACCTGCCCACAATACAGCCCTGATAAGGGAAACAGAGTCCTTTCCAGGTCCGTCCCTCTTTTAGAAGGATAAACTGTGAGGTGAGCCGACTTTAGATAACGAGCAGGTTATATGCCCCAAGATGTACGGAACCGGTAACGGCCACCATGTTGGAACAACTGAAATAATTGCGCTCGTTTTATTCGCCGGTGATGTTAAGAACCATCGACATTCTTCGCTCAATTTCCGAAAAACCTGCCTTTTCGGCCAACTAAGATATAATAGTATTTATGATCACGTTCAAAATAAACAGAGTGAGTCTGGTTTATTAGAATATATACTTCTTACATAATCTGTGGCAACGCCTGGAGCGACTGAAGTTTCAGCTTCTACCCTATATCCAGCCACATACTCTAGAGCTCTTACTTGCAAATGAGGCCGCACGTATTTTACACACGTATTTAGATATATATATTCGTAAGAGTAATCAAGAATCATTTAAGAAATACAGGGTAAGATTTACTTACCGGCATCCTTCAAGGGAGTGAATAAGTACGAGCAACTAAGCAACTTTGGATAATAATCGTTTCTCACCCCAAAATTTTGTAATTTTGGGGTGATAAAAATATATAAAAACATCTCTTTCGGTTTTTTTTAGTTCATATAGAAAGAAGATAATTCCGTAATCTTTTTTTTTAACAGTTCGATCCGTCCGGTAGTTTTTTTAATCACCAACTCAGAGCAGAAAAATATGTTTTTATGATAAACGCGTTTTAAGTTTTCTTTATAGAACAGTACTTAGTAAGTTTTATTACACTTATAGCAATCGGCAACTATTAACGATTCTATCCTGTACAAAATTTTAAATAATAAAATCGATACCTCTTGTATAGAAAAAATACAATTTAACATTACTAAAAGAAGTCTTCGATACCCAGACTTATTTAAAACACCTTAAGCAAAAAACTATACCGGAGTTAATAACGTAATCCCACGTATATGTCGTCTGTATAACAAATTTCATCTTGACAATCGCATCGATATATTTCATGATAGCTTATGCCCCTTCAAAGCGACCCTCTTTAAAATACTGTAATTCTGGTATTTTTTGTTTTTTTTTTCCTTTTTTTACACATATATTTTTTTTAAAATTCAACCATTGTTCATGCATTGTGCTAATTGTGTAGTCATATAAAAAGGATATTGATGTAGTCATGTATCTGTAGTATATATATGTCACTGTATGTGTTGTCAATATCCTGTTTGGGTACCAAATGAAATAAAATAAAATAAAATAAATAAAGGATTCATAAATAGATTTCTACTTTAACAAAAAAAATCACGAAAACATGTTTTTTTTTGCTGTCTAAACCAGGCTCTCCCCTTAAGTTCCCGCGGTCTAGTACTTCTGTCAGCCTCAGACAATTTACTCGAAATTCCTTGTCATAATACATGATTTTCTCTTTTACGTTTTCTGTGTCCATGGTGAATTACTCTGGATCGATCTCCCAGATCGATCCAGGTGAGGTGAGAGATATTGAGGTGAGAGATATTATTCAAAACGCTTAAACCTCAAAAGTTCTTCCGTTTCTCCTTCCTCTCCCAATTTTCTCTCCTCGGGCATTTTTGGTTTTAAACATAGTTGCTTATATTTTTCGCAAAACCAACCCTACTATGAAGTGTTTATATGTATATATGCGTATAACATGTGTGTAGGTGTGTGTCTTGTTATTGCATTCGATCGACAGAATTGAAAATGCAATTCCGTTAATTAGATTCCAACGGAAAATGGTGACCCAGCCGGGAATCGAACCCGGGACCTTACAACGTAAGATCAGGCGACCTAACCGCTATGCCACCGGGCCGTGTATGTAGCCAGTATGCCAGCAACCCTTTTTGTGTTTTATTTTTAAGAACAAATAAAGAGATGATGATTACTATTATTTAACTAAATAATCACACAAAAGAAAAGGGAAAAAACAGCCTATTCGTAGCTTGGCTAAAAATATCTCCAATTCAGCTACGAGTGGGCTAAATATAATTCAATTAATAAAGATTAACTCAAATAACCTTAAACTTCATATCGCTTAAAAATTCAAAGAGCGCGTACGATAAGATTATATGTTTAAGATGTATCGCAAAGTTTTGTGCTGGCGAATGCCCCTGAAGGCAGCCAAGAAAACGTGTTTTGAAAAGTTTCGGCACTTGGGCACATCCCCTGGAGACCAGAGTGCAACGAACGGGAGCTAGAACAAGTAACTGGTTTTCTGTCTAGATTTATACAAATACAGGTTGTGTCTTTTATTGGTGAAATCTTGTAGTGGGTGAATCAGTACGAGCAAGTAGACAACGTTTAAAAAATAAATTTAGGTTTTTTTTTTGTTTGACGAATTAAAAAATAAAAAAAGAGTAATCAAAGCGTTTACCGCGCCGCTCCATTTATTAGCGATAGGTAAAATATCGCGAATAAACAATATTTGCGATATTTTACTTAACGTTTGATGACGCAGCTCGCTCAACGCCTATCAAACATTTATTCAACAGTGAAATTGTTCAAATTTACAATTTTATTAAATATATTTCTTGTTTTTTCCAAAAATTTTGATTACAAATTGCTTACTTGCTCGTCCTGATTCACCTATTAAAACTATGTCCTTTAATAAAAAAAACTCACGTTGTATATAGATACCTATTTATTATGATAATAAATTACACGAGAAGTTACTTACATCAGGTGTAAGTAGTTGTAATGGAGTAGAAACTCACCTGAAACAAACAAGAAGATAATTGTTTATTTAAAAATCATCACTAGTTAATATAGTCAATAGTCTTTTATTCGTCCAAAATTGAAAACAGTTGGAGATGTCATAATAATAAATGGTTATCAGATGAAGTCAATAAAGATACAAATAATCAAAATATGTTTAAAAAAGGTAATCATAAAAATCAAAGAAGTCAATAGCCTAAAATTAATGCAACAAATAATCTTTAAAAATACTAATTATTAACAAAACAGGCAAAATAAAAGGTTAATTTTCAATAATCACATATGTGAAACGACAATATATTCAATGAAAAATAATACTTTATCAAATTATTTCTACGTGGTTTACCTCGAATGTTTTAACATAAGAATAACAGTGGTATCTTAGGGGGATTATATCATTTTTATAATACATATGTATGTATATTGCTCATTTCAAGTTGTTTCGTAATATGGGGTGGCACATTGAAATTTGTTTTGACAATTAGTATGTGAGTATTACCATATTTTGAGTGCGATTTTCCATAGTTTTTTCATGAAATTTGACTCTTTGGAGTATAAAAATTAGTTATTGGACATATAATAAGCATATAATAGACAATATATTTGAAAAACTCTAATTAATTTTATATTATGAGGTTTCAAAGTTTATTACCAAATTTCGAACGCTAACTCTCAAAACTTTAAATTTTTCTGTAATATCAGAAAGTTCTGGTGTGATTTTCAAAGAAGTTTGATGTAGTGGTAAAGTTATTTTGAAAGAATTTCATATAAAAAAAGACCCTACTTAAGTAGTCACATGTAAAAAATATATAATTTTTTTTACGAGAATACATCAAATTTTTCTTGGCTGAATAACTCAATATTTTTGTATGCAAATAAGTAAAGCAAAATAATAGTTAAATAATAGTCAAAATAATAATCAATAACAAAACAAAATAAAGCATTTAATAAAGAACATAACTGTATTTACAATTTTTGCATATTTTTCGAATCTTGTGATAAAAACATCGAAATGATTTTATAGGCGAGATTTTTCAGTTCGCCAACTTTCTAATATTCATTCATTATTATGTTAATTATTTTACGAGATAAGGTTATAATGTTTTATATAGCAAATTTCAATGCGATCATTCGACAGTTATTCTTTTTATGATCCGTATAGTGGTTTACAAGTTATAGTCGTTTTTCTCAAGGTCGGCGACTTCACGCGCGAAACTGTCACGCGCATAAGTGATGGCTAAATTTTTACTTCGCGAGAGGAGGGGTTAAAGATATTGTAATTGTAATTTCCCGAGGTTGTCTACCAATTAAATAGCATGTGTGATTAGCCAGTGTTTAAATCTTTCTTCGAATCTTAATCTTATATTGATTTTGTATGGTCATTAAGGCGACAGCATACCTGGGAACGACCATATCTGAAGAATTTTAGTTTTATGAGTTTTTTGAATAATGTAAGCATTTATTTTAAAAAAGTGTCTAAAATAATATAAGGAACCAATTTAAAATTTGGACTCAAAAAAGCTTCTCATTGCCTTGGACATTAAGGGTTTAAACTGACTTCAAAAACTTTCAGGCGCGATTACTCCTACAATTTAAGCGGTGAGTGTCTTTTATTATAATTGCATTATATTGACTGGGTAATTCTCTAGGGCCGCAATTAGGCACGTTTTTCTTTAGGCCCCAAATTCTTTACAATTAATTAAAACGTGAGAGCACTCTGAGAGTTACGCTAAATTTTCCATTAACACCCTTATACCACCACTGCGTAAAGATAGTTATTCTGTGCTAGCGCCGCGATAGAACGTTTAGTATGTGCCTATTTTTTTGCGTGTCCGCCCATTTCGGATATTTTTCTGAGGTCTGATGTCGCCCTAATGTGTTTATAAGCCAAATACACAAATGACTTTTACATTATGTTGGCTTTGCTTTAAGTGCCGTGATCGTGTACGTGCTCGTTATACGTAAAATAGTGTGTGATTTTTTTAGCACCTTTAGTACCTAATTACTAACGATGTCATAAATACATATATAATAGCACAATACAGCTGGTGTATAATTACGGGCAATTTAATATCGGAAATGTACCTTACACTAACAATTTAATTATTTAAATAAAAAGAAGAACGATCCTCTACCGTTTTGCCTTCAGTAAATATAGTTATCACTATTAATTTGCGTAATTAATGGTAAACTTCTCCTCTACACACTCCTTCTACCTCTTACCGCAAAGCATGATTTACAGTTAAAAAAAATCGACAACAACCCGTCACCCCAGCCTGGTATAACCATATGTGATCGTTCTTTCAGCCTGGAATAAGCTTAAAAGAATTAGAGACAATGACAATCCACTATCTACATAGCTCCACCAACTGGCCCGCAGGTGTCCAACTGTTACCGCCCGGTACCGTGTAGTTAACCCAGCGAGCTGACCAAACACCGTCAATACCAGTTATGACCGGATTTCTCCGTCCTCCCGACTGGTTACGGGTTCGAGGTCGCTTACGCGATCCTCTAACTATAGAAAACGGTAATTCGATTTGAATTTATGTCGGACAATTACATCCAATGGCAGTCTCTTCCATTGGTATCGGTGGGCATTTGATTGTTTCAAGAGCAGCTAACAATGGGTTAACAGCCACCCCCGCTCAATAGGAAACAAAGTAGTTTTTAGACTTCCTCCACCCCCCCCCCCCCCACCCTCTTAAGACGCTTAAGATACTTTCTAGACTGAAATCTGTCTGAATGTCTGTGTGTGTGTGAGTCTGTGATTTTCTACATGATAGTGTTCAAAACGCTTAATCCGACTCTGTTGAAATGTGGCATGCAGGTCTCATTTGGTGATGGCGAGAGTGGAAAAGATTGTCGTTAAAATCTATGCTCCAGAGGGCACGCTAGTCATACTTTAATCGGAAAATATTACACGTAGAGGCTTGAAATTCGGCACACAGGTGCCTTCTTGGGCCGAAATCACATTATAAAATTTTGGTTGGATTATCTCCTATAAGAGCGACACAAATAATATTCTAATTTTGCCATAAATTTTAAATAATATGGTACCTAAAGGCGGCGACGCTCACAATGCGTAGATTGTTTGAAATTTGAATTCGAAGGCTCACGGCGACCCGAGTGCAATTTGATTTTTATTGAAAGAGATAACGCGCGTTCGAAATACAAATTTTCATTGCGTTACCTCGTATATTACCAGGAATTGTCGTTAACTGTTCATCGTTTTTATTTATGAAATGAATATTCATATGAAAGAAGTCCCTGGCTACTTGCCGGGAAAGTTTTAGGGTAACGCAGCCGTTTTTTTAAATTATATGTTGTTACACATAATCATAGCATCATATCACATGCTAAAGCACGCGAGCCGTAAGCGATTGCTCATTCAGGACAGACTTATTTTTGATCATTATCCATCTTAATACGAAGCATTTCACGGATTATGATCGCTGAATTGGCATGTTCCCGAGCTACTTTCTGAAATATTGAGATGAAACACATAATATTTGAAAGCTGAAAATAAGCAATTCAGTTGCAGCCTCTTTCTCTATCACATGAAGAGCATTGCCCCACATATGTACGTATATAAAAGCGTCTACACACACGTCGGCTACGCCATCTTGACTCAACGACTGGAGATGTCGTCTGACTTAGATGCTGTCTGTTGTTTTTTATTCTGTTTTATTTTCAACACTCACGCTGCGGCTTTGTATGCGGTGAGAGGTTCAAGAGGTTATCCTTAAGTTTATACTTCGCATTTATCCTCAGAGCCAGCTTGCATAATGCACTAGAGATACCCTACTTCATGAAATAGTTTCTTATATTTTATATAACTAAGTTACTATAACACAAATTAAATGGAATTGACTTTATATTTCTGCATGTTTTTAGAGAATCTTCAAATTTGTTATACATTTTGGGCCCTACAAAGCCAAAGTGTCTTTGGGCAAAAAAGTTCGGTTTTTTCGCACGACGTATTTGGGGACCATAGGTTTTGCAGTAGAGTATGGAATTTTTGATATATAAAACTCTTAAAGGACAATGTAGATAACCTGTATGTCAAGTTTTGTGTAAATCGGTTCAATAGATTTTGAATAAATTGATGGGATATAAGTATCCCTGTGGTCTAAAAAGATGCAAAGTTACAACTTTTTCCAAAATGTGATTATTTTATTATTTAACTCAGACATCATACGTACTAAACAGGTAATAAAAGAAAAATATTTTTTTATGTTATGAAGACTAATATAGAAAAATTATTATGTAGAAATTATTGTTATTCGATAATTTATTAAATGATTTTGAATTTATGGGAAGTATATGTCCCATGTTCCTTAAAGGGTTAGAGGCTTTGGAGCCTCTCGTTTCACGTTTATGCACAGTTTTAACGTGTATATATTTCCTTTATTTAGTTAGGAAAAACTGAGTTTGCATATATCTGCCTGATTACCGATAACTTTAGCTATGCGAACAAGTCGTTCGAGGAGTGCCTCCGAGGGCTTTTTGGCAATAACCCGAAAAAGGGCCTTCTGCGCTCTAAAATGATGTCACGACATTTATGCTGCATATATGAGAATACGAATCAGTATAATTTCGCTTATTTTAATAATTTAACGTGAAGCGTGTCTCGAAAAACATGGTAGCTTTTTTGTAACTCAAGGTCGTCATAAATAATCTTATACAAATATACGTCAATAACTTATGCTAAGGTTGCCCAGGGTAGGATAAAGGATAGGACACGGTATTTAGTTGGTGGCTGTGTAAAAATAAAAATTTCTTTAACAACTTTACGAAAGTGTGCAACAAAGGTGCATGCTTGATAGAGTGAGGGAGCTGATTCCATAAACGAGCAGAATGGACTTTTAAAGAGTGCGTGAAAAATGTTATCATAGATTTATTAGATTATTTATTGTCATTGTCAAATTTATTGTCAGATTGTCAAATTTAGAGTTAAAATGATTTTTTTTAAATTTTCAAATGTCAAAGCGTTACAATAAGAATATGTTATAATATTTATTTGGCATTATTTTTGTGTACATAGCCCCCAGGATCTTTAAGCTAGACGAAGATTTAAAAATGTATGTGCCTAAATATTCTTCTTCTTTTAAAGCCAAGATTGATTCCTGGCTAAAAACATGACGCCCGGCAAAATATTCACAAATTAATATTTATTTATTTATCCTATTTTTTATAGTTACATAAAAAAGATTGTGTTCATTTTTTTAACACATTTTAAAAGAATACATATGAAGAAAATCGCGAAAGGGCATTAACTTGTCAGGATTACATCACCCCACTAGGTATACCCCTGTGTTGAGATGAACTGTCGGTATATACCGAGACAGTTCCCATCACTAAATCTTATCCTTGACAATTCTCATTATTATTATTATTTTCGTTGACTTTTTTTATTACTATTATTTATTCATTAGTTTTGGTGGCTATTGTTTGATGTTATTTGACAATTCATTTTATTTTATTAACACGTTTATTTATTGCCTGTGTTTTATTTTAAATATTTCTATATATATATGTGAACTAAAAACTAGAGACCTCGCTGCCCTGGAACAAGTCCTGGCACTTAGTTGGGCAGCAGCAGTACATACCTGCTAATGCTTATATCGGTCGTGTTCAATTTTAATTTTAATTTTAATAATATATTTTATTATTGATATGATTGTTAGTGAGACTTATGCATTGTAAATGAATTGTTAAATTAACAAGGTAGAGAGGAAGAGTAAAGTATTGAACATAACAACAAAATAAGACTGATTTTATTAAATATCTTCTTTATATTTGATACATTGATGCAATGCATCTTTCATTATCTTAATGACATTTGATTGAAACCTCAAATAATAATTATATAAAATTTAACGCCCTCTATACTCATTCGTATGTACTCTTTCGAACTATTTTTTTAAATTAGTACCATTTTTGGTCGCTTGATGTAAATTAGTGTTTATTAGTGTAAACAAAATTGATGAGAGCGATTTGAAGCTGAAGGTCTAAGCTATTCAAAAATATATATTTCATTGGGATACCCGATTTTCCGCTAGCTTCTGGAATCATTTGTATTATTTTACTTGTAATTAAATAAATACATAAATAATTTTGTTTAATAAGTCATTTACGCTATAATGACTTTCTTTTTAAGTATATTCTAGCATATTCTATCTGAGCATACTTTGTCTGAAGTGAACTACCCTGTGTTATAATATTTAGAAACAATATAATGGATATTAAATATAAAGACTGCCTGCTTCTTCGGGCACTCAAGAAAGTCTGATTATTAATCAATTTGCATGGCGGGCACGGTGGCCGGAAAGAGCCGCCTGGCGCTATTTTAACGCTCAGCGTAAAATTCAGCTAAAAACTTTCCACTCTGAGGGAAAAGTCCCCCGAGAGCTGATTAAAGTTTTATCGGAACGCAGGCGCCCGGGCGGTCCAGCCAAGACAAGTTCAGTTCCCGGCAAGACACAATTACTTTGCGGGTCGTTACTTACTCTGCACTTGCACGTGTCACATTGGTTTCTTTGCTTCCAGCGTCCAGGGAAGAGAGGTGGTCTTTTCATGAGCAAAAAACATAACGACCTGCTAAAAGGACATTAAATACTGGCAGCTGTTGCTAGGGGCGGATCTATATAAGGGCTTTTTGGGCTGCAGCCCAGGGCCCCGTGGATATAAAGGGCCCCAGCCTCCATTGAAAATAAAGGACAATATTATGAATAACAAACAAAATCTCAAATTTTAAAAATTCCTATCATAATGTTGGCAACCCTGAGATCAAATTCTCGCCTCTATTCCGGGGGACTCCCCGTCGTTTGTTTTCAGTGTATTTTCTCCCAAACGCAGTCATTCGCAGCGAACAACCTTCATGTATCGATTTCTCGGCTAATGGGGCGGACCGCTAGCGACAAATTCTGTTATTTCCGCTTTCTGTACTGTGTAGGTATGTACATAATAACAACCTGCATAATAACATGTTGATTTATTTTGCAATACCTTTACTTTTAAATCTTTATCTAAAAAAAGAACATTTATCTATGTATAGCAGTTGAGTTCCTACCGAGGCTAGTGCATTGTCAATAGGTAACCAGTAACGAATGTTTATTTAAATTTTACTTATATTAACTAGCTTTACAAATAATATTAATACTTGCTTAATTAAGACACTAATTAAGGTATTATTACAATTAGAATTAATGTTGTTTAGTTAAGCTATTAAGCAAAGTTTTCTTAAGCTAATCGATTTGTCTATTTTTAGTGAAAAGTTAAATGTGTTACAGTTGTGTTTATTGGTCTGTCATATTAAACAAATAAAATATTGCATTGTCCTCTTTTTTTCTTATATTGACCTAGACATCATTATCAAAAACAGTTTTTTAGCAAAATGGCAATTTGTTGATTAATTAGGCAGGTCCCCAAGTAATATTAGCCAGGGCCCAGGGCCCCACCTTTCTTATATTGTGTAGGTACCTATTGAACTAGACATCATTATCGAAAACAGTTTTTTTGCAAAATGGCAATTATTTGATCAATTAGGCAGGCCCCCAAGTAATATTAGCCCAGGGCCCCACAAACGCACGGTTCGCCCCTGGCTGTTGCTGACGGCGTATCTCCTTAGAATTTGCTTAACCCAGGCGCAGTAATATGTTGGTATTTTTTTGTCTAGGTTGGCAACCTGCTGCGCCAAATACGAAAACCTATTAGTTATAAGGACACGAAAACAATTTATTACGCTTATTTTGAATTTCTTTTCCGTTTTCTGGGTGCAATGTACTATCGATCATATTTTTTCACTACAAAAAACGTTCTTTAGAATTTTAAGTAATCTGGGTTGCCGTGGCCATTTCAGAAAGCTTAAAATTGTCACCCTTCATCTCTATATGTTAGAATGCATTAAATGGATTTAAAAAAACCTTGCTAAGCTGCCGATACAATCAGATACCCATAAACATTTTACAAGAGGGAGAATTTTTTTCAATTTCAATTTTCAATTTTCAATTTATTTCCAAAAAAAATCTTAACAGATTGTAGAAACGTAATATTTAGGTACATTTAAATTACAGTCTATTACTCCGTTTTTACAATATTTAAATTTATCACCACGTACATACAGTTACTTCATTATTGCTTTTAGGGCATCAAAATCATTTTTAAGATTTATTTACTAAAACAACAAATTAAAATAATCGATAAAAATAATCAAGAAATTAAAATCAGAAAAAGTCAGAATAATTAAAAAATGCTACTTAAAATTGTCAAAAAAAATGGCCAAAAAATTTGAAAAATTATTTAAAATTAACAAATTCATCGATCGAGTAAAAAGCTTTGTCTAATAAGAATTCTTTAAGTAACTTTTCGAATAAGCTTTCCACTTGAATTGTTTTTAAACTTTCCGGTAGCAATATATAGAAATAAGAGAAATAATCTAATTATTCTGCGTCCCAAACTAGAACTATGTATTTAAAAGGGATTCGAACTACGTCAGAATGATATGCTACAATAAGCTACCCCTTAGTATCAAAAAACTATGCTGGGAAAATAAAATGACCCAATTTAAGAATAAGCTCAAATTATAGCTCATTGAAAAAGAATTGTACAATATTAACGATCTCTAAAAATTGTATGCATCTTGCTTATATCTATTTCTATATCCGGTAATTAATCAATTTCTATTTTACTAAAATTTATTGACTCTTTCTATTATTAGGTACGTATTAATAATTTATTGAATAATTTTATTTGCAATATAATCACTGAGACATTTTATTTTACTTTTTGAAAATCCTTAATTTTCTTGCTATTTTTGACACTACATTTATTGATTTTATAAATAAAATATATTCTCATTTTTGTCGTTATATTAATGAAATGATGTAATATGTTCATAATAAATTTCTTATGTTTATTTCATTACATTATTCATTTTATTTAATGTAATAGAATCACAACATATCGAGTTAATTTCTTCCCACATATCTTACTCTAATTTTTTTATCCATCAAACTAAATTGTCAGACTCGATTCAATTCTACTATATAATACCTTCTTACGAGTAACCATTTTTCATTTGATTATTATTAAAATTAAGGATTCGATCATATAACGGCTAATTATAAATCTAATATAACTATGTCTATACAACTATGTATTAGTTTTTAACAATATAATTTATAAAAAAAAAAAAACACTGGCATGGCGTCATCAATTCATTATTAGTATCCCCTTTACTAGTAACTATGTTATCAGATCAGAGACAGTAGTCGTTTTTTCTCCGTGAGCTATTGAACTGTACCTAATGTAGTTAGGGTGTCAACATCCCACGTTGCATTTGTAATTTTAAATAGAACCGGAAGAAACCTAACAGTAGATAACTGGTTCACCAGTTATCTACTTGCCACTAGTTTTGAGCAAAAAGAAATACACTTTTTGAGACCATGAGAAAAAATAAAGCGGAAATCCCTGCTAATTTCATCAACTCTATTAGAAAAACTATAGTCCAGTTTGTTTGGTTATCAAGACAACGCGATACTTGTGTCGTCATACATTTTCAACAAAAAAAAACATCGTCATACTGTCAACCATGCATTTAAAAGATAGATCTATCGACCCGGCTACAGGAGACAAGAAGTCAGAAATCATCACTTTCCACAACATTACTAAGGGGGGTGTTGATGTTGTCGATGAGTTATGTGACAATTATTGAGTTTCCAGAAAAACTTTGGCCGTTGATCGTATTCTACGGGCTTTTAGATATTGCCGGTATCAACAGCGCTGTAATGTATTTATGCCGAACTCAAAAATGAGAAGTTCAGGGGTTTTGACAATTATTGGTTTAAGTCTAATAGAAAATCATTCGAAGTCCAGGGCCCAGAACGGTAGACTTTCGAGGGACATATGTCAAAAAACTGCAAAAAGAGTGAAACTGGACTTTGAAGGTTCATCTGGCTCACAGCGTGTAGGCCAGCCCCCTTCCGAGGGACAAAGAAGAAAATGCACAATTTGTCCAAAATACAAAGATTCTAAAGTCAAAACATTTTGTTAAAAGTGTTATAAAGTCATGTGTATGAGTCATATGAATATTGTTTGCGATTAGTGCTTTGACCATTAGGCGATTGATGATGAATTGGAGTAAATAGGTTTAATAGTTTGTAAGTTTTAAAAATTACATTTTTTTTATTTTATCTAAGTTTTAATTATGTTATAATACAATGTGTACAACATGATTTACAGTCAAGATAAAAAAAAATTTTTTTTGATCAATTGGCTTCAATTTATTTTGCTTTTAATACAAAGTTGGTCGGTTTTTACGATGGGGCTATAATAACACCCTACGTTACAGCTGATGTGGTAAATGCCTACGTTATAGCTTCAGGCCAAAGTAATTGAGTAAGTAGTATTATATTTTCAAAACACCTCTACGGGCGTATACAATTACATTTTTTTAAATTATCATTACAATACAAATTTAAATTATATTGGAAAGATCACAAAATGTGGTATAATTAAAATTACATTTAAAATTCCCTCAAATTATATAAATATTTAGACAATAAATATAAATTAGTTTGTTTCCTAAATTTAATGTAGATATATTTTTCAATGTATATAATCTTCATTCAATGTATAGATCTTCTAAATTCAATCTAGATATAGTCTTCTAAATTAAATAAAGATGTAGTCTTCGGCGGTTGCAAAGATTTTTACCAGTGGAGGTTAAGAAGACCATAGCTCAATCACTGCTATTGGCTATACTAGACTATGCTGATGTTTGCTACCTTGACGTCACTGAAGCCATCCTTGACAAATTAGAGTGGTTGAAAATGTATGCATTAGGTATATCTTCAATGCGAAAAAAATGATCACGTCTCTGAGCATAGAAGCAGATTTCATTGGCTTCGAATATGTGAACGTAGAAACCTTTTCCTTCTTTATAACATCCTCAACAATCCTACCGCTCCCTCCTACCTAACCGAAAAATTCAATCACTTAGGAAGGCATGGTCTTTCACTCCGTTCCAGTCAGGATAGTAAAATTGCGATTCCCACTCATAATTCTTCTTTCTTTACTTATTCCTTCACCGTTCATGCAGCTAGACTATGGAACCAGCTCCCGTCAAATATCAGAAACGCACCAACGGTTTCTACCTTTCAAGTGTCTCTGAAAAAGCATCTTATGTCCCTAAATTCCTAGTTATCCTATGTCTCATCCCATCCTCTCCTATAATTCGCTTCCTGCCAGTTATTCCAAATCCTAATTATATTTAAAAAATATCATTTTTGTTACTTGATTAATTTTTGTTATGTAATAACTTTTTCTTCTTTTTTTTTGTTATTTTTGTTATCTCTTGGCACCTAAATTTTTACACTTCCATGAAGGTTGGCTGTAAGAGATTGTATTTTAGGCAATATGTCCGCCTTTTATAAAGAATCTCTATCTATCTAACTATCTATTTCTATGTTTAGTGCAGTTTGTTAATTTACAATTATATATGTTGTTGTGCTTTAGAATTCTGAAGTAGCAGCTTGCGAGGAATGGATATAAATTAAATTATTTCTTGTATCATTTGTATGTATATTCGGTTGCATTAACCGCCCTACCTGATATTATTCAAAACGTAATAATTTTTTTTTTGGGTTTTTTTATTAGATTTCCTAATAACAATACTTCTTTACAATATATCAGATATTTTTATTACACACGAGACCCATTTATCACCATTTTTAGTATTTAGAATCGTAGGAACAATTTGATGTATCACGTAAGCTTTGTGGCTTTCGTTTTTTATTTTGTGTTGTTTTTTACTTGGGCGTGTAACGGACCTTAAGTCTATTACATGCGATCAACAAATGCATCGATTTCCAGTGAAATACACTGACACAATTCAGCTATTATTTTAACCGGTGCAGCCATGAATCAGCACGATGAAACAATACTTTTACTCGGAATATTTTGGATTGCATAATTTATCGGCCTATATAAACCGGCGAAAAAGCAACTAAATTATCATTCCCCGAGTGATCACCCTCCACCAAGGTTGCAACGGCATATTCGGTACCCTTCTCACGAGGTGTGTCAACGAATCCGGCTCCTTGGTTTCCTTTCCTTACCTTTCCCAGTCCTCGCGACTGGGGAAGAATCCTTCATCCACTATTCCCGTATAACCTCTGTCGCGCAACCCTCGCGTCTCGATAAACCTATTAGAGCACTCGTTACTTACTGGCAAATACGTTCCTCCAAACTTAAAATCACTTCTAAATCGGGGTTCTTCCCTCTGTTGACCCCGACTTCGAAATTTACGCACCTTCGCCTCACAGGCTTACTTGAACGTACGTGATACGGGTAGTTACGGTAGGGCGATAATATAGCGGCTGTATCACGTACGTTCTTATAGGTAGGGCAGTTAAATATGGTTGTTTTTTACTGTAGAATTCACATTTTCATGAAAAAGTATCATGTTTGCACGCTTCCCTTAGCTTCAATCCCTTAATGGCACTCACTGGTCACTCAATCTCTAGCTAGACGATAAAGCATGCTTGACAAGCATCGCGTCGCGGGCTGGAAGGAGATCGTCAACCGCAGGAAAAATTCAAATTTTTTTAAGCTATTGCATAGCTTTTATCGCGGGCCTAGGCCAGCGCGGCGACCGAATGAAGAAATTTCTTAACGAAAATTAATGATTTTAAACTGATAATTACGTCTAAACGAGTACTGCTTACGATTCGAAAAAAATATATGTTAAACAAGAACATTTTCCCAATATTCTTAGCTTTGAATATTTTAGATTTTGTTTATATTACATAGTGTAATAAATTTGTGAAATTAGGTCTAACCGAACACAAAAACGACTACTACGCAAATACTATCTGGCGTGTTATTATGAAACCTGCACCATTTTAAAGATAATTTAATTATCTATCTTTTTATCTACGATTTTTTTCGAAAAATCCGTTTTTTTTGCTTTATTGAATAAAAAATTCGTGCGCGGTGCTCTATCGGAAGACGTTCAAGTTATTCCGATAGAGCGCAGTTATCTGATATCAGAAAAAATAAAATAAATAAAATTAATAAATATTTTTAATTGCATAAGTTGTTAAAAATGCTATGCAATAGCTTTACCGCGGCAGTCCCCGAGTGCCACACGTATTTTTTTTTATATTTACCAAAAACGCCTGATTTTGTAATTTTTACCAGACAGTAACATTAATTAGACGTAATTGATTGATGAATGACGTGACTCCCTGGTATACACTACAGAATTAGGCATTTTTGGTAAATATTTTTAAAAAATATTTGCATATTTCCTGTGGTTGACTATCCTCTCCCAGACAGCGACGCAATGCTTGTCAAGCATGCTTGATCGTTTAGAGAGCCCCTTACATTGGTTTCTTTGCGTCCGCTGCCCCGGGAGGAGAAGTGGTCGTTTTATGGGCGAAAAACATAACGACCTGCTAAAAGGACATTAAATACTGGCAGCTGTTGCTGATAGCGATACTCCTCAGAACTTGCTATAAAATATCCGGAGAGCTGGAATTAAAAAAATAATGATCCACACAGTCGCCACTGGGCCCGATCGCGTTTCTTCGTGAACTAAATTAGGAGCTTAGTTCAACCGAACGAGATAGAGCGATATATTACCCCAATAATTTCCCGGCAAGTAGCCAAGGGCTTGTGGAAGTTCTATATACTTGCGAGTTTCTTTACCGATTTAAAAAAAAGGAGCAGGTTATTAATTCGGTTGTATCTTTTTTAAATGTTTGTTACCTCAAAACTCCATTTATAAACCGATTTGGTTTTTTTTTTAAATTGAATGGATATACTTCCAGATTGGTCCCATGTTTATTAAAATCCTGTTCTGATGATGGGATACATGAGGAATTGAGGGAACTGCATAATAGGAAGTTGAAAATTTACATGTTGGTTTAATTGCAATGACAATGCATTTTTTATGGACTGATTTTACACCCTGGGTTGGCTCAACAGCACGCTCAACGGTCAACTGCACAGACAATAAATTTTGTATATGCATTCAATTACGACAGCCTGTTTTGAGTTTCATCAAGACAGGACTGCTGCACCCATGGTTGGCTTCCAACGAAGGAACTCCTCAACGGTCAACAGCAGACACAAATTTTGTATACGCCTTTAATTATGATGACATGGCTGCTGCGCTTATTAATAAAAATGGAGTCGGTTTATTTTTTGTATTTTTTTTGTTTAATATTTAATTAAAATACACTTTAAACCTAGTTCTTCCACTACTAGTACACACCTAGTACACAACTCTCACTAAATTCCAGAGTAAGTTAGGAGAACAGATAAAAAGCCAGCAATCTCGTGTGACAAGAAGATCGAAACAAACAAATTTTGCAATACCCCTCAGGAGATCCGCTTTTGGCCAATCCAGTTTCTCTTATCTTGCCCCCACATTTTATAATTGCCTACCGCCAAACATTAAAGATATTAAAATTGTATACAAATTTTAAAATAGTTTGAGAACCTACCTCTTAAATTGTACAAATTCAGATATTGAACACCTTATTAGTTAAATCCTTATAATAAAAACATAATAGTATATGTAGTAATATAAATTAATGATTTCTAAATATAATTTCATTTTTATTTTTGTGAATTTATTTTGTATATTATTAACAAACATTAATACTTTTTAATGCATAAATAAAAATAAATATATATTAATTTTTATCATGTTTTAAAATAAAATATAGATTATTGACAATTTTCATGACATTTTCTTACGAATTTTTAATTAGGTATTTAAGATATTTGTGTTACATTATGTAGATTTTGTTTATTTATATAAATATAATATTATAGATTTCTTAGGAAAAATCAAATAAATTGTTTACCTTGAAACAGGCGGCAGCCTAGTTAGGTTAAGACTTTTGTATATTGAATCTACTCACAATTTGAAATCAATACATAATTTGTAATTTGTAATTTGTAGTACTTTACATTGGATGTTCACCTACTAGCGGATGTCCCCAACATGTCCCGATGTTGGGAACATCGGAGAGTGGTGACCAGGATGTCTTGTATATCTGTTGTATTTCTTCAGCGCTACAAACAAAAATGAAAAAATTAAATGATTAAAAAACGCTTACGGAAATCGCCGTTTAATAAAACGATTACCGCAAAAATACCGCGATTCAAGTGAAATTCTCTCGTTCGGGGTAAAGTGCGAAACTTTCAGCGCGAAATTAAAACTCGGGCGGGCGGCCGCTCTTCCGATGGAAATTGATTTATAATAAGGGGTTTTTCCCTGTCCCCCTGTTAACGTCGCTTGCCCTTCAGAACCCCTTTTGTTGTGTGCGCGGAAACCAGCGGCCGGCGATACGGGCTGTAATTTAAAATTGATTGCCGCGATTAATTGATTCAAATTCCACTGAATTTATTTCGAGACCGCGTCCGAAATTTTAGTCGACTGATTTATCAGCCGCGTCAAATAAATTTTACGGCGGAATGGCCGCCTTTGCAGATATTATGAATATATCGCCATGCCGAAGCAATAGTGAGATAATACCAAATTCAGTTTTGAGTTTTAGGTATGCAAAATATGCAAAATATGCCAAAAACAAGCTTTACACAATACAACGGCGGTATTCGAGACAATTGTGGAGTCGTATTCTAGATCAAAGACTCATTCCAACCCATGCTACTTGAGCCAGATCTTATATCTAACTAGGCTTACGCCTGTACCCACATGTACGATTTACGATTTATTTGTGATTTCGAACTGATGTATTACAAATAGTTTTTAGTATAGATTAGTAACGAAATACACAATATGCGGTAGTGGAAACGGCGCGTATTAACAGTGTCAGATAAAAATGACGCTTCTTTTTTGCATAGGTACGCACACCGTGTAAACGCGAACGGGCTAAAAAAGCTCGCCCATTAAACAGTATGAAATTAACCATCCGCCTAACAACTACTCTGTGTTTTTCACCGTCGCACGCCTTCGGCTGGAACCGGCGATACGGGGTGTAATTTAAAATTGATTGCCACGATTAAATGATTCAAATTCCATTGAATTTATTTCGAGATCACAAGTGCTACGCAATACAACGCTGGTATTGCAGAAAATTGTGAAATTGTATTCGAAGCGTTTCAGGGCGGCCTGATATATTATCTACATCATTTCTAGTACTCCACGACCCACAGGGGTCGATTGAAAAAAATAAGAGGTAATAATTTACGACGACGTCAAGCATGAGCTCCACGCCGCAGCCAGCGGGACACTGGCAACTTGCGTACGATTGCTCATATTTATATGACGGCACGCGCGAGAGATAAAAAAGCGAGCGGAAAACAGATGCACATAACGACGAAATTCAGCGTTTCGTTCAGCGACGCAGGAGACTTCGCGGCCTCTGAAAGAAAAAAATAATTTAAATAGTAATCAGCATACGACTTCGCACTCCATGTATTGACTTTCATACCTAAACATGCTTATTTATGCTCTGCAGACGATTACTTGATTATTTTGTAATAAAGAATAGGTTCGTTCATTTATAATGTATAAAGCATTGCATTTCGAACTACCGTGGGAAAACCGCGACACACTTTCCCTTAAATCTTACTTGATATGCATTGAGGCGGTGTCGACTAGAACTGCGAACCCGTCACCCCAGGCTGGTATAATGATATGTGCTCGTTCTTTCAGCCATGGGATGAGCGTAGAAGACTTAGTGACAATACAAATCTACTGTCTAGCTATGCTAACATGACCGACAAAAGCCAACGCCTTACGACGCGGCACCGGGAAAGGTACCTAGCGGGCAGCCTCGCCCCATGCCCACTAATTTAGAAGGATATTATATCCATCTGGAATTAACCATCAGGATACCTCCTTCCTACCGACTTGTTACAACTTGGGTTGACGACTACAACGGGCGAGCCCGTCACCACAGGAAGTTTTAACGATTAGTCATTCTATCGACCTGCAGTGAGCCTAGAAGACTTTGGACAAAAACAATCCACCGTCTAACTACGCCACAACCCGTTAGAGACAAACGCCTTACCGCGACATAGCCAGTTATGTTACCTGGCGGGCCCGACACTCGCGCCCTAACTTCCAATTGTGACCAGATTTCTCCGGTCTCTCGATTGGTTCCGAGTTCAAGGTCGCTTGCGCAGTCCTCTCCCTTACGAAGCGGTGAAACGGTGAGTACCAAATCTATCGCCGACCAGGGCATCCTTTGCCCGCCTCTTACCCAGGATCGGATGGCCAATGGTCATTTCAAGAGCAGTCGCCATAAGGTACGCAACCACCCCCGCTCTATAGGAAACAATACAGCTTCCAGACTCCCCCGACTGTTAGTCCGAGCGGCGCAAGCCAATCGATTGCGCTCTCCGACTAACAATCGGGGGAGTCTGGAAACTGTATTGTTTCCTACAGAGCGGGGGCAGTTGTCTACCTTACGGCGACTGCTCTTGAAATGACCATTGGCCATCCGATCCCGGTTCAGAGTCGGGCAAAGGACGCCTTGGTCCGCGACAGATTCGGTGCACTCCGTTTCACCGCTTCGTAAGGGAGAGGACCGCGCAAGCGACCTCGAACTCGGAACCAATCGAGAGACCGGAGAAATCTGGTCACAATTGGAAGTGAGGGCGCGAGTATCTCGAGCCCGCCGGGTTTATTCCTGGCTCACTCGCGGTAAGGCGTTGGACTCTCACGGGTTGTGACGTAGCTGGACGTAGAATTACTGTCCAAAGTCTTCTACGTTCACTGTAGGGCGATAGAACGACTAATCGTTAAAACGTCCTGTGGTGACGGGCTCGCCCGTTGTAGTTGACACCGCAAGATGTTAGTCAGAGTGCACAATCGATTGGCTTGCGCCGCACGGTGCGCAGACCGTCCAGGAGCGCCAGAGGTTTGATTCCCAGGGGAAACTGACCAGGGCCAGAGTCCTACACAGGTTCGCACCCCGTGCGTGGAGGCCGTCGGATGGGTGTTGACTCCTGAGTGTGACCGACCCTGATCACATGGGTCTTCGTGGCCAACCCATCATGGGCCCGTTAGCTCCCTAACTCCGCACCGACTTGTTACAGGACCAAAGTCGCTTACGCGGCCTCTACCTGTTGTATTACAGCGGTGACTGAATAAGAATTTATCGCGGACCTTAGCGTCCTTTGCCCGCCATACCACTAGGGATCGGGCGGCTAATAGGTCGTATCAAGAATTGCATGACAACAGGTCATCATCCACACCCGCTGCTTAGGAGACAGTATATTTCTATAGTCTCCAGACTCCTTCAGCAATTAGTCACAGTGCACAACTGAGTGGCGTCGCTGAACGGTGCGCAAACTGTCCAGTAACGCCGGGAGGCAATGCCACCAGGAGAAACCGATTGACCAGTTATGAGGCCTGAGATGCGAGCCTTATCCGGGGTAACCTTCCACACGGTCTGAATAGGAGCTGAATCATGAGTTTGGCCGATTCGAAAACAAATTGAATTCTATGCCCAAACTGCACGAAACCGTTTGCTACCGATATACAACTAGAGTTGTCGACTACAGTGGGCGAACCCGTCACCTCAGAAAGTTTTAACGATTGGTCGTTCTATCTCCCTGGAGTGAGCGCAGAAGACTTAGGACAAAAACAGTCCACCGTCTAGCTCCGCCACAAACCCGTAAGAGGCCAACACCTTAACCGCGACATAGCCAGGAGTGTCACCCAGCGGGCTTACACTCACGCCCTTACTTCCAAGATTACTCCAGTCTCTCGATTGGTTACGAGTTCGAGGTCGCTTGCGCGGTCCTCTCCGTTACGAAGCGGTGAAACGATGTACACCGAATCTATCGCGGACCACGGCATCCTTTGCCCGGCTGTTCACCCAGGATCGGGTAGCCGATGGTCTTTTCATTAGCAGTCGCCGTAAGGTCCGCAACTACCCCCGCTCTATAGGAAACAGTACTGCTTCTAGACTCCCCCGTCGTCAAGATATGTGACATTTCACATATCTTGACGACGGCTGAGCCGAAATATTGATATACATTTTAATTATCATTAGTTTTTAAGATACACTAATCGCCATTATTTTTCAGCATTGATTCTCATCTTTAGAATTGTTGTGTTACCGCTGTAGGAGAAAATAGGAAGCCGGTTTGGTCATTTTCCAATACCACAGCAGGAAACAGCAAACACTGAAAGAGGAGAAGAAAAACGGCGTGGAGTCGCTCCTGGTCGCCACAGACCAGATAAGTGCCCTTTCATTTATTTTATAATTTCATTTATTTAGTAATAAACATAATTTCAATTTGAAAAAATAATAATTTACACTTATACAATCAAATATTAAAAATATATATATATATATATATATATATATATATATATATATATATATATATATATATATATATATATATATATATATATATATATATATATATATATATATATATATATATAGATATATATATATATATATATATATATATATATATATATATATATATATATATATATATATATATATATATATATATATATATATATATATATATATATATATATATATATATATATATATATATATATATATATATATATATATATATATATATATATATATATATATATATATATATATATATATATATATATATATATATATATATATATATATATATATGTATATATATATATATATATATACATATATATATATATATATATATATATATATATATATATATATATATATATATATATATATATATATATATATATATATATATATATATATATATATATATATATATATGTATATGTATATATATATATATATATATATATATATATATATATATATATATATATATATATATATATATATATATATATATATATATATATATATATATATATATATATATATATATATATATATATATATATATATATATATATATATATATATATATATATATATATATATATATATATATATATATATATATATATATATATATATATATATATATATATATATATATATATATATATATATATATATATATATATATATATATATATATATATATATATATATATATATATATATATATATATATATATATATATATATATATATATATATATATATATATATATATATATATATATATATATATATATATATATATATATATATATATATATATATATATATATATATATATATATATATATATATATATATATTATTTTTTCAAATTGAAATTATGTTTATCACTAAATAAATGAAATGATAAAATAATGAAAGGGCACTTATCTGGTCTGTGGTGACCAGGAGTGACTCCACGCCTTTTTCGTTTTCTCTTCTCTCAGTATTTGTGGTTTCCTACTGTGGTATTCGAACCTTTCTACTTTATCCTACAGCGGCGACACAACAATGCGAAAGACGAGAATGAATGCTGGAAAATAATAGGCGATTAGTGTTTCTTAAATATTAATGATTTTTATAAAATGTATATCAATATTTCGGCTCAGCCGTCGTCAAGATATATGACATTTCTGAAATCGAACAATTCGTTGAAAATTTAAATTCAAGGAATCGAACAAAAAGAAATGGATTAATAATATTTTACACGATTTAGTTAAGGTACCATAACCAACCGTGCAAAACGTTATTTTAAAATGAATGATTATAAATTAAAAGAAAAAGCATTTGATGATTATGATAATAATATGATAAACCTTATTAATTTTGCCTATTGAGACCGGAACCTTTGCAAGCGCCTAAAATATAAATATAAGCCAATTCCCAAGATTTGACGTCCCTTTCTTTTGCATTATCCCCAAGGCATTTTATTATTTTAACTTTAAAACATTGATCAAAAGATAAATTATGCGCCCTGGCATGCAAAGATATTGGGAGTTGGCTTTCATTTCCTACACTAGCCCTATGATTATTTAGTCTAATATTAAGTGGTGTTGTTGTTTCACCGATATAAAAGGCATCACAAGTCCTGCACAGAAGTTGATATACTATATTTTTTGAAATACAACTGCAATGAAAGGGAACCCTGTAACTATTAGTAGTATTTGGACTGGTAAAAAAAGGACTTAGATCTAACAGAGGACAAGTTTTACAACGTGGACGACCACAAGGTTGAAGCCCAAAAGTATTATTACCAATAGAGAAATTTTGATTATTTTTTGTTTTGTTTAATATTGATCTAATATTAGGTGGTCTGCGGAAAGATAAAATTGGCGGTGAATCTAAGAGATCCTTAGTGGATGCATCATTAGAAATGATGGGGAATAAATCAGATAATATATCTCGCAGTTTCTCAGCACCAGGAAAATAAGTGGTGCTAAGAAAGATTTTATTATTATTATTATTTTTATTTGAAGAAATTTTAGGTTTTGGTATATATTTTACTTCAGAGTTTAGAATATGTTTATCCAATAGAGGAGCAGGGTATTTTCTTTCAAGAAGAGATTGCTTTAGATTATTGAGATATTTATCTAAATTTTCTTTGTTGTTAACTAAACGGTGTCCGCGAATGGACATTGAGTAGGGAATGGATCTCTTGGTGTGAAATGGATGACAGCTATCAAAGTGTAAATACTGTTCTTTATTTGTAGGTTTTATATGAATCGCGGTTTTAATTTTACCTTCGGAAATTGTTAAATCAACATCTAAGAAAGTAATTTGTGATTTAGAAATGGTATGAGTGAAATTCAAAGGGCCAAAATTATTTAGGTCGTCAAGAAAGGTTGTTAGAGTAGTTTGTCCGTGTGGCCAAATCATTACTATGTCGTCAATAAATCTATACCATAATATGGGTTTTAAATTTTGCGTTTGAAGAAAATTTTGCTCGAATAATCCCATGAAAAGGTTGGCATACGAAGGGGCCATTCGCGTGCCCATAGCAGTCCCTTTAATTTGAAGATAAAATTCATCTTCAAAGGAGAAAGCATTACACGTTAAGACAAACTCGGCTAATTTGCAAAGAAAATCCGTAGAAGGTATTTGAGGATGAGGTCTCTCATCAAGAAAATAAGAAATGGCTTCCAATCCTAAATTATGAGGAATATTGGTATACAGGGATATGGCGTCAATAGTAACAAATAATAGGTCGTCTGACTTTGGAATTACAGTATTCTTTAAAATATCAATAAAATGATAGCTGTCTTTGATATGAGAATTTAGATTTTTCACAAAAGGTTGTAAAAAATAATCTACAAAAGCCGAAATTCTTTCTGTCGGAGAGTTAAAGCTTGCGACTATTGGTCGTCCAGGATTATTAGGCTTGTGAATTTTAGGTAATAGGTAAAAATTTGGAGTTCTGATAGGATCAGGAATTAAAGTTTTAACATCTTCGTCTGATAATTTTTCATTTGATTTATTTTGTTCAATATATTTTTTTATTTTCACTGCAAAATTTTTGTTTGGATCTCTAGATAGTTTTTTATAGAAAGTTTCATCTCTAAGTTGTCTCAAGCCTTCAGTAACATAGTCAGTTTTGTTAAGTATGACAGTAGTGGAACCTTTATCAGCCGGCAAAATGACGATGCTGGTATCCTTGCTAAGACTCTCAAGAGCTGCACGTTCATCTACTGACAAGTTTGATGTTGGCTTGAGGCTATTTAGAAAAGATGGCTGTGTTACTTTGTTTAATAAAATAGTAATAAAATTTTCTACCGGATGATTTTTTGGTAATGGAGGGGGTTCTTTATTGGAGTGTGGACGAAATTTAGCTAGTGCATTGTGTAATTTAATATTATTATTGTTATTCTTTTGATTTGAATGCCAAAATTCGCGCCATCTTAAATTATATATATATATATATATATAATATAATAATATATATATTATATTATATATATATATATATATAGGTATATATATATATATATATATACCGTGTGTGATGTAAAGTCGGGCTTTATTTTTTTTAACGTGTAAAGTCAGTTTATGTGAACAAATACTGAAAATTTGAGTAAAATCGTACGAGCCGTTTTTTAGATATAAATAGTTAAAGATTCCGCAGATCCCAATACAAACTTGTCCTTAATTATCAGTTTATTCACCTTGCTGGCTTAAGGCCAATTTCGATAATTAAAAGTAAACGTATGTAACCGAGATCGGTGGATCAGCATCCTAGACCTAAACAAGCGCCACCATCCTCGTGCTAACTTGGTGCCAGCATTCTGGAGCTGGCCTTTTAGCAACAGTATATTAAACCTAAACTAGTATACTAAAGCAACAGTATACTAAAGCCTGATGACAGCCAGGCGCCAGCATACAGGTGACAGCCTGATGCCAGCATCTTAATGCCAGCCGGGAATCCCCCTGGTGACTCCTGATTATCCCCCCCTGAAACCGCCTGATTTTTACCGCCCGAAGTTACATTTATATCGCATTTTCTATGAAGTAAACCGACTATTGTCGGGTCGTAACCAACGGTTACATATTATTGAAACTCAAAACGTATTTATTATTTAGCAAACCGACGGTTTTATTCATACGTTTAGTTTTACTCACCGATCTTTGAAATCGGTCTTTATTTAGCCCGCCGCGCCTGTCGCTGCGCCGCCCGATATACAGGTAGCCAAAACGACTATAGTGTTGGTGGTGGTGGAGATTGTTTTCGCTTGCGTAATGGAAAATTTTGCCAGTCGTAGCGTTGCCAGATCTCATATTTTGAATTGTACTGATTATTTAAGTATTATGAAATAAGATTTCATTTATGCAATTAAAAATATTTGAGCCACATTTAGTTAGGGTTCAGATAAGCAGCAATTGATAATTTTAAAAAATATGTTATAAACTCGCTCGATTTATATTCAAAATTATGGAAAAATAAGGAACGGGCACACCAGTTTCGATGGACGTTAAATGTGTGGTGCATTGCATGGAAATACGTTGATCGGCCCAATTTTTATTGAGGGAACCCTCAACAGACGAAAGTTCCTTGAACTTTTAAATAGCGCAGTCACCGAGTATTTAGACAATTTACCTATTGGTACATTAAACCAAATTTGATATCAACTGGGTGGAGCACCTCCGCAAGCGGAACTTGAAGCTCGCCAGAAACTAACATAACTATTTGGCGAAAAATGGATAGGTCGATTCCTGATCTCACTCCCCTCGAGATCTCCTGATCGCACTCCCCTTGATTTTTTTTTGTGGGGATATGTAAAAAATAAAGTTTATAGAACAGTTTGCGATACGTTGGCGGAAATGCGTATTCGTATTCGTGAATGTTTTCAGAAATTGAGAGACAATCCTGAGATTTTTGAGCGGGTACATCACTCAACGTTGCAGCGCTGCGTTAAATGCATCGAGTTAGGTGGTAGACAGGTTGTAAATAGCCATTTAAGACGACATTGAGTAAGTACCTACCTACCTACTAAGTATTGAGTACCTACTAGTATTGAGTACCTACTAGTACTAAGTATTTATAAAAGTTTACATTACGCGAGCGATTAAAATCATATCATGACATATCGGCGGACGCGTGATGTTTCTCACCTTTCTCGCCTTTTTTCTCGTCATAAGAGGTAAACGACCGAATTCTAAAATCAATTTACATGGACAAACCCTTAATTTTGTTTATTTCTATATCATAAATATAAGCCGTGCTATGAAAAAATGTCCTTCGATCCCAAACACCCATCAGCGGCAGAATCGTAACGTGGCAACTTCGGATGTTACAAGCATCATGCGGTAAAATCTGTTTTGTTTTATGTGTAAGTTAAGATGACATGATACTGCATGATACTGTACACGGTGATGAGTATGAACGGTACCTACGGTGAAAGTACGGTAGAGTAGAACTAGAGCAATAGTAACACTTTTAAAATAACGACTTGTAATTCGAAATGTACAAATTACTAAGAAAGTATGCACATTCCAAACATAGCACATTCCAAATTTATGCTCTATGCGTTTCCAGAGTTGGTTTTTATTGATTACATAGTACAAATCGAGATTTGGTCCAGCAATTGACAATATTACAATCGGCCCTAGTAAGGTTCAATTATACCGCAACTTTTGAAATGATGAAAACCTATACTGATGAAGTAATCAAACATTTTAATTGTTTTTTTTTTTAAATTTAATCAGTCTGATAAGTTACAGTACTCCTGTTAGGATTTATATTTTAACGATAATGGATTTATTTATCTATTTCTTTTCTAAACAAATCAACTTGATAGTCAAGACCAATCCATTGAGATGTAAATAAACATAAATATAAACATTAAAAATGTTGTAATTGCATACACAACATGTTTTAAATTAAGCACTTAATTACTTCTCCATTACAGGTATTAGGAATAAAGAAAAAACTAAATGGTATAATAAAAACAATCGATTTTATTCTGACATAAACAACAAGCACAAAGCCCACACATTTAAGAGATGTGACTTCGCTGTAAAAATATCCAGGTCTGACCAAACACAGTGCATTTATAGAACCCAAGTCACCCGTAAGCAGACTCCATTGATTATGATTGGTTCCCGAGGACGACTCCGCAAATACAGCATGTGACCGAGATTGCTTATAAATATCCGAAACAAAGAGTCAAACCTTGGCTAGTATGCTAGGTTTATCAACTCTTTCCCGGATCAGCTTGAAAACGTAGGCCATGGCATCGATATATTAACTAGATATGCCCTCACATACAAATAAGTTGGCTCCACATTTCCTTTGCTCGTAAATCATGTGACAGAGAGAGCAATAAATTGAACAGTATGCGAGAGAATAGCGCGCCGATATTCTTCGCGGCAGGTCTCACACCGGAAACGGTCGGCTGTATGTTAGCGAACTGCGACCAAACTACTACTGGTCGGATTTCAGTAGTGCATTTAAAGAGGTCATTTTCGAGCGCGAAAGGCCCATATGGGATCATATGTCGATGGGCCATGGTAATAAGTTAGTAGTAAAAACACATTTTTAAATACAAGCTTTTATTAAAATGCTCTGTCCCGAGCCAAAACTGGATGCAGCAGCTATACCACAGAGGAACTTCATAATTGAATACGTTAACAAAATTTCGTTTCTGTGCTGTTGACAGTTGAGGAGTCCCCTCGTCGGGAGCCAATCCTGGAAGCAGAATCAGGTCATGTTCACCATAAAATTGCATTGTTATTGGAACTGAACCAACTTGTAAAATTTCAACTTCACAGGATAAGCGGAAGTGGTTTTAATTCTACTTGCAAGATTTCACCTAAACAAACATACTGACAAACATTGCAAGGTTGTAAAAAGGTTGGCCATTGTTAAAAACGTAAGCAATTCTTATTACATAATATTTCCTTATAACAATCTTTATTTTTAATATCTCTGCTCGCAATCTGCGCATTGAAAGAATTTGTCTTTACTGGCAACGTCATCGTTGCGCGGCGTGGGCACGCGTGGGGGTGGGATAGCTTGTTTATTATTGAATTTGACCATGAGACTAGTTCCTAATAAGTCTGTGACCGTGACCTACTCTTAGTGTCGGTCAGCTGAGGCCTGACAATGTTGAGTGCCGCGATTTTTAAATAAAATGTAATTAAACTACCTACATAAAGTTTAGTGAAGTGTTATAAAATAAAAAGTGTAAAACGTTCTAAGACACGGTAAAACATGCGTATTCGCCTGTCGATTGTGTGGATCTAGTGGTTTTTATTTGCATTCAAAAACAGGTTAGTACAGTTCTAAATGATTGAAGTCAATGCGTACACTACATAAGCGTACAATGCATAAACACTTTTCACTATTAATTTAATAGTTTTAGGCCAGGCGGTGGAATTTTCGGTATTTTGCTATTTGTTGTGTACGCAATTCAGTATGGCAAAAAAACGCCTATGACCCGCGGAAAATCTGTAGCAATCCACAGAATTAACCGGACGGATTATGTTCCGCAGTTCTCGTTCCACCATGTGATTCTACCAGTGTTTTTTTATTAGTGACGAAAACAAGCAAGTTTTGACCGAAATTTGTGAAAAAAAAAACATTTTATTTACATTTTTTAGGTTTTGTAAATTTAAACTTCGACTTTGAAATTTGACCTTAGAAATTTGACCTTGAGAAATTCACCTTGAGAATTTGAAAAGAAATTTGACCTTGAGAAACGTTAAGTGAGCTGCGTAATTTAGCAGTAGGTCCAATATCGTGAATAATCAATATTCGCTTACTTACCGCTAGATAGCGCATCGCATTCAGCGCTTTTATGCTATTTAAAAAAACAACAATTTCCGAAAAAGAAAAAAACTGTCATTTTACGCAAATGTATCTAAAGTTGCTTATTTGCTCGTACTAAATCACCCACTTCAAGGTGTTACTAAAATAACTTATTATAAAATCGAAGACTATCACGGTTGTTTAACATTATAAATAGGATAGAAACGAATTTACCGCGTGAAATTCGTTTATATCATAATATTTATAATTGTTCTGTATTAGTTCATAGATTTTCCGAGCATCGCGTCTAGCCTTGTGATGCATTCGCGTAATGAGCGCGATGAGGTCAACGGCCGAATATTAGGCCGCGACTACATGGTGAAAAGTTTGATTTTGATTATTTTTGGTCACATCTCAAAATTAAAAAATAACACTATAATTGTGTTCTATATCATAAATATAAGCTGTGTTATGAAAAAACGCCCTCTCGTCTCTAACACCCTGTATATATATATATATATATATATATATATATATATATATATATATATATATATATATATATATATATATATATATATATATATATATATATATATATATATATATATATATATATATATATATATATATATATATATATATATATATATATATATATATATATATATATATATATATATATATATATATATATATATATATATATATATATATATATATATATATATATATATATATATATATATATATATATATATATATATATATATATATATATATATATATATATATATATATATATATATATATATATATATATATATATATATATATATATATATATATATATATATATATATATATATATATATATATATATATATATATATATATATATATATATATATATATATATATATATATATATATATATATATATATATATATATATATATATATATATATATAACTGCTGCTGCAAAACTGCTTGCACTATGTTCTGTTAAGCTAACTGCAGTTATATATCCTAACCGAACCCTGGTGCCCGGTTAGCGTTACTAACCAGCCGTTAGCGAGCTGTCAAACGCTAGCTGTCAATTTTCGAGGTTAGATTGGATCGCGTCGCCTGTCCCCGGTTTTTTCGCTTATTTTGACTTTTTTGATTATCGCGCTCCTAAAATGACTTCAGATATGTCTGATGTTGATGAGAAAAGACGCGAAAGCGAGATTGAACGAAAACGTTTGGCTTCTCTCAGATGAAGGTAATCAATTATTTCCTTTTACTTTACCGCCCAACCAACGTTTAGGTATATGTGATTTTTTTGGGAATAAGACGGAAATATTCATTTACACCCTCCCCCCTCTTCTCCTTAGACGACTAAGACCATTTCCAGATTCTTTGATTGTGGATTGCGTGGTCCACAAAGTCTTTTCGTTTCACTCCCTGGGATGGCGGTTTCGCTCATAATTGACTTCCCCTAATGTTTCATAAATTTATCATCCTCAATTCGTTGATAAATGGAGTCAGCAATAAGCAACCTTCTGAAGTAAAGGAAACCAATTCGTTACAAGATCTCCTTTTGACGCATAAGGTTCTAGGGTTAAAACGTCGCTATAGCTTCAACAGGTTAGCATTTGTAAGGTTAGTTCAGTTGCCATTACGACAGAACCATCAAGGTAAGGGTGGCAGTTTTCGTCGCTGCGGACGTTTAGATGCTAGTAAAAGGCTTAAATACATCAACTTGCCCATATAGGCGCCTTTCACACGCGCACAGATTGTAAATTCGTAATTGTTGAGACAGACTCGTGTTTATTGTTCCGATAATAAAGGGACGTGAGAATAGGGCGCTTTCCAACAACATAATGTATTGTTTATTTAATGTACTAGCGCAAGTTGTCGATGCAAACTAAACACATGACAAAGAGATATAGAAGGAATATGACTATTTTGGGGTGCCATACCAAAGTGTACAATTGATAGTTGTCAACTACTATTAGCGAACTCGCCACCCCAAGAAGTTATAACAATATTCGAGTATTTTTCCTTCCATAGAGTGAATGCAAAGACTTACGGATAACACAATCCAACGTCAACTACGTCAACATGCCCGACGAGTCACGACTTGCACTGGAAAGTGAAACCATCGGGCCGAGTTCACGCCCTCACTACCAGATTTGGACGGATTTCTTCATCATCCAGTCTCGTAAAAGGTCTGAGTCTACGACCTTAGCGGAAATTATTATTATACGGTGGATCCGTGGCGCCCTTTGCCCGTAGTTTAGACATTATAGCTTACTAGCTGACCCTGCCCACTTCGTTGGGCGGTAAAACTTTTACCTGTGATGAAATTATGAGTGCAGTTCGGTTAGTACTGAGTGCTATGATTTATTTCCTGACTGCCAAAAGAAGGGTTATATTTTTATTGCATATGTATGTATGTATTTGCATGCCAATTTGACTATAATACCGTTATTTGTGAGTGTCTTCTTGTAAGTGTCTTATTTGTGAGTGTCTTATCTCTTTAACCATGTATGCAGTAAAAGGGAAAAATCTTTTGTTTTAAACGCTTGAGACGATAAATTTACTTATTTTGATAATATTTTATATTGATAATATGACCAATAAACATGACCTAACGATTTAAATTCTTTTTTTTAATATTAAATAGTACTTTTTGTGACTTAAATATAAAAGTTAGACATATGCTGTCGCCGACTTTTTTGTAGGCATTATCAAGCTCTACAGCTTTTCTCTAGAATTCATATATCTCTCTTCGTCCTCAAATGTGAGACGTCCAATAATGGATGCCTATGGCAAAATGTATACAAAATGGATATAAATTTATATAAATGTAAATATAAATGTAAATGTGCGCCGCTCTATAGTAATGCTATAGCTCTATATTAAACCCCGCTCTATGTAAATGTAAATGTAAATATAAATTTATATACATTTTGCCGTAGGCAAACCCGAGCTAATCGCCATTCATATGAGGGGTTAAGGCAGCCTTCGTTAGAAACGTTTCCGTTCGACCGCTTATTCTCCGACTTACTTTGCAAATCCGACTACCACGAAAAAGTCTTTTCAACTTTACCGCTTTATAATATTATAGATTAGACACATTAAATAGAATTGGTGCATAAAGCGTGTTTCCATTGCCGTTAAAGATTAAATGTGTCAATCGTCAGATTGGCTGACTATTCAATCCTGCGCATAGGGAACTAGCAATCCTGGACTTTATTTATTTATTTTATTTTATTCATTTTTTATTTATTTAAATAAGCCAGTTGGTAGAAATCCTTACTCTTGGTATAGTCAAGTTGAGTAACTGATATTATACCTTATGTGGTATAATATTTTTTTTTAAATATCGACCATTATTTTTTAATTGTAAAACAATTAATATTTCAATTTAAAATAAAGATTTAAGATCTTTTTAAAATAATTGGAACTGCTTAAATACTGCAGATAGTCAAAGTATAAAAAGGAAGAGTCGGTTATAAAACAGTAAAATTAAGATTATAAAACTTGATTAGGACTTATTAGGGAACTAGTAATCCTGCGTTTGCACGGTTGATGCGCTTGATAGTTTTCAATAACAGGGTTCTGTTGCTTCTTGAGGGCTTCATCAAGAGTTTTAATGGCTGATTATGTGCGCATATTTTTTTATTATTTTAATTTTAAAGTCAGCAGTAAAAGTTTATTTTGTTTATTAGTACCTAATACTTTAAGCAACATTGTTTTTACTCAATAATAATAGCAACAAAAAAAAATATATTAAAAATATTTCACAAATGTTTCACAACTCTTTGTTTTCATAAAATAATTTTTGTGTGTCTTACTTATATAACCAAATTCAATATGTGGGACAAAATGCGTTCAGCAGGTCTAGTAGTTCGTATGGAGTTGCAAACCGTAATTAGTCCGCATTTACTTTCAAATAGCATTATGTCAAAAATCAAATTGTAATAACTCTAAAACAACAAAAAAAAAATACGTGTGGCACTCGGGGACTGCCGCGGTAAAGCTATTGCATAGCATTTTTAACAACTTTTGCAATTACAATTATTTATTTATTTTATTTTTTCTGATATCAGATAACTGCGCTCTATCGGAAAACGTTGAAATTATTCCGAATCATCTGCGGAAGCAAATGATTCGGAATAATTGAAACGTCTCGCCGCGCACGAATTTTTTATTCGATAAAGCAAAAAAAACGGATTATTCAAAAAAATTCGTAGATGAAAAGATAGATAATTAAATTATCTTTAAATTGGTGCAGGTTTCATAATAATACGCCAGGTAGTATTTGCGTAGTAGTCGTTTTTGTGTTCGGTTAGACCTAATTTCACAAATTAATTACACTATGTAATATAAACAAAATCTAAAATATTCAAAGCTAAGAATATTAGGAAAATGTTCTTGTTTAACATATTTTTTTTTCGAATCGTAAGCAGTACTCGTTTAGACGTAATTATCAGTTTAAAATTATTAATCTTCGTTAAGAAATTTCTTCATTCGGTCGCCGCGCTGGCCTAGGCCCGCGATAAAAGCTATGCAATAGCTTAAAAACAAACGACAGTTTTTTGTACATTAAAGCGACAAGTCTTTTAGATTATCAAACAAAACAATATTTTTTCTTGCAATATTTTGAGATACAGTTTGTGTTGGTTTCTGAAAATTGTTGGTTGTGGACATAATGCGTTTTGCATTTCAGCTCCACCAGCTTCTTGAATATTAAAAAAAAATAATTTGTTCAGCTTTCAAATGGTTTTTAATTTTTTTCGTATCGAAATTTTGCAATTTCTAGCAAGAGAGTAATATTGCGACTCTTGCGATCATCACAGTAATACACTGGCCCGTATTCCGTCTAAAAAGGCGATAAAACGGCGCCTAATTTTGAAGTGACGTTTTGGTATTCCCTTTTATGGGTCCTAACTGGCGCGTGCTTATGTAGACATCATCATGTGCTTAAATTGACGTTAAGCACCGTCGAGATACTTTTTGGTATTCCGTTTCTACAATTGCCATGGCGGATGGGTCTTGTTCGGGATCTTATCTAAGAACGTCTAAAATCGACCAGTCTTCGTCTGACAGCCGTGTAACTTGTTTTTGCTTGTGATTCCGAAAACTTTTCGCGTTGCAATTTTCAAAGATGTTTGCTCAACATTGGATTTTAAATCGAAGAAGGGATGATGAGCGCAGATTATCGTAAGTAATCGTTTATTCATATATATATCTTGCCCTGAAAATCGTGTTATTTTTTTTGTAGGTTATGATAAATCGCCCTGTATATTTTTGTTTTTGCCCATTCTCTTTATTATTGTTTCCTATTTTATTTCAAAACAAACGAAAACGCTAATCGACACACAAACACGAAACGGCGCGGCGGCGATCGATCGGGCGACTGACCGAGTGGCGAGCTGTCAAAATTAGGACCCAGCTTTAGAACGGCCATAGACAAAAAGGAAATTTTATGATTTAAGACCGGTTCTTAATTTTGATGAAACGGAATACCAACAAAATAACGAAGGTGCTTATGTTCTTAATTTTTAACACCAGCTTAGTTTAAGCCTGCGAGAAACGGAATACGGGAAAATGCTTCATATTCTTTGAATATTTCAGCCTACGTGACAATGAACACTCTCTATTTATGTACCTTTTTCGCATATCTACACTTCACAAGAGTATGAGTCCATGTAGGAGCTCGGTTAATAGCTAAACGTCATTCTACGGAAATGGCGACAGGTTCGCTTCACTCTGGTTGTCAACCGCTGCCATCGGTGTAGCGTAATAGCACAGACTATATGTGTTATTAGATTACTCAACGTCGTAGTACGTTTAGGCAACTCGGGTTGTCGACTACAGCGGGCGAGCCCGTCACCTCTGGAAGTTTTAACGATTAGTCGTTCTATCTCCCTGGAGTGAGCGCAGAAGACTTGGACAAAACAGTCCACTGTCTAGCTCCGCCACAAACCCGTAAGAGGCCAACGCCTTAACGGCGAGATAGCCAGGAGTGTGACCCGGCGGGCTTACACTCACGCCCTTACTTCCAATTGTGACCAGATTACTCCAGTCCCTCGATTGGTTACGAGTTCGCGGTCGCTTGCGCGGTCCTCTCCCTTACGAAGCGGTGAAACGGTGTATACCGAATCTATCGCGGACCACAGCGTCCTTTGCCCGGCTGTTCACCCAGGATCGGATAGCCGATGGTCGTTTCAAGAGCAGTCGCCGTAAGGTCCGCAACCACCCCCGCTCTATAGGAAAAAGTACTGCTTCCAGACTCCCCCGACTGTTAGTCAGGGGGCTAACGGGCCCATGATGAGTTGGCCACGATGACCCATGTGTCCAGGGTCGGTCACACTCACGGGTCAACACCCATCCGACGGCCTCCTCGCATGGGGTGCGAGTCCTGGGTAGGACACTGGGTCAACCAGTCTCCCCTGGGAATCAAACCTCTGGCGCCCCTGGACGGTCTGCGCACCGTGCGGGGTTTGCTCCAATCGGTTGTGCTCTCCGACTAACAGTCGGGGGAGTCTGGGAACTGTACTGTTTCCTATAGAGCGGGGGTGGTTGCGTACCTTATGGCGACTGCTCTGGAATTGACCATTGGCCATCCGATCCCGGGTAAGAGGCGGGCAAAGGACGCCTTGGTCCGCGAAGATTGTACGGTCTGCGCACCGTGCGGGGTTTGCTCCAATCGGTTGTGCTCTCCGTTTCACCGCTTCATAAGGGAGAGGACCGCGCAAGCGACCTCGAACTCGGTACCAATCGAGAGACTGGAGAAATCTAGTCACAATTGGAAGTGAGGGCGCGAGTATCTCGAGCCCGCCGGGTTTACTCCTGGCTAACTCGCGGTAAGGCGTTGGACTCTCACGGGTTGTTGACGTAGCTGGACGTAGAATGTACTGTCCAAAGTCTCTACGTTCACTGCAGGGCGATAGAACGACTAATCGTTAAAACGTCCTGTGGTGACGGGCTCGCCCGTTGTAGTTGACACCGCAAGATGTTAGTCAGACCGTCCAGGAGCGCCAGAAGGTTGACTCCCAGGGGAAACTAACCATAAGGCCAGAGTCCTACCCAGGCTCGCACTTCATGTGTGGAGGCCGTCGGATAGGTATTGACCCGTGAGTGTGACCAGCCCTAAACAGTGTTCGTGGCCAACTCAGCAAGGGCCCATTATTTCCCAGTACGTTTAGGCAGTTAGGATTTACCTACACAACGCAAGCAACGTATATATGGTACTCATAGAAAAATATTGAATATATATATTTTTTAATATGGCGGCGTTCGTGGTATGGCAGAATAAAGGCGCACTATAGATGGCGGTATAAACAAGCCTACATGGTATTCTATCTCGAAATTAAATAATAATATAATAACAAACGAAATTTTATATCATAGCTCTTATTAATTTAAATAAAATATTAATTTATTAACGATTTAAAAAAAAATCATAGTTTTAATATTTTTATACTATTTACATAGAAGTCTTAATTTTTAAATTGATATACAGATTTGAATACGTAATAATTACGCACTTTAACGTTCAGATAGAGTAATACATGACATTTTATCGCCCCGTATTATACCAATAACAGAATATTAATATTGTCATCAATGGGTAAATTGTTGTTGTCTTATAATCAATCAGTTTTTTTATTTAAAAACAAGAATAATTATTAATGTTATTATAGATGACCAAATAAATATCTATTAGTTTCGCCGGACTATGCTGTCAGCGCCACTTGTATGTCGCCGGAGCAGAAGGGTTACCAAATCGTACTATGACGTAGATCTGGCAGCTGATAGGCCCTCATGCAGTTAGGCCTCTAAGACCCATGAGTTTAGGGTCGGCCAAACTCATGGGTCAACAGCCATCCGGCGGCCTCTACGCAGATTTGCGAGCCCGGGTAGGATTCTGGCCTGCGGGCCAGTTACACCTAGGAGTCAAAGTTTGGATGCTCCTGGACGGTTTGTGCAACTTGCATCGACTGACAGCCAGGGGAGTCTGGAAACAGTATTGTTTCCAATAGAGTGGGGGCGGATGATTACCTTGTGGCAGCTGCTCTTGAAACGACTATTCGGCTACCGAAAGCCGGGCAAATGATGCCGTGGTCCGCGATAGATTCGGTATACACCGATTACCGCTACACTAGGAAGAGGATCACGCAAGCGGCTTCGAATCAGTAACCAGTCCGGAAGCCGGAGAAAATGGGCCATAACTGGTAGCGAGGGCGGTTGGTCTGCCCGCTGGGTTAACTAACCGGTGCCGGGCGGTAAGGATTGGTCTCTCGCGTGCTAGTTGTCGGAGCTAAATAATCGATTGTCCATTGTGTCTAAGGCTTATACCAGCCTGGGGTGACAAGTTCGTCTGTTGTAGCCGACACCGTCCAACTATGGCGTTGATCAATCTATTACCATATATAATCAATGATAATAAAATAACTGAAGTCAGAGTCTACTCAACGACTATTGTAAAAGCTCTCTAGACGATCAAGCATGCTTTTCAAGCAATGTGTCGCGGGCTGAGAGGGGATCGTAAACCGCAGGAAATATGTTTTTAAAAATTTACTAAAAATGCCCATTTTGTAGTTTTTTACCAGGGAGTCACGTTAATTAGACGTAATTGATTGTTTAATAATTGATTGATTGATGATTGATTGATTGGTGATTGATTTATTAATGATTGATTGATGATTTACGTCATGTGACTTAACACATAACGTCACGTGACGATGCCTCCTAAAGTATTATATTTATAAAAAATATTTGCATACTTCCTGCGGTTTACGATCCCCTCCCAGAACGCGACGCGAAGCTTGTGGGCTCTCTAAACTCAGTCTAGAGGGGCTCTCTAGACTCAGTCTAGAGAGCCCTTTAATTCGAAATATAATAAACACAATAAAGGAAATACCTACAATGGTAAAACCAACAAACAATTTAGTCATAAAACGTTACTGTAACCTTCTTAATGCACGTTGTTGTACTACGAAATCGTATAATGACGGAGTTTCCCCATCCGAAAAGCGCTAAACAGTCGGACAATATGAAATCCGCCCCAGAAACACTTTTCTCGTTTAAAATAGGCCGCAATATTCTCCTCCTCCCGAGCGTAGCTCCAGCGCTCTGCGTCGCTTTCTCCCTTTCGACGTCGCACACTGTGATCGATATAAATTACTTTAACATATTTTACTTACTATTTATTAACCGCCCAAAGAAAAGTATTGTGAACGCGTTAAAAAGTGTTTGAATGTGTATCTTTGTGTATGTGTGTATTCCTCCACTATAGCACCTAAACGCTTCATACGATTGAGCTGAAATTTGGGCATGCAGGCATTATTTGGTCATGGCAAGAGTTGAAAGTTTAAAAGGCTGTGTATAAAATCGGTCAACCAGGAACGCGCTAGTCATACTTTAATCTATATATATAAATAAATAATAAATAATAAATACAAACGGAGCTGCCATGGAATTCACCGACCGGAGTCGGGCCCATCATAATACTATTTTTACACTTTTGGGGGGTGAGCAGTGGATTCCGGACTAACGACCGGCTGTGGTAGGTTTAGGACAGCTGTCTTGCCACATGTGAGCGGTCACCTTACCACCCATTCACTCCCCCTTTGAAGCCATAGAATTTGAGATGCGCAAATCGCGGTTTTAGATAATTTTTCTAGGAAAGAGTTGATTATTTTTCTGGAAAGGCCAAGATCTTTAAAGAGGTGAAATAGAGATTTAGCTGGCAGGCCACGAGCGCCAACTTCCACCGCGTGAAGGTGGACAGTGAAGCCGTTCCGGGTTACGGCATTTGCAAGATCATGGTATTTATTTAATTTGTACTCTTGGTCTTTTATGATATTTGATTCCCATGGAACAGTTAATTCTACAATAAGGGCCACCTTCCGAGATAGATAGAAAAGAGTTATATCTGGACGGAGGGCTATGCATCCGAGACTTTCAGGGAATTTATACTGCTTAGAGACCGAATCAACCTCCAGAATCCAATCTGAAGCTTTCTCAATTATTGAGAAAGGTTTAGTAGTTAAAGGTTTTTTGCCTTTAGAGCCATCCCGCACAAACTGTATTGGGGGTTTGGAGGATACTGTCAAACCCTTGTTGGCACGAGCCACTGAGAGACTAATTACCTCGCGAATAACAGCGAGAACTTTGTCATGGCGGTAAGTGTACCGTCCTTGATCTAAGGCCACCTTGCAGCCAGCTAGAATATGTCTAGCTGTGCAAGGGGTATTGCTACAGAGGGGACAAGAACTATCCTCGGCAAAGCTCCAACGAGCGAGGTTACTGGGGTATGGAAGTGTATGCTGAAAGGCATTCAAATAAAATGTCAGCATCTCTGGCGTCCAGTCATAGAGCATTACCTTCCAGTGCATTGGAGGCGGAATGCAAAAGTCCCCAATTGTTGTCCAATCATTCTGACATTGAAGGCCAATAGCATGAGCCATACTGTTGCTGTCGTAACCTCCCCGCAAAAGAGACTTCTTCAAGTGCACGTCGCTCGTGGTTGTACTGCCATACCCGACCAGTGCCATTCTGGCTGATTCCAGTAAGGAACTTTTTGTGGAAGTCTACGCGGGCTTGTAGCTCATTTGAATCACTACGGCCACTATTTGACTTAGATACTTGAAATTCGGTACTCGGGGCAAAACCTTATTGTGAGCCGGGGGAAAACCTTATATCTCTTATACAAGCGACCCATTTTTTTTTAAATAACGGCGTTTTTAGGAAAATACTACAGCATATTGGAATAATAACTATTGTTATACCCCGAAAATACTATACAAATATATAACCACTTGATGCTCTCACTATAGGATCGGGGGGGAAGGTCGGTCGGGGGGTAACGTGGAGGGAAGAGTTACAAGGGGAAAAGGAAAATTGACGGGGGGTTAGGGGAAGCGGGATGTTTGGGGGGGAGGGGGGTTAGTGGGGTGGTTGAGGAAGAGTGGTTGGAGGTATCTGGTGGTCTGTCCGCGAGGCTCTTGATGACCGATGAGATGTATGTACGACCACTAGAGTACTGATCCGAGTTGTCTTGATACCTCGAAGTGATCAGAGAGTAGATTAATTACCGTATAAAAATGTAAACCGTTTAATTAATATTACAAGTTAATTGAGGGATCACTAACGAGAATGTGATTGAAGTGAAGTGATGAAGTGAATTAATTATTCACATTAATCTCTATTTATACTCGTAAACCGTGTGAAACATCTAATAGTTGGTTAAAGTACATCACTAAAATATTGCTAAATCTGAAAGACGCTTTTAAAAGATACGAAATTAATGTTTTTTAAGTTATATTACTCATTACTGAGTGTGCACAAAATCGTATGTTATATTAAGAATTATACATTGTTATTTATTATTCTTTGCATGATTGCTAATTCCCTACAGATGTTTTTCACGGTGGAGGGCGCATGTCTGCTTGCCTGAAAAATCTTGGGGTCACACAACGACGCTTTTATTAGGTCGACCTGTATGTAACTATGTAATGGAATCTAAGGTAACTAATTTAACAATCTTCCAAGGAAATTAGCGTCATGAAAATTGGCAGCTGTATGTAAATAGTTCTGATGACAATACAATAATATGGTACTGTCGAACTGATCTGATGATGGAGTCGGAAGATATGAACTGGAACTTCATGATGGAACATCGTATCATAGCTGTGTTTGGACTTGTTAGAAAAGTCTTGGAATGAACTTTGACCACGATTAGGTTTCAAGGTCTGATGATGAAGCTGGAAGATAGGCACTGGCATTCCATGATGGAATAACGTATCATAGCCGTGTTTGGGCTTGTTAGAAAGGTCTTGTAATCAACTTTGACAACGATTAAGTTTCAAGGTCTGATGATGAAGCCGGAAAACAGGAACTGGCATTCGTGTTTGCACTTGTGAGAAAGGTCACGTAATGGACTTTGAACACGATCAAGTTTCAAGGTTATAACAAACCTATTATATATTGACTTGTAAATATTGAGTGCAAATAGTGTAAATATTGACATAGGTGCCTGTATAAAGTGTGTTTTTAGTGTTTTTTTTTTACTGTTCTCTTTTTTCTTTTATGTGCGGATAGCCACAGATGTCAGCGACACTGCCCCGCCTCAATAGATCCTAAATGTTTCGTGCAGCTTGGGACTAGTGGCCTGCTTTTGTTTCCTAAGGCCGGCCCAACTCACTTTTCAGCTCCTATCTAGTAGCGTACTCGAAGAGAAATGTAACCTAGAAAGGGCCGCTGTGAACTCTGCCTGCGGCTGTAAACTGCAGTATAATATTTTCATAGATTTTAATTTGAGTTTAAAATTACGTGCGCACTGAAAATTTGAAATGTAAAAAAAATATATATACCCTAGTACGGGCGTTAGCCTAGTTGGGTAGTTTTTGTGTACATAACTTTTTTGATACTCTCTCTTAGTAATATTATTAATATTAAAAATATAGATTGACCCACTGTGCGACATCGCAGCCAGAGCGTCGGGAGTGTTCGCTGACGTCATCGCTGGTATTTGGGGTATTAACATTCCATTTGATATAAACGCCCCGCCTCGCACTTTGCGCGTACGGAGACGTGGCTATCGGCTATTACAGCACACTAGAAGAGAGGGATAGAGAGAGAGAGAGGAAGGGGAGGAAGTGGAAAGATAGAACGAGAAGTAGAAGGGAGCGCTATGCCAGTGTGACCTTTATAGGCTACTACTCCACGACGTTGCAGGATGACGGGAATAGGATGTGCGGCAAAGTATCTTCAATGAGCGGAGATAAATAAATAATGTATAAAATCGTGCCTATCTATCGAATACGATCGTAGAAATAAAATGTAATACTTAATTTAAAACGTTTTTTTAATTAGGCAACGAGCGCCATAGCAGTAATATATTATCCGTCTTAAGTACCTACCTATGTATACCAATTTTCATAGCGATCTGTTCAGCGGTATAGAAGTTGTTGATGCGCTGCAGCGCCACCTAGTGGCGAGTTAAAACAAAGCGGATATCTTTAAAAAGTTTTCCTTGAAAAAATACATATTATAGGGTAAGTTTTAATAAACTGGCATTGTTGAAGGGGTGAATCAGTACGAGTAAGTAAGCAAGTTTTGATAAATATTTGTGAAAATAAAAAAATAAAAAATATGTATTGCTTTTTTTTTTATATAGTTTAAAAAGCGCTGAGCACGATGCGTCATCTAGCAGTAGGTAAAATTTAACTAATATTGTATATTAGCAATATTTTACCTACCGCTAGATGAATGAATGATGAAGCTAGTGAATGAACCTCATTCATTTGCCGTTAAGTTCGAAATTTTAAAATATTTTTTGTACCTACCCATGTCAATATAACTTGAAAAGATTGTTTTGAAATATAAACAGCCAAAAATGTTTTTGATTGATTTTGATACATGCAATTGAAAAATATTTACTGTTCAATTATTGTGTTATATTATGTTCATTTACAGAAAACTGCTGTCAATTAACTGGTGTTTTGAGGTTTTTTTTGATAAAATATTGAGTATTTCGAAAACTAAACAGAACATATTATTATAAGAAAACGAAGTAATTGAATATTGTTTTATTGTTAACCTTCGGCTACGTAACGACCAAACTTGGTTGCACATCAGAACCGTTGACTACGTAACGACCAATATTGGCGGCTTGCTCCCGGAGAGCACAGAAATATTATTTTCTAATTCGAACGCATCCTAAAATCCATACCAAATATCTCATTATTACCATAGATACATACATAGACGGCAGCTAGAATAATTTCGCGCGTCATTTCGCGGATGTTTCTGGTAAAATTCCATTGTCAAACCTAATCATTTTTATTTTCGTGAAATCATCAAAATTTTTGGCAAAATCATCAAAATCTAAATATTTTTGTATATAAATAAGCGAAACAAAATATTACCTTTGATATAGAATCTAATGAAGACCATGATTGTATTTAAAATTTCTAAATAGGGTTCCGTATATTTCCGTAAGATAAGTACAAGTTATAAATGCCGAGATTTTTTCACTTTTTCGATTTTTATTATATTTATTCATAATTATATAATTGTTTTACAAAATGAAATTTAAATAATCTATATACGAAATTTCATTGTAACCATTGCACAGTTATTATTTTTATTATTGCTATAGTCGTTCCATAGTTATAGTACTTTTTGTCGAGAGCGGCGATATTGCAAGAAATTCCAATAGATTGCCGCGGTCTGCTATGAAATTATGCCGCTACTCGAAGGGTTAACAATGAAATTAAATGACGTATGTAAATAGCTAGGCACCGACATCGCTTAGGTTGAGTTTTAAAAGTTAAGGGATCCCTGGGATCCTGGGTTCATTGGGGAGTGTTCGTTGCTCGGAGGTAACGCGCGATGCTATAAATGACAAATAGCTGCTTCTGTCAATATTTCCACGATTATAAGTGCTCCGTATCAGTAATAGAATAAAAAATAGCTACGTTTATTCTTAGGACATTGATGTTTTCCGATCAACATACCATAAACTCTATGTCCTTGTGTAGTTATCTGTAAATAGAGCAGTTATCTCTTTATAGCATCTTTATTCGTGCAGTAAAATCGCAATTGACGTAGCGGTTACGACGCATTTTCCCTCGGAAGCCCTTTAAAAATATGTCAGTCCGTGTGGCTATAAATATCGGCCTTAAAGGCTTCGCCATGGTGAGCGTTTAGCGTCGCGACTCAAAGCAAAAATATGATATTCGACGAGGTGAAATGGCCGAAGCAGAAAAGCAGTAAAAATGTTCATGTTCGCCACGCGCTAGAGTGTGAAGCTATGACACATTATTTAATGATTATAAAATAATTTATATATATTTTAAATATTTTGTCAATAAAACCCTTGTAGTTGCAATCTACTACGGCGAACCTACCACCCCAACTTGGGTTGTCGACTACAGCGGGCGAGCCCGTCACCTCAGGAAGTTTTAACGATTAGTCGTTCTATCTCCCTGGAGTGAGCGCATAAGACTTGATGACTTAACAGTCCACCATCTAGCTACGTCACAAGCCCGTAAGAGGCCAACGCCTTAACCGCGAGATAGCCAGGAGTATTACCCGGCGGGCCTACACTCACGCCCTTACTTTAATTGTGACCAGATTACTCCAGTCTCTCGATGCACGGTCCTCTCTCTTACGAAGCGGTGAAACGGTGTTTACCGAATCTATCGCGGATTACAGCATCCTTTGCCCGGCTGTTCACCCAGGATCGGGTAGCCGACGGTCGTTTCAAGAGCAGTCGAGTAAGGTCCGCGACCACCCCCGCTCTATAGGAAACAGTACTGCTTCCAGCCTCCCCCGACTGTTAGTCAGAGTCGAGGGAGGCTGGAAGCAGTATTTAGGGAGCTAACGGGCCCATGATGAGGTGGCCACGATGACCCATGTGTTCAGGGTCGGTCACACTCACGGGTCAACACCCATCCGATGGCCTCCACGCATGGGGTACGAATCCTGGGTAGGACACTGGGTCAACCAGTCTCCCCTGGGAATCAAACCTCTGGCGCTCCTGGACGGTCTGCGCACCGAGCGGCGCAAGCCAATCGATTGTGCTCTCCGACTAACAGTCGGGGGAGTCTGGGAACTGTATGTTTCCTATAGAGCGGGGGTGGTTGCCTACCTTACGGCGACTGCTCTTGAAATGACCATTGGCCATCCGATCCCGGTTCAGAGTCGGGCAAAGGACGCCTTGGTCCGCGATAGATTCGGTGCACACCGTTTCACCGCTTCGTAAGGGAGAGGACCGCGCAAGCAACCTCGAACTCGGAACCAATCGAGAGACCGGAGAAATCTGGTCACAATTGGAAGCAAGGGAGCGAGGGTCGGCCCGCCAGGTAACATACTGGCTATCTCGCGGTAAAGGCGTTGGCTTCTTGCGGGTTGTGACGTAGCTGGACGTTGGATTGTTCTGTCCAAGTCTTCTACGTTCACTGCAGGGCGACAGAACAAAAAATCGTTAAAACGTCCTGTGGTGACGGGCTCGCCCGTTGTAGTTGACACCGCAAGTTGTTAGTCAGAGTGCACAGTTGATTGGCATACGCCGCACGGTGCGCAGACCGTCTAGAAGCGCCAGAAGGTTGATTTCCAGGGGAAACTAACCATAAGGCCAGCGTCCTACCCAGTCTCGCACTTCATGCGTGGAGGCCGTCGGATAGGTGTTGACCCGTGAGTATGACCAACCCTGAACAGAATGGGTCTTCTTGACCAACTCAGCAAGGACCCATTAACACCTACCATCCCAGGAAGCTTTAACGATATATGGAGATTATTTTTACCAAGGGTTGAATGCAGACTTAGGGACGAGAAAGTCCACTATCTAACTACGCCGAGATGCGCTTGAGAGTCTAAAGTCTTACCGCTAGGAAGTGAAAGCACCGGGGAGCCTCACCCCTCACTACCAGATTTGGCCGGATTTCTCCGTCCTCTTGTCTAGTCACAGGTTCAAAATCGCTTGCGCGCGCTCCACCTAATGTTAGAGGTAATTCAGCTCTAATTTATCGCGAACTGTGGCGCCCTTTGTCCGTCTTTTACACGAGATTTGTGAAAGACGTCTTTCACACGGGTGGCCAAAAGGTCGTTTCAAGAGAAGCAACAGATGAACAACCACACTCGCTGCTTAAGAAACGTATAAGACCATTACCACCCCCCCCCCCACTCGTTATTCGCCGGAGGTGCACAGTCGAATTACTGACATCGCACGATGAGAAAACCACCCAGCAGCGCCCGAGGTCATCCCCCAGAGGATCCGTTTTGTTGGGCAGTCGTGTCGGGCAGGCAGTCGGGAGTAAATGGGCCCTTGCCGAGTTGGCCACGAAGACCCATTTTGTGCAGGGTTTGTCACACTCACGGGTCAACACCTATCCGACGGCCTCCACGCATGAAGTGCGAGCCTGGGTTAGTTTCTCCTAGGAATCAACATTCTGGCGCTCCTGGACGGTCTGCGCACCGTGCGGCATAAGCCAATCGATTGCGCACCCTGACTAACAGTCGGGGGAGTCTGGAAGTAGTACTGTTTCCGGGGGTGGTTGCGAACCCTACGGCGACTGCTCTTGAAACGACCATTGGCTACCCGATCCTGGGTGAACAGCCGTGCAAAGGATGCCGTGGTCTGCGATAGATTCGGTATACACCATTTCACCGCTTCGTAATGGAAAGGACCTCGCAAGCGACCTCGAACTCGTAACCGATCGAGAGACCGGAGTAATCTAATCGCAATTGGAAGTAAGGGAGTGGGTGTAAGCCCGCTGGGTAACACTCCTGGCTATCTGGCAGTTAAGGCGTTGGCCTCTTACGGGTTTGTGGCGGATTTTGACGGTGGACTGCTTTGTCCAAGTCTTCTGCGCTCACTCCAGGGAGATAGAACGACCAATCGGTAAGACTTCCTGAGGTGACGGGCTCGCCCGCTGTAGTCGACAACTCTAGTTGTTGGGCATTCGTGTTAAAAGGGAACTCGTTGTCATTCACAGATCTGTCGCACTACTATTACTGTAGTACTACGTAGATATGGACAATCGTATCAAGTTTGATAGTGTGACCGTCATAGTGGTATCTGATCGGGACGGATACGGATACGGATACGACCCCGCTTCGCCCGCGATCCTGTCACATTTTTACAGTCCGACACGCCAGGGGTATAATGTAGCGGATGCATTAGGGATATCCGATATTCATAGGAACGGTTCTCTATAACCTTTTATGCGGGAGCTTTCGGGAATACGGGCGACGCGCGCTAGCTTGGCGTAAAGCGCACTACGGCAAATCATAACGGATTTAGCATTGTTGTAACTATCTTGCGCCACTGAGATTTTATGTCACCATAAACCTTGCGAGCGGAAACGGTTTGAATAATAATGGCCGTAGGTGAGGTTAAAAGTATGAGATATGAGCATGAGAATTCATATATTTCTCTAGAAAGCGAAACGGGATTTAAACGAAATGAGAGTATTAAGTATTCAATTTGTTAACCTTGCTGTGGCGTACCAAAAAGCCTTGCAAACCTAATGCTCAACAAATGTGTTTAGAACAATCCGTCAACCACTGGAACAACACGCCAGGGTTGAATCATTCCAAAGCGCTTATTAAGGCTTACGACTGTAAGGCGGTCCGTGAGGCCCTATCGCTAAATAGGAACAATCTACGCATACTGGTGAGGGCGCTCACGGGGCATTGTGGCCTGAACAAACATATGTTCAACCTCAAGCTCAGAGACACAAAAATGTGCAGGTTCTGCCAAAGGGCAGAGGAAACTCCCCAGCACCTCATGTGTGAGTGTGGCCCGCTGATGCTTAAAAGATACACCAACTTGGGTGGTCACTACCTCTAACCTGAGGAGGTAATACCATCTGGCGCCAAAAGCCTGCTGCGGTTCGTAAATGACACGAGGCTTAGCGCAGAACTATAGTAGGTGGCGAACACAATAGATCAGCAATGGTCGCAGTGTTACAAGGCTCATAAAGACCTAAAATAAACCACCTCTCAACAAATAAAAAAAAACAATCTGTTCATTCAGAATCAGTATTCAATTTGTTCATCAATATACAAATTATACATCAATTTTTAGGTTAATCTATACTTAGAAAACTACTTTTATAGGAAAAAAATATCCACATGATTAATTTCATATTCGATATAATAACGCCAGATATGAACCCCTGAAATCGTCAATCTGTGAAGACTTCGGGTCGGATACGTTATTATTTGCCTACCTTCATATGCTGGGCAACATTTACAACAATAAAAACGAAGTTCGTAAGGATGCGCACGGCAGCCGTCGGAACGGCAAAAGGGCAGTATCGCATATGTTTGATATGATCTGGGGTTAAAATTATTGTTATTAAAATATATAAAATTTAATTTGTTTTTTTTTTCTGACATAACCGTGGCACTCCAATAAGACTCAAGAAGTGAGCTCACCTTATCACAGGAGTGCCTAGCAAGGCGGGCTCGGTTTCACTTTACTTGGCACATTAGGAATACAAACCTTAACATATAATTTATGCACAATTTGGCCTGGGCAGAGACAGATGTATGCCTAAATTTAGAAGCATATAGCGGTATTTTCTGGATTATACTTTATATATTTCTTTTATACTATTGCGTTTGAATGTATATGTAACGAATAAATAAATAAAATGAAATAAAATAAATACAATAAAAGCATGTTATGTGAATGTGGCACTAAGTATATTCTATTATGAATATTCTGTTTTGGAAAAAAAAAATTTGTATGCCCTTACCTATCAAAAAATTGCGCTCCTTTTGCTTGAATGAAATATCTATTAGTTAAAGAGAATTAAGTTTAGCAGTATGATTTATTGTATTAAATTTTCCATTTATCTCGAACTTCCAACTTTGTTTTTGCAATATCTTGGAAACAGGTTCCCATGACTTAGTCTCCTCACCTATTTACCATAGAATATAGTTGCGCCCAAAACCATTACCCGAATAATTTGTATATATTTATGGTTGGCCCATGTTGTCCTTATACGGGAAAAGAAAAAGCTATTAATGGGATATGCTGTGATATGATATAATCTACATTTTAATGGGATATGATGAGCATTTAAGTCGTGTTGTGAAAGAAAGGTCTCGACTAATTTGAGGCGTCTTTATAGCGATTTTCACCTAGTTCATACATGTAAATTTTATTGTACAGATTTGGTAGGGCCTCGACCTTGGACTAGTAATAGGTAAAGGGGCTCTCTAGACGATCAAGCACGGTTGTCAAGCATCGCGTCGCGAGCTGGGAGGCGATCGTAAACCGCAGGAAATATGCTTTTTTTTATTATTTATCAAAAATGCCTAATTTTGTAGTTTATACCAGGAAATCACGTCATTCATTATTCAATTACGTCTAATAAACATGACTCCCTTTAAAAAAAACTACAAAGAAGGCATTTTAAATAAATATTTAAAAGAATTATAATTTGCATATTTCCTGCTGTTCACGATCCCCTCCCCGCCCGGCGACGCGATGCTTGACAAGCATTCTTGATCGTCTAGAGAGCTCTAAACAAAGGCATGTTTACTTTTATCCATGCATAATCGAGATTTACAGAGATTATAACTATTCTAGATCGAAAAGCGAAGCCGATAGCCTGATTTTTTGTAGAAAACATAGTATCATGCTATGGAAATCCGAAAGAAACGATTTGAAAACAAACTTCAAGTAAAAACTATTTCTGGAGACTTGTAAATTATTAGGTAATACTATTGGATATATTATAGTATTGTATTGCTCAACTCCATAGGACTCTTTGGCAACCCTTCTACTCCGGCGAAATGCAAGTGGCGCTGATAGCATTGACGGCGGAACTAATAGCAATTTATTTGGTCATCTATAATAACATTATTATTGTTTTTATAAAGGACTGATTGAATATAAAATAAAACCATCATTACACCAATGATAACAATAATAAATGCAATTATTAGTGACATCTATCGCATTTTTATATAGGCTGATTCCATAACAGATATATTATGGAGAATTCAAAATGCCATCCATTAATCTATTTAAACATTAACGCGTGTAATTATTACGTATTGAAATCCTTACATCAAAATTAAAAATTGACATATTTATTTAAATAATATCAATATAAGCTATGATTTAAACATTCGTTCGTTATTAAAAATTATTTTATTTTGAGACAGGATATCATAATGTCGTGTTTTGAACGCTATCTATCAGGCTACTGAACATCAGAGAATATAAATAAATGTTTAAAACTGTAAGTGATATATACACGTTGCGTTTCGTTGTAAAATCCTAGCTGCCTCAACATAGTAAGGCATTGAGCATTCTAATACAATATATGATTAATGGTAATGCTATTAGTATTGGCCGGGGTATTCTGTAGATCTGTAATATTTTTGCGTTATTATAATTTTATTTTTGTGGGATCCTCTATTGTTTTACTGCATCTGCTCCCCGCCAGAGCCAGTATTCACTTACCACCACTCAAACCACAGCGACTTTTGTATTCCTGAGTGCAGATGCAGTCCAGAATTTAGTTAAGTTTTTCGATGAAATATGACTCTTTGGAGTATAGTAATTAGTTATTAGACATATAAGTCTATGATAAGACAATATAATTGAAAGAATCTAACGAATTTTATATTATGAGCATTCAAAGTTTATTATTAAGTTCGGACGCGGAAACACTCAAAACGATTTTTCTATAATATCAGATAAAGCTCAAAGTTCTGGTGTGATTTATAAGAAGTGTGATGTATTAATAAAGTTATTTTGAAAGAATTTCATATAAAAAAATACCATAAGTAGTCACAAATTAAAAATTAAAAAAAAAAATTTTTACGAGAATACATAAAAATTTTCTTGGCTGAATAAATAAATATTTTTGTATGCAAATAAGTAAAAAAAAATATCGTTTTGGTAAAGCATTTAATAAAGAACATAACTCTATTTCCAATTTTTGCATATTTTACGTATTTTGTGACAAAAAAATCGAAATGATTTTATAGGCGAGTTTTTTCAGTTTGCCAATTTTGTAATATTTATTCATTATTATCCTAATTGTTTTACGAGATAAGGTTATAATGTTTTATATGTCAAATTTCAATGCGATCATTTTTCTCTTTATCTTTTTTAAATCCGTTTAGTGGTTTATAAGTTATGCTCGTTTTTCTCAAGGCCGTTGACTCGCGTCGATTTTTTGCCCGAATATGTCGCGCGCAAAAGTGATAGGTGAGTTTTTACTTCGCAACAGGAGGGGTTAATTCTTACTCCGATAGATTGAAACAAATTGCAGTGTTTAATCGAAATGTATATTTCTATATATACGAAGGAAATATCGTCAACCAATTACAGAAAATGATATTTTCGTCCTGAAAATATTTTGGCATATCGTTGCGCGATCGAGTCCAAAACGAGCTCATCAGACAGCGCACGAAGGTGGTCGACGTGGGTCAAAGAGTGGCCAAGCTGAAGTGGGCTTGGACCGGCCACGTGGCCCGACGACACGACGAACGGTGGAGCAAGCGCGTTTTGGAGTGGAGACCCCGGCTAGGCAGAAGAAATGTGGGCAGACCACCGGCCCGATGGTCCGATGACATCAATGAGACAGCTGGACCAGTCTGGATGAGGGAACCGGACTACCGATCCGGGTGGAGAGTGATTGGAGAGGCGTATGCCCAACGGTGGGCGAATACGGGCTGATGATGATGAAGAAGAAGATGTTAACCAGTATATAGGAATTGTTACTTTTGGTAAAATAAAATTGTCAAAATTACTTCTACAATTGGCCCGACTACGTTTCTTTGTGAACTAACGTTGAAATTAGTTCAACCGAAAGAGATAGAGCAATACGTTAGAGCGGAATATGAAACGTAAGATCGTCTATAAAATCTACCTGTTGAACTTATACTCGTCCAAATAAATTTGACCAAACTTCGTGTGGTCTTAGATTTAGATATTTCATCTTTGAAGGGTAGTTTTAATGCAAAAAAAATACAACCGTTCATTTCACATTCCGCTGCAACCCTGCCTTGTTCACACGAACTAATTTCCGATTTTAGTTCACGAAAAAACGCAATCAAGTCGAATATGTATATTTTTATGTACCTTTAATATGATGTACGAGTATATTATTATGAAGCATTTCAATGTATTCAAGCGCTTCAAGCATTTCAATGTATTCAAGTTATATATAATAAATAAAATTTTGCTCTATTTTCAATCAAAATATTTCTGTAATTTCACAAATTATCACAATGGACAAAAGTACCTACTAGTGGTAAATCAGTTTTTTTCATAATTTTCCAAATTATAAAATGAAACATAATATACCTAAATAAAACATCGTAAAATTGTAATTTGTTTGATTCCCATGTTCTATATCACTTCACTAAGACGTGATGCAACATTTAAAATTTGTAATTATTCCTTTATTCCAAAGTCAATACCGTCAATCAGCACTAAGAAAAAAACGATAGCGAGAATGATTTATCTAACGATATACGGCGAAGCAATAAAATTGAAATCAAGTTCGCTTTCCTGAAAGGGCGTTGTTCGTGCAGTCGACAATCCGGACGCGCTAAAAAAAGAGCACCTGAAAAAGGAAGCGCGCTTCAGACGCGGGTAGCTTTTATTTTTTATTATTTTTCGCGCGGTCAACGCTTTTCTCGCCTTGCTCGGTTCGAATCCCGCTCGCCCCCTTTGCCCCACCTTCCCCTACCTCCCGCCCTGCCACAATCAATTACTTCCGCTCCATCGGAATCTCGGTCAACGTCGCGGATTCCACGTTTATACATACAAGTCAATACATCTGCAATAAACTGAATAGCATTCGCAGTTACAAACAGGTACATTTTATTTTACAGTCCACTTTGAATGTTGCAACCTTCCGGGAAAACGAACCAACCAAAACAAAAATAAAAATAAAACAATGCAACATCAAATATTCAAAAGGGGTTTAGCAGAGCAGTTCGGAAAATTTAAAAAAAGTAAATGACCTAGAGTAAAGGAAGCTACAAAAAATTATAACTCGTATTATATATAAATAATGGTATCATATATAAATTCGTATTACATAATATAAGGTAGCGTGCAGCTTGGGCCACAATATCCACTTTGTTCTCGGATCGGATCAACTCACGATTCAGATCCTAATCAGAAGCTTCCTCGTGCAAAAAGCTACCTCGGGTAAGACTTTCGCGTCTCAGGCCACACGGCTGGTGGACCGGTTTCTCTTGATTGGATTGCATCCCGGCGCTACTGAACAATTTGCGCACCGTTCGGCGACGCCTATTGGTTGTGTACGCTGAAGGAGTCTGGAGACTATGGAAATATATTATCTCCTTAGCAGGGGGTGGATGTTGACCTGTCGCCAGTCACTCTTGAAATTACTATTAGGATACCTGGGTTCAGAGCCAAGAAAAATAAGCCTTGGCCCGCCCTTCCATCGAGTGAATGCAAAGACTTTGAGGACAATACAATCCACAAATCATGCTTACAGCCCTTGAGAGTCCAACGCCTTACCGTGAGGCACTGCAAAGTGTCACACAGCGTGCTATCCTCACGCCCTTACTACCGGATTTGGACGAATTTCTCCGTATTTCATTCTAGCCACAGATTCGAGGTCACTTGCGTGGTCTCCACCTGACATAAGCGGTAAATCAAATTAGAATTGATTGCGGACCGAATTGCCCTTTACCCGTCAAGCTCACACGGGATCCGATGGCCAACGGATCGATTCTCAGCATAGATTACGACAGTTTAACTATCACCCCCGATGCTTAGCACGCGTATCAGACAGTTTCAATACCCCCCCCCCCCCCCCCGGTATTCTCCAGAGTGCACAGTCGCAGAGCCGCTCAGCAGCGACCAAAATCTTCCCCTAATAGATCCCCGATCCCAGCTGTCCCCGACACAGCTGTGACAAAGTCCTTTCCAGATTCGTCCCTCTTCGAAGAGGCTACCGGACGGGAGTTGAACCGTGAGTGGAGCCGACCCAAGGTAGCGAGCAAGTTATAATGGCTCCAGCTGACTGGAGTCGTTGGCTGCCACACATGCGTACAATGTTACAATAGCTACGTCTACGAGCGTGTGAGGGACCACCCCTCACAAGACTCCAAATTATTCGATGTGAGGTGGTGGTGTCAACTCAGGAGTTGTCTCCGTATTTAAAGGCGGTTATGATGAAGCAGAAGATATTTATTGATTGAATCGATTGAATATTGCCAGTTATAACGCTTGCCGAATTAACGAGTGCCCGGATTACTTTATCGAGACGCGAGGGTTGCGCGACGGAGGTTATGTAGGAAAGTGGATGAGGATTGTATGTGTGCTCCTAGTATCTTGTACTGGGCACCGCTCGATTCTGTGTGATTACAGAATGATGCTTTGAGACTCAGGGAAAATGAGGAAAGGAAACCAAGGAGCCGGATCCGTTGAGCGACCTCGTAGAGGGGTACCGGATATGCCGTCGCAACCTTGGGGGAAGGTGATCAATCGGGGACTGATAATTTAGTTGCTTTTTGGCCGGTTTATATAGGCCATGTAATGATGCAATTTGAAATATTCTGAGTAAAAGTATTGTTTCATCGTGCTGATTCATAGCTGCACGAGTCAAAATAAGAGCTGAATTGTATCAGTGGATTTCACTGGAAATCGATGCATTTGTTGATCGTATGTAGTGGACTTAAGGTCCGTTACAAGCGCTTCTAAATTTATTACAATCACAACAAATACAATAATCAGATTACGGAAGACGTCATGCCGTCCGCCCAAGAAATACGACTACATTCTGCTCGTTGTAGATCTGATCCATCCGCCGAGAAGTCGTAAAAACTAAAATCCCATTTATTAGGGTATTGAATGTTGAATAAGGGCGATCGTTACCGGATGGCAGTAAAACTTCCAATTGGAGACCGTAAAATTGGAAACTTGAGCTCTCGGAAAATATTTAATTGTTTTCAGCGTTTTACTGCTGCGCCGAAGGAAGATATTCATAAATTAGCTGAATCTGCCTCGAGATAATGCATAAATTTTAGAATTGGGTTCGATATTGTGGCACCGTTAAATTTTTACTGCCTTAGCAATAAAAGTGTTTAAAAATAATTCGTTGGTATGTCCTCGAATTAGATGTCTTTCAAATTTAGGAGTTGAAGTGACGTTTATTAGAGACTGGAGAGCGGGTGAACTTGTTCAAGCGCGCTTGCGTTTACAACGATGTTCGTTCGTAAAAGTGATGTGACAGTTGTATCTTACTCCATAATTACTTTGCGCCGGTGGCAATATACGCGATAAATTTGATTGACTTTCTGGCATTTTTTATACAGTTTAAAAAATCATAGGACTATATTAAAAACACCTTTTTGCAGAAATAAATATGCATCCTCACTGCCCTCTGCGAGTAGCGTGTTTTTTAAATATGTGTGTGTATTCGTGTATGTGTACGTGAGGTTGGGTATAAAAGCGAATTTTTTTTGGGTATATCTCAACCTTGTCACTCTCTAATTATTGGTCTCAGGCGGAAAGAAACTACGGCGGGTTTTGGAATATGCAAACTAGTACGGTGATACTGTTGTCGCTCAGCGCTCGAGTGCCGCAAACGACCATAGTATATATTATTCAGTATGCAGCCTGACGAACACCACCACACACACAATCCGAGTGTCCTCGGCTAGATTTAAGTCAAAAAGTTTGGCGTTAAAGTCACCGTGGCCCCCGAGCATCTGTGTGCCATCAATGAGTGGACAGTGAGACGAAGACTGCTTGAAGAGAATATGACCCCACCGTTTTTTACAGATACATGAATGATTGCAGCTGAAAAATGCGGTCCTAGACTATCTATCTCTTTCACACAAAAGGAGGTGTGGGTTGGATTTGTAGTAAGGAATAGCGCGAAGAAGAATGAACAAACTATTCCAAGACCATATCGGCATTGCATCCAAGACACGTCCGGTCTCAGAAGAAAGCAGTCGCACGGACCCGCTATACGAGCGACCGCAAGCAAAAGCTGCGGCAGTCGAATTGAAAATCACACCTCCACTGATGGGTCATTTCATTGATGAGGGTAGCATTATATAAGTCTTCTCAGACAATCGTTCAATGTTGCAAGCGTTCAAGAACTAAAAGGTTTCTTTAGATCTCACATTAAAATCTCATATGGTGCTAAATCGTATTTCACAAATTAACAGAGTAAGCCTGATATGGGTGAAGGTACCAATTGTTGCGAAAACAAACCATGCATCCCCCACTATCCTCTGTGAAGAGCGCGTTTCTTTAATATATGTATGTGTTTCGCGAGTGTGTACGTGAGGTTGGGTACAAAAGCGAAATATGTCTACCTTGTCACTCTCTAATTACTGGTGTCAGGCGGAAACAAAACAACGGCTGGTTTTGGAGTACGCAGACCAGTGTGGTGACACTGTTGTCGCTCAGAGCTCGAGTGCCGCACTCAAAGCGCAAGAGAGGAGGCTCGGGGTCGTCGTCGCGCCTCCGGGCGACGCCGACGCCCGTTGCCGCGACGCTCCCCTCCCACTCCCCCCCCCCGCAATTCCTCTCGAGCACTGTCAACGTTGGAATCTACTATTTCGCGCACTGCACTATAAAAAATCGGTTCCCAACCTTTTTGGGGCTTTTATCCATAACGCCTGTCGCGCAATGCGGTGCGGTGCGTTGCGGTACGTTTTTTATGCCAGACGGAAATCGGAACGCATTTTTGTAGTCCGCGCACTACAGTGGATTTTTAGGACTTATTCGTCATTCTTTGTCTACTCAAATCTCTGCCGGCGATCCGCGGAATGATATCCGCATTGAGCGGGGTTCTATATTATTTATTTATATATTTATTTGTATACATTAGGGTTATCAGTTATCATTGTGATCATATAGATATACATTGTACTTGTAACTAGATATATAAGCAATAAAGAAATGAACAAAACCCATACGATTATTTTACACGATTGCCTAACTAGACCGAACAGCCTGTATCTGGACATACGAAATATACTGCATTGGTTTTTAACCCCTTCAATAATCATTAAAAAAAATTAAATGGAAATAAAAACGAATTTTTTAATGAATGAATTTTATTTATTGAACATTTTATTCTTCAAAAAAGCCATTTCAATCCCAAAATAATATTTTAAGTTTATATTATGCTGGATTATGTTTTCTTATTTGTGGTCTTAGAAATAAACGAAATTCATAAAAAAATATTAATTTTTTTTCGTCATAATTAATATTTATGCATTATTAATGCAATGAACTAATTAAAAAATGAAAATATATTTTAGAAAACATCAAAATTGTTCTTTCATAAATTCTAAAACGAGCGTTCAAAACACACAACCTCACTGCTCAAAACACAGGGCAGTACTGGGCAGTACTGACATCACGTGATGTCACCCGATTTGCGGATATTGGGAGATAGTGGGGGAGTGGTACCTACCTCCTTTGAATCATCGTAGCTGTCTTTTTTCTGTTGATCTTTTTGCAGTTAAAGCTTGCCCGAGCTATCTCGGGCAAGCCATATACGCAAAAACCATATACGCAACCGTTCGCCTGTCCTCGGGAGAGTGAATATGGAAGTGTCTCAGTCTGCTATCATAAGACTGAATTCCTAGATATTTTCCTTAATTCTTATTTTTTAGACCCTCTAATGCGGGTTCCAGATAGGTGACGCAAAATATAAAACACAACGGACGTAAGCACAATAAAATAAAGTGGGAGATTTAGAATTTGTAAACGGCTTAGAGATCCTTGTGATAAAGCCCAAAAGTTTTTGTTGCTTTACAAACCACACTCTCGATAGTGTTAGTTAATTGAGAGTTTTCCGTATATTATCACATCAAGATCCCGTATACAATCTTGAGTAGGAATTATTTCCCCGTTTATGTTATAAATATATTGGAAAGGTCATCTCAAGTTCGCAGTATGCAAACAGGCGATCGATGTCTTGCTGAATTCCACGGCAGTCAGACGTTTCATCCACATGAGTGTATATTTTTAAATCGTTAGAATATGATCGTATGTCGTGTATATAAGTATTAAATAATAATGGCCCAAAATGTGAACCCTGCGGATATATGGAACCGGCTAGTTCACAGAATTTCGGGAAGTAAAAGGCAGGGAAATTCGTCGGAGTGCGGGCGGTAAGCGTTAATCGGGTTATATATTAATAATTACCCCCAAAAAAGTTTATTTAAAAAAAAAACAAATTACCTATTTCATTTTTCGCTTTAAATTACGAAATATAAGTAATATTTTTTAAAATTAAATATGATCATTTAAACTTAGACAATGAAAAAGTCTGTTTTTCAGCATTTTTATTATATCAAGAAGTAATACAAGTCAGTAAGATGGTTGATATTGCTTATGTAGTTCTAACAATTTATTTAATATTCAGTGCAGTTTCGGCCTATGCATATCGTAAGGTGTGCTTTAATTTCAATCGGTTCCATGCTTTGTTTTCATTGTCACCATTGTCGAAAATCCACTTTAACGTCTGTAAGTACTTCCGAAAATAATGGATACTCGCCACTAATCTTTCGCCAAAATGTTGCTAGTTGTGTGCTTTTGAAATATATTTTCAAGCTGTTGTCTTCGCCAAGTCCAAGTAATGGTGCTTTGGCTTCAACTTCAGTATCTGGAAATATTCTTTTATATACTGAAATCAAGCTGTGCACCCAAGCATTTACTTGGAGACTTCCCAAATCATAAAAATATTTGCAGATAAAATGAAATTTCTGACTGAACGATGATGCAATCCTTGTCTTTATCTTTACCCATCAGAAAATCCCATTTTACTGTTTGGGGGTAATTGTCTTTAGGTTGGGAATCGCTGCTCTAGAGTCAAATCTATCTTATCGCAAAACTATGTTATGCAGTCTCTAATCAAAGCCACATACGTTATTTCACCAGCACGCCCCACTCACCGCTCCCTCGTCTATATCCCTGAGCCCGTTGCTCAACGGGGTAGTAGCACTGTAACCGCGGAACGGAGAGTGCACTCGACGAGTTAAAATTGTATCGCGGTCTGAATATGAACATGCGCGAACAAAAGATCAATCCGCACAAACAAAGACTTTCCATTTTAAAGACTTTCACTGCCGCTTGTACCACGCACGTCTAGAGACAGACGATTTAAGGGAGAGAAAATATTGAGATTTTCTGTCGTAAACCAGCATACCAAATATTTCAACAATTTTATTTAAGTTGTTAAATAACCCATATCTTGGTGGTATGCGATTCAAGGCAGTCAATGAGTGAACAGTGAGATGCATAGTAGCCGAAGTTAGCCTGGTCACCCATCGTTTTTTGCAGATTCATGTATATGTGCAGCTGAGAAATGCGGTCCTAGATCGTTTCTTTTACAAAAATGGAAGTCCGGATCAGAGTTGCAGAAGAGAATAGCACGAAGAAGGAAGAACACACTCTGCCAAGGCCGTATCAGCATTTCATCAGAGACACGACCGGCCACAGGAGAATGGAGTCGCACTGACCAGCTACAAAGGCGACTGTATTGGAACGGTAAACCACGCCTACCCGGATTATCATTATCATCGATGAGGTAAGCATTTTATCTAGAAATATTTTCAGACACTCAATGCTACAAGCATCCAAGAACTAGAAGGTTTCATCAAAACACTTAATTAGAATGACACCTAATTCTTTGTCGCAACTCTCCAATGAACAGAGGCAGTTTGGAGGTGACATCTATTACCGGCGAACTTGTCACCCCAGGAAAGAATAGCGATATAATCATTCTTTCCACCGTGGGGTGAACGCAGAGTCTTCTGATATAAGGCAGTCCTCTGTCTAGCTACGCCACCATGCCGTAACAGACCAATGCCCACTTCCCTCAATACAATAGAAAGTGAGACCACAGGGCCGACCTCGAGCCTTTACTACCAGATTTGGGATGATTTATCCCTCCTCCCGTCAGGTCACCGATTCGATGCCGCTTGCGCGGCCTCTACCTGATGTTAGCGGTAATACAGTTTGAATTCATCGTGGACCGTAGCGTCCTTCATCCGTCTACCCCTCGGAATCGGGTGCCAATTGGTCGCTTCAAGAGCGGCTGACATCAGGTCAATATCCACCCCCGCTGCTTAGGAAACGTATAAGATCGTTTCCAGTCCCCTTCTGTAACTCACATTAGCGCCCAATCGATTCGCTGACCCCGCACGATACGCTAAACACCCAGCAGCGCCCGAAGTACATCTCCCAGCAGAACTGATCCACCTGCTATGACAGAGGAGGCAGAGTACTTTTCGTGTACGACCCTATTAGAGAAGGCTACTGGTTAGGACTTGATACGGGAGTTGAGCCGACCACAGGAGCCCTTAACTGCCTAATAACATCAACAGTTTTTAGCCTACCCGTAGAAACATCGCCAAGAGTATATAATAAATACAAACGGAGCTGCCATGGAATTCACCGACCGGAGTCGGGCCCATCATAATACTATTTTTTACACTTCTGGGGGGTGAGCAGTGGATTCCGGACTTACGAACCGGCTGTGGTAGGTTTAGGACAGCTGTCTTGCCACATGTGAGCGTTCACCTTGCCACCCATTCACTCCCCCTTCGAAGCCATAGAATTTGAGATGCGCAAATCGCAGTTTTAGATAATTTTTCTAAGAAAGAGTTGATTATTTTTCTGGAAAGGCCAAGATCTTTAAAGAGGTGAAATAGAGATTTAGCTGGCAGGCCACGAGCGCCAACTTCCACCGCGTGAAGGTGAACAGTGAAGCCGTTCCGGGTTACGGCATTTGCAAGATCATGGTATTTATTTAATTTGTACTCGTGGTCTTTTGGGATATTTGATTCCCATGGAACAGTTAATTCTACAATAAGAGCCACCTTCCGAGATAGAGAGTAAAGAGTTATATCTGGACGGAGGGCTGTGCATCCGAGACTTTCAGGGAATTTATACTGCTTAGAGACCGAATCAACCTCCAGAATCCAATCTGCAGCTTTCTCGATTATTGAGAAAGGTTTTGTAGTTAGATGTTTTTTGCCTTTAGAGCCATCCCGCACAAACTGTATTGGGCGTTTGGAGGATACTGTCAAACCCTTGTTGGCACGAGCCACTGAGAGACTAATTACCTCGCGAATAACAGCGAGAACTTTGTCATGGCGTTAAGTGTACCGTCCTTGATCTAAGGCCACCTTGCAGCCAGCTAGAATGTGTCTAGCTGTGCAAGGGGTATTGCTACAGAGGGGACAAGAACTATCCTCGGCAAAGCTCCAACGAGCTTAGTGTACCCTGGATTATGTATAACTATAAGCAATTGTTGATTTTATTACTTCTATAATCTGTGCAATGGTTAGAGCAGCAATATTATTTCGTAGTATTGTCATGGAGATAACGAAGCAAAAAGGCGCAATGAGGCGCTGATTAAGTGGTTGATCTCGTTGATTATTACGATTAAAATTTTGAAGGCAGATAAGCCGTCGTTATGGAAATCTTTACATGCACAATAACCCTCGTTATCTAATAACCCTTTTCGCCCAATCACTAGAACGATAGCTTAGCGGCGATTGGCTTATAGTTATAATTATATTACAAGCATAAGAAATCATAAGACATCGGAATTCCATCTAACGATATTTCCTCATGCCCCATAATTCATCCTAGAGAAGACTCCATATTCCGACAGACACGTGTGCTCATATTTACTCTGGATTGTTTCTTCTTTTCTGTCGCTATACTAGATCTGGAACGTATCTACACAATTAGTTACCTAGAACGTCCAAATCGACACGGAAATGACTCACTCGATACCGAATGTGGTGTAAGGGCCCTATTCCACCGGAACACCATGGCGGCACAACCAGTCGCAAACCGTGGTGTCTTTGAGCCACCAAGTCGAGACACCATATTAGACACCAGATAGACACCAGAATCGCGACATTTATTTTCAAGTCTATTAGAAAAATCTGGCGAGGAACTATTTCAATTATGTGGTCTGCTATTCAATTTCGATAATAAATTTTCCGTATTGAAATTATCCATCGTAGCGTACGCTGCAACTAAACAAATGTCTTGTCAACAACAGTGTGCGCATGTGAAAGAGGAGCACTGGCAGCGCGACTGGCGGCCGAGTGAGTGACACGCCTTACAGTGCTATTATGGTGGCGCAACCAGTGTGGTGGAGCTGCCAGTAATAATCTGTGTACGCGTCCGTGCTGTTTGCTCCGCCAAAACAGTTGCGCAACCAAGCGGACACCAGGTAAGATTTCCTCCATAGAGCTGTATACATTTTGTTGGTGGCGGCGACTGGCTGCGCCACCATGGTTTCCCGGTGGAATAGGGCCCTATAGATTAAATTATAATGAGGTAGGTACAATGGGAATTTGCTGTAGGAAGTTACAATCGAAATACGATTGAAATTTGACGTCGTGCAATCTCACGGCGAGCGCGTTAACAGTCGTCCCTTTCCACCTCTTACATAAAAATAAACATAATTCCGAAACACCGAAATTCACTCAAGCTAAGCCGTTTACTCTACAAAAGAGCCCCTCCAAAATATTCCTAACCCCATTAAAACAAAAATTGCTTTAAAATGAGAAAGACTTTTTTTGTGGTGCAGAGGAGAAAATATAACCGACTGACGAAATGGATACATCAGCTTAATCGCTTTGATTATAATTTCGCCGTCGGCGCTTTGCTTTTATTTTGCGCCCTCTTTTTACCGAAACGCAATACGGGAAAAGGGGAAATTACGGAATAACATCTAATTTCCGGAGCGAGAAAGCGATGCCGACTCAAGGGCGGTATGCAAAACGCCGACGAAATATTCCTCCCGCGTTTGTTGTGGTTTTATCTAGGAAAAAATCGGTACGAGAAGACTGCCGGCGGCGAGTTTTCCTGTGTTTGCCAGAGAATTGAGATATTGAGAAAAGCAATGATTATTTTGTTTTTATCAATCTTCTACTTCTTCTTCTTCTAAGAACTGGATTCAGCAAGCACTAACTAAAATTCTACTGAATTGAATATATTAATATTATTTCGAAAAAATTGCAATCGATGCAACAGCCAGCATTCACAAACACTTAAAAAAATGCCATAAATGTAAATAATTTATTATTGTAAATATTTTTTTAACAACACTTAAAATCACTGTTCATTATTTTAAATATTTATTTTGTTTATGTACTTTCATTTTATATATTTTTTTACGATGTATCAAATAAAAGAAATTAACATAACATTAATTATTATTATTATTTCTTTCACTATTAAAATAAAATTTTTATTATCTTGGATTGCCTTTATTACTTTGACTATTTATAAGAATTTTAATATAGTTTCGATTTAATTTGATAATTATTTTTCTCTGATTACCATAGGTAATAAACCTCAAAAATACCAGTTCAAATTTATAATACCATAAATCAAAATAATAATAGTTTTGTAATTACTGTATAATCTATTTGTCTTGCAACAACAACAATATTATAAGCACAGAGCACAGAGCACAGCACAAGCACAGAGAGTGTCTTCCAATCCGTTTCAATCAGGATAGTAAAATTGCGATACCTACTCATAATTATTTTTTTTTTTGACATATTCCTTCATCGTTCATGCAGATAGACTATGCAACCAACTCCTATCAAATATTGGAATCGCACCAATGGTTTCTACATTTCAAGTGAAAGAACGTTTCATGTCCCTAAATTCCCTCTATTGGTTTATCCCTCCAACCGCGGGAGACGCTCACTGAGCGTTCAGCACTTTTCATACGATTATGTACGCTATTATCGCGTTGCATATAATTTCTGTATACCGCTCTATATACCCGTTGAATCTTTTTCTGTTGCTCTGTAATATCGAGAGTCGCATTTTCCACGTTCTCGAGTCGCATGGCTAACGGAAACGGACAATAACGACCTTGTGAGGGACCACCCCTCACAAAACTCCAGGTTTATTCGGTGTGAGGTGGTGGTATCAACTTACGAGTTATCTCCGTATTGAAAGGCGGTTTTGAATGAAGTAGAAGGAATTTATTGATCGAAGTATTGAATATTGCCAGTTATAACGCTTTCCGAACAGTTTACGTGGACGCGAGTGTATAGATGCGTGACTGCGGTTACGAGGATATACGGATGAGGATTGTATCAGTGCTCCTAGTATCTTGTACTGGGCACAGCTCGAGTCTGTGGGATTACACTGATTTTTCGAGACTCAGGGAGAATAAGGAAAGGAAACCAAGGAGCCGGATCCGTTGAGCGACCTCGTAAGAGGGGTACCGGATATGCCGTCGCAACCTTGGGGGAAGGTGATCACTCGGGGAATGATAATTTGGTTGCTTTTTCGCCGGTTTAAATAGGCCGTGAAATGATGCAATCCGAAAATATTCCGAGTAAAAGTATTGTTTCATCGTGCTGATTCATAGCTACACGAGTCAAAATAATAGCTGAATTGTGTCAGTGGATTTCACTGGAAGTCGATGCACTTGTTGATCGCATGTAATGGACTTAAGGTCCGTTATAACCTGTATCGTAGAATATAGACTCAACCGATAGGAAAATCGCCCGCGGTTGGAGGGTTAAAACAGTTTTAATATATGAAGAATAGATTATGGTTGCATTATCAGTTACTGATAATGCGTCCATAATTTATAGCAATTGTTACTTTGGCGGTTCCTTTCGCAAAAAAGGTATGACGACCCGAAACATGATGGCGTGGCGTGGCTCCGCATCACCGGCCGGTGATAAGCGACGATTTTTTATATAGGGAGACAGGTTTTTTAGGTATACCTTTTTTTACAGTGATTTAAGACTGACCGCCATAACATGACCGCTGTAACATAACAAGTAAATATATTAAAAGGAATAAAAACATGACTGCCGTTACAAAAAGTGAACTATTGTATTTATAACTTTTTTATTAAAATATTTGTGGTTTATCTATTTATCCATATATATACATATATTTTTGGAGTGCACTCAATCAGATTTTTCATTTGACTCGAAACTTAGATAATTATTGTAATTTATTGACATTTGAGGATTTGGTCATTTGGACAACTATTTACTTAATATTTGGACAGTTTAAGTACCCTATGACACTCGTGGTGACATAACAATTTTAACAATATTACATACGTTTAAATCTTTTAGAGCGTTTAGAAGTTATGGTAGAATAAAGAAACGGAAAATATACATAGATGAACCTTGAACACATTACACTCATTTTTTGTTGGGCAGTCATGTACAAAAGCTTTCCAGCGACATATTATTATGTCTGGTCGTTATTTGTGGTGGGTTTGCGTCTCATACATTTTTGACCAACCTCCTATGTATAGAAAAACAACCTAATATTAACTCGATTGAAAATAATGCATATCTGTTAAGTTTTCTAAATCCATTTTGTCGCTTTGGCGTTTAGGATATTCTAAAGCTCGATAGACGATTTGATCGAACCACTAACTTATCTTACTGGTCTTGCTGTCCCTTCAGTTTGTCTGTGTGCCGTATTACATAGTGTTGGAGTAGGCGTCCCGTCGCACGGTGGATCAAAACTGTACTTTGAGGGATATAGGAACAAATTTAGTTTTTTCACTGTTTTCTTTATGGGGATGGATAGACCTTGTTAAACTTAACAATAGTTGACCTTTGCGTGTTTTTCCTAAACTTTATGCTTTGGATAGAAAAGAATACTTTTAGATTTTTGTGCGGGACGGATAAAAAGAACTGAATATGTCTTTGTCCTGATAGATCCCGCTTCTAAACTCATTTTTTCTTAATCCTTGTGTCCTCTGCTATGATTCTGCATATTGAACGTGTCCACGAAAATGTCACCTTGCCAGATGAACAGATCGGAAAAATTATAAAAAATCCATATTTCAAAGAATATTTTTTATTACTTTAGGTTATTGAAAGCCAACTTTTACGTGGAATAGTAAGCAAAAATATATAATAACACAAACGATTACTTCAAAACTATCCAAAGTAGATTTTGAATGTAGATACCTAATTAATAAATTACCTTAATTTACTAATGATTTCTGGATTAAATATTTTTTACAATGTGATCCATGCATTGCAATCTTGATCGATCATGCTTTAAAACTATTTTATTTTTTATTCTAGTCTACTCTATTATCGTTCTGCATATTTAACGTGTGAATAAAGTTGCAACTCTGCCAGATGTATCAATGGGAAAATTAATAAAAATATGTATTTGAAAGCGTATTTTTTTATTATCTTAGGTTATTGAAAGCCAACTTTGACACGGAATTGTATGTAAAACTAAATACTAATACAAATATTTACGTACAATTGCAATTGATAGATTGTTAGCAAATCACATCGTTGAAAATATTAAATGGAGAAAGCAATAGTACATTTGTTGATTTATTAATTATGTATCTACATTTAAAATCTACTTGTGTTACTGAAGTAATTACTTGTATAACTATGTAGTTTAACTTACTATTGCTTGTAAAAATTGGTTTTCAATAACCTAAGTTATTAAAAAAAATTTTTTTGGACACGTTCAAATCAAATCAAATCAAGTTTATTGTCTTTAAAACTTATAAATAGTTATTTAGACACAATACTTTCGATAAAAATAGATTAAACATAGATTTGAAAATCGATACTAGAGGTTATAATGAGTCTCACAACATTATTTATAATATTTCAATTAAATCTTAAATCACATAGTCAATTCGATAATAATTTGGCATGACAATAACAGTGAAAACATATTAATAATAATAAAGTACACTTCGGCTACGTAACGACCAAATTTGGCTGTATATCAGAACACCGTTGACTACATAACGACCAATATTGACGGCTTGCTCCCGGAGCGAACAGTAATATTATTTTCTAATTGGAACGCATCCTAAAATCCATACCAAACATCTTATTATTGCCATAGATACATAGACGGTCGCTAGAATAATTTCGCGCGTCATTTCGCGGATATTTCTGGTAAAATTTTATTGTCAAACCTCATCATTTTTATTTTCGTGAAATCATCAAAATTTTTATATGTTTTTATGAGCTAAGATCTAATTAGCTAAAAAAATATTATATTAGCTTTGATAGAGAATCTAATGAAGATCACGATAGTATTAACAATTTTTAAATAGGGTTCCGTATTTTTCCGTAAGATAAGTACAAGTTAGAAATGCCGAGTTTTTTTCACTTTTTCGACTTTATTATATTTATTCATAATTATTTAATTGTTTAACAAAATGTGATTTGAATAATCTATATACAAAATGTCAATGCAATCATTATACAGTTATTATTTTTTTGATTGCTATAGTAGTTTAAAGTTATAGTACTTTTTGTCGAGAGCGGCGATATTGCAAGAAATTCCAATAAATTGCCGCGGTCTGCCATGAAGAAGGGTTTAAAAGCTATATTTTGAACACCTTGACGTGAAAATTATTAATTTGATTGTTATGAAATATATGGTCCTGAAAGTACAAAATACAATCAATTATCAGAGATCACGATCAGTCAATAAAATAAATAATATAAAAGAAAATCTAAATAGAAATTGTCTATAACCTAACTTTAAACTACAAAGTCTTACGATTAAAAAGAATAATCCAAAATTATCGATAACCTAATTAAAATTTGGTAATATCATACAATTATCTCTCAATAAAGTAGCCTTTTAATTTAGACTTAAAGTGGGGATATTTTCCCGTTTCTACATAAAATTTTAATATTTTCTAGTAGTTTATTACAATAAACAATGCCAACTTAGTTGAGATCCTTTTTAAATAATTCCAGAGATGGACAGGGTATTATTAGATTATGCCTACCTCTGGTAAAATGAGAGTGAATTTACTTTTGAGTCTTCAAATTTCCTATATTTTTTATCAACTTCATACATTCAAAGACATATAGTGATGGTAAAGTAAGTATACTGAGAGTTCTAAAATGACCACGACATGATTCAGTACGGTCAAGAATAATCAATATTCTTATATCCTGTTTTTTGGACAGAGAAAATATGTAGAACGACAGCAGAGTAGACAAAGATCACCCCTCAAAATAAACGGTAATATTATTGAGTATACCAAAACTGTCAAGAATCTTGGAATAGTCATAGACGAATTTCTTTCGTGGCAGGCACACGCCAACCAAATTAGTCGTCGTATTTTCAATGGCCTTCATAGCCTCCGAAGGTTACAGAGATTCCTTCCAGCAGCAACTAAGCAAACTATAGTAAGAACACTGCTACTTCCAATTCTAGACTATGTTGATATCGGTACTATAGATATTAAAGAGAAGATACTGGATAAATTCGAACGGCTACAAAATATCTGCATACGATATATATTCGACTTTCTTAAATTTGATCACATAAGCGAATATCGCGATGGACTTCACTGGCTTCCAATTCGTGAGCGCAGAAATCTGCATGCCCTCTCACTCCTTTATAAAGTCCTAAATAGTCCCATAGCACCTCCTTACCTTAAAGACCTCTTTCTCCCGTTAGGAAGTCATGGTATTCCACTCAGGTCAAGTCAGGACAACACCATAGCAATTCCACTACATCAGTCTTCTTTTTTCACTAACTCATTTAGCGTCCATTCTGCTCGACTTTGGAACCAGCTTTCGCATGCTATTCGTCATGCAACATCATTGCCCTGTTTCGAGGCGTTACTAAAAAAACATTTGCTCCCTCAAAATATCAACTAAGAACCAACCCTCCCCCTATCCCCTCCCCCTTTCCCCCTTTCGTTGGGTTGTTGACTGGATAGAAGCATAAGAACTTTGTAATATCTATCATTTTATATAAGCAGGTATTTTTATTATTATTTATCTGTAGTTTCTATGTATTTATTATTATAATATACATATATTATATTATAAATTATATTTTTTTATGTATGTATGTTTGGATGTATGTACATATATGTATATTTATGTGTATATGTTTATGTATGTGAGCTGTATTGTTACTTTTATTTAATATTACACGTTTGGCTGTAAGAAATCGCGAAGCGATAAGCCCGCCGTTTGTACTAAGTTAAAATAGAATTTAAGTTTTCTTTACCAATGTAATTATTTTTGTAGTACAATAAAGGTATTTTTCATTTCATTTCATTTCATTACAAAGATTAAGAATAAAAAAGTTTCGAAGCGGGATCTATCAGAACAACGCAGATATTCAGTTCTTTTTGATCCGTCTCATAAAAAAAATGAAAATATTTTTTTTGCCCAAAGTATAAACTTAACGAAAAAAACACAACGGTCAACTATTGTTAAGGTTAATAAGGTCTATCTATCGCCATAAAGAAATCAGTGAAAATATGAAATTGATTCCTAAGTTTCTCAAATAACCGTTTCGACCCACCGTGCGTCGGGGTGCGTGCGTATAACCTTGACACTTTATTTTCATCCGAACTGGGCTATAAATAAACGCTGACATTTAAGTCAGCCCTAAATCTATCTTATAGGAACATCTTTTTCAGTTAAGGACCTAACTGGGACGCTAGATAGAGATGCCTTCCATTTAATATAATTAAATTAACACCGTTTTCTAATCAAATTAAACTACTGTAGCTCGAACTTAACGAAGTATATTTAAAAATGGTGGATTGCGAAATGGTGGACGCAAACGCAATAATAGTTTCAGATATTTAATTTTTAAGCTATTGCATAGCTTTTATCGCGGGCCTAGGCCAGCGCGGCGACCGAATGAAGAAATTTCTTAACGAAAATTAATGATTTTAAACTGATAATTACGTCTAAACGAGTACTGCTTACGATTTGAAAAAAATAAATGTTAAACAAGAACATTTTCCTAATATTCTTAGCTTTGAATATTTTAGATTTTGTTTATATTACATAGTGTAATTAATTTGTGAAATTAGGTCTAACCGAACACAAAAACGACTACTACGCAAATACTATCTGGCGTATTATTGTGAAACCTGCACCATTTTAAAGATAATTTAATTATCTATCTTTTTATCTACGTTTTTTTTCGAACAATCCGCTTTTTTTGCTTTATCTAATAAAAAATTCGTGCGCGGCGGTCTATCGGAAGACGTTTAAATTATTCCGACTCATTAGCTTCCGCAGCCGCAAATGATTCGCAATAATTTCAACGTTTTCCGATAAAGCGCAGTTATCTGATATCAGAAAAAAATAAAATAAATAAATAATTATAATTGCATAAGTTTTTAAAAATGCTATGCAATAGCTTTACCGCGGCAGTCCCCGAGTGCCACACGGGTTTTTTTTTATTTATGCTATGTTTGCCATCATTCATTTAATAACTTTCGGGCAACACACGGCGCATTTAATAATCTAGCTTATTATAGGTACATATATAGAGACAAAAAAAATCTGCCGATAATCGTTCCTTGCTTGCTTGTCAAGCATTTACGTGCTTCCAAACAATGGTTGACGTGGATTAATGACTCATTAGGAATACTTGTCACGCATTTTTACATTCATTTATCGGAGCAGTGCCGTCGCGCAGGGCGCTGGAAAAAAACGCGTGCTTGTCAAGCCGTTTTGACCGTCTAGGGAGCCGTAAGCATGATGGCCAAGCTTCTTTACTTGGCAAGGAAATTATTGTGGATGCACTTCTGTGTGTCTGTCTGTCTCTCTGTGTATTCCTCCACGAAAGCGCCCAAACGCTTCGTCCGACTCAAATTTGGCATGCACGCATCATTTGGTCATGGCGAGAGTTAAAAAGATTGTGGTTCAAATCGGTCCACCTAGTCTTTCGCCTAATCGGCGCCTAATCGCGCCTAATCGGCGCGCTAGTCATACGTCAATCTCGAATTATTGGACTAGAGACTTGAAATTTGGTACACAGATGCGTCGTAAGGTCAAAATCACATTTTGGTTTCAATATATCGTATACAAGCGACACATAAAAACCTGACGTCGAGCCGCCGAACCATATCGGAGCGGCCGAACCTAATAAAATGAACCATATTGGATAATATCGATTTTAATACCACGGTAATACTACAAAAATTCTAGATTTGGTGACGGGTTGGAGAGGGGTGTTGGGGGGGGGGGAGGATACAATATTTTTCTTCCCTGGATATTCTTCGTATTCCCTGGGTATCTATTCCGCCTATTCTAGAATGCTTTAACTTCAAAGAAAATAGACCTAGAAATACTCAGGGTGTATACATTTCCGAACGAAAATAATCTTATATAAATATATATATATATATATATATATATATATATATATATATATATATATATATATATATATATATATATATATATATATATATATATATATATATATATATATATATATATATATATATATATATATATATATATATATATATATATATATATATATATATATATATATATATATATATATATATATATATTGTAAAATATCAATATATATATATATATATATATATATATATATATATATATATATATATATATATATATATATATATATATATATATATATATATATATATATATATATATATATATATATATATTATATATATATATATATATACTTCTTTCGATATTCTTCTTATTACGTGGGCTCCGTTCTTTAATAGATACCATAGTTCTTAGGATGCAAAAGGGGTTTTGGGAGGGTGGTGTTAGAGGGGGTAGAATTGTGGGATAGCCAGGGGGTTGGGAAGGGGTTAATTTTGAATGCATGTAGTCTGGCCTATTAATTAGCGTTTAGAGTTTCAGCGCGTGTTAGATGTAATATCTTTGTCCAAAAGTCGTTCTTATTCTCCTTTGTACATGTCTGTTTCTCTGTCTTGTGTCGTATGTATGATCGATACTGGTCGGGTTGTCGTTATCCAGTTGGAGTTCCTTCCTGTAGCAAATTAACCCCTCCTATCGCGGGGTAAAAATTTAGTCGTCACTTCTGCCCGGGACAGTTTTGCGCGTGAAGTCGATGGCCTTGAGAAAAACGACCATAACTTTTAAACTACTATACGGATCGTAAAAATAATAACTGTAAAATGATCGCATTGAAATTTGAAATTTATAATATTATAACCTTATCTCGTCAAACAATTAAGATAATAATGAATAAATATTTAAAAAGTTGGCATTTTACGCAGCGCGGAGCGCCCTAACCAATATTGGTTAGATACAATTTTAGCATTTGTAAGCGTCTAACCAAAAATGGTTAACTCAAATAGGAAGGGTTAAGATATGGCGTTAATATATCTTGAGTATAGTACAATGAGGTCCCTTTAAAGCAGCGTTATGGCTTCCTGGATACCACCCTAACCAAGGTGTATAAGTTTCGTAAACTATTTCTTGGTGAGTTAACTTCCGAAATGGTCTAAAACGCTTTTTTCTATTAAATCACACTTAAAATCCATCACCTTAATCGGTTCAGTCAAGATAATGAAAGAAATACATCCTTTACTTTTGGTATGTTTTGATAGGACCAAGGATCTGGGCCAAGGATACGGAGTGTCTTAACGACTCAAACACTTTCCTAAATATACATCACGTACTCAAGAGTATAGTCTAGTGGCTTTTTCCTTGATGTCCGTTGGTTTATATTGACCTACTCGAATTAAGGGTGGTCAATTAGTTGTCATATATTTGACCGTTGAGTTAAGTGGTCAATAAATGTTAACGAATATAGATTATCATTATCATCATCATCCGGTGGACGTCCTCTGTTGGACATAGGCCTCCGCCATAGAATTCACGAGAAACAGTCTTGATTCGCCTCCATTCACCTATTCCCTGCGACCGCGGCAATGTCATCGGTCCATATTGGCGTAGTGGTTAGGTGGTGTACGGCCCAGTGGCGTAGTGGTTAGGTAGCCTGATCTTACATTGTAAGGTCCCGGGTTCGATTCCCGGCTGGGTCACCATTTTCCGTTGGGATCAAATTAACAGAATTGCATTTTCAACTCTGTCGAAATGCAATAACATGACACACACTTACACACATGTTACATGCACACATACATATAAACATTTTATAGTAGGTTTGGTTGTGAGAGGTTGTCATATGACAATAAATCCGCCTTGTGAAATTTCACAAAAAAGAGTAGAAAACAAATCAAAACAAAACATACTGTGGGGCGGTCTAGGACAAGTGGGCGCGGCCAACTGGGCGCGGCCGACTGGGCGATGCTAACTGGGCGCCGCCGACTGGGCGCTAGGCCAACTGGACGCAGGGACAACTGGGCGCGAGCCAAGTGGGCGCGGGACAGGTGGGCGCCAAAATTATTTTATGCAATATATTTACATATTTTTTATTGTGACTGACGAGAAATATTTTTATTGCTACATTATATAAAAATTAACTAATGGTGAAACATTAACTTCTTAGCTATACTGTGATACACCCGTTTCAGAGCTAGCGTTTACATGGTATTTAACATTTACATAATAAATACTTATTAAATTTAGTGCAAAATATCAAAAAATATCATAAAATGCACAGCTTTATATTTATGGTCACGTATATATTTCTATTATCATTACTTTTAAATACTTTCCTAATATTTGAATAAAGGTATTCTAAATACTATGAAAGCTTTTAAATACATTTACTCAAATAAGTTACAAGACTGGAAATAGTTGATAGACTGGAATAGGACACAGACTGGACAAGACTGGAATAGGACATAGTGTTTCAATTGATGATCAATTTGTTTTAAGTAAACTATTAAAAGTAAAATATTTTAACATTTTGGTGCGCCATTTTAATATTACTCCGCTAGCTATTACGAAATATAATACCTTTTCGCGAATATAAATTCCCACTTAGCACTTGCGAAATTAACAATATATTTAAAATTTTACATCTCAAAAATGAGGGAAACGCACCGCGTTCTAATCGGGTTTTGTAAGCTCATAAGCGTTTGTTTTTCAGTGTAATGAACAAGTAATTATTATTAAGCCCATAATCGTTTCTCTTGTGTTGTAACTTTCTCTTTATATAAGTTTATTGTAAATGGTAAGTCATTTAGTCATGAAGGAGGAAATAATCAGGAGGAAACGATAAGCTTTTTTAAAGCTTGTTGATTGGGAAGAGCATCTTGACAAGCGGCATCGGTATTCTGGGTACATTCGTTGATTACTTGGCATGTCGATTCTTGGGTTTCTAGAGCCCTTTTCTTGACTTTAGTAACAATTTTGTCCACTGCTACTTTAGCTGCAGATGATTCGTGGTTATGCATATTTATATATTTTGTAACCATGCCATTAATTATATGCACGCGCGCTTTACACTGCCGTTTTTGTTCACATAGCCAAAACTCGATTTTTTGTAACTTATTTGAGTAAATGTATATAAAAGCTTTTATAGTATTTAAAATACTTTTATTTAAATATTAGGAAAGTATTTAAAATACTAGTAATGATAATAGAAATATATACGTGACAATAAATATAAAGCTGTGCATTTTATGATATTTTTTGATATTTTGCACTAAATTTAATAAGAATTTATTATGTAAATGTTAAATCCCATGTAAACGCTAGCTCTGAAACGGGTGTATTACAGTATAGCTACGAAGGTAATGTTTCACCATTAGTTATTTTTTATATAGTCAGTCACAATAAATAAACATATAAATATATTGAATAATATAATTTTGGCGCCCACCTGTCCCGCGCCCACTTGGCTCGCGCCCAGTTGTCCCTGCGCCCAGTTGGTCTGGCGTCCAGTCGGCGGCGCCCAGTTAGCAGCGCCCAGTCGGCTGCGCCCAGTTGGCCGCGCCCACTTGTCCCATTCCGACTGTGGGGGGCTTTACTACACTGTTCCTGCCTGTTTATGGTCTCTATTCGAGAAACTTTTTTTTCCAACGGTTGCTGGTTCTGCCTGCTAAATGACCTACCCATTGCCATTTTCAGATCCTAATTTTAAAAGCTATGTCAGTCACACCTTGATTCTGCGTATTTTCTCGTTTTGTATCCTATCACGCAGTGAAACCTCAAACGTAACTCTCTTCATGGCTCGTTGCGCGACTTTGAGGCTAATACTTAGCGACTACATCTCGGTGCCGTATGTCATGATTTAAAAGTTTTTGCCTTGAGGCTGTGCGGTATTTGTGACGAGAAAATGTGGCGTAGTTTCCCAAACGCTGTCCGTCCGATTTGGATTTGTTGGCAAACCAATTTTTACCCATTAAACATACTGTTCTACAGCTCCAATAATATCGTTCCCAATGTACCGGTATGGGTGAAACATACACACTACAGGAATATAGATGGTAACGGAATATTAACCCGAGGAAATTAACGTACTGAAAGAACCGGTCCACACGATGCGGTGCGGTGCCGCACCGCAACGATTTCACCGTATGGGCGTACACACATACAGTGCACGGTGCGGCGCTACAACGTTACAACGAGACCGCAGTGGGCGAATAGTGTTGTTGGTAATTGTACGTAGAACTAGTGAAATGAGGTAGTCAATGCTAATATCTTCTTCGTCGGTACTAATTTTAAACACTTATTTTAAACACGATTAAAAAATAAAAAAAATAAATGAAAACAATCTCACCAGGCAAGCATGTACCCTTCATCGACTGCACCTAACATCGGAGCAGTGCCGCTCCGGGGCCTATTACCAGTTTGCATGCGGTGCGACGCTGGAACGCACCGTGTGACATACCATGGATATTTGTATGTAGGACGCCGCAGCGGCACCGCTCACCGTGTGCAACAATGCACTTAGACTTGCAACAATGCACCTGCTTGTGGAATACTTGGACCAGAAAAAGAGCATATAGGCTGGCATATTGATTAGTCTACGTGATCACAGGAGTTAATTAGTGCGGATGAGTAGGCATTTTGTCGGGCGGTCGTACGGATCGATCTGCTCTCGTCTCGTCCGCACAATAGCGCGTGTGGCGCTTGATACGCCCGCTAGACCACTGTTTATAGATCTCTGCATCATGACGCTGTCGTCTATTTATTTAATGGAAGTAGCGCTGTTGGTTCGCAGAAATCTAGCCGATTTTAAAGTGAATTGTGTGCATCACCACTATTAAACAAGATCACGAAGCATGCTTCGTTCGGTAAGTCATGTATTATCTAAATCAGAAAGGCTAGCCCGTATCGCCGGCTCAGCGGTTTACAACAAACTCAGCGAGCACTTTAGGCAGACGCAATCTCTTGACGTGTTTAAGAGCCGCCTTAGGAGGTACCTCACTGATAAGGCGTTTTACTCAATGGAGGAATAATACTCGAGTGAAGACTAAAATGCTTTTGTGGCTAAAGTGTTTAATTATTTGTCCTTATAATTGTATACATTATCACTTTGCGTGTATTTTCTCTTTACATTATTCTTGTGTTTTCTTTCGTTTATCTCGTTTATTTTTATTTTTATTTTCTTGTGTATTTTAATATTTTGAACGTTTGCATTACGATAGAAAAAATGTTTGCTTAATTGTATGTATGACTTATATACCAGTATACCAATAAAATGAATCTGAATCTGAATCTGAAACCATAGGACGTCCGTGAAGCGCAGTACGTCTCGCGCTGCGACTCGCGCTGCAGCCGCTAGCGATTTAACCGGCATTCATATACGAAAGTACGTGATACGTCCGCTATATTATCGCATCGACAAATGTATACACAAAAACATATAAAACATATTTAAAATATACAAATTTATATAAAACTGATTTATAAAAACCGCTTATATAAAACGCTACATATTTTGTCTGGTATATTTTAAACAAGTATTGTTATTGAGGAATCTATTGAAAAAAAAAACAAAGATTTACCTACTCTTAAAATAATAACACAAAGGCATGGCAGGGCGGTTAGACCTCGATCTAGAAGGTATGTTTGTTTGTTTGTTTCTACTCTTTATTATGAAGTTTCACAACGAGCGGGATTATTATTATACGATTATATCTTACAACTAACCCTATTATTATGAAGGGTATATATGTATGTGTAAGTGTAACGCATGTTTCTGTGTGTGTCTATTAGATAACGAAATCGATCGACAGACTTTAAATGTAATTCCGTTAATTTTACCCTAAGGGAAATTGGCTACGCAGCCGGGAATCGAACCCGATTCAACTAAGATCAACTTAGGTTGTCAACTCTAACGGACGAACCCGTCACCTCATAAAGTTTTAACGATAGTGATGGTAATATCTCCCGTGAGGTGACGGTAGATTACTTAGAGACAATACAAATCTACCGTCTAGCTAAGCCAATATGCCCGACAGAGGCCGACGCGTTACAGCGAAGCACTGGGAAAGGTACCTAGCAGGCAGCCTCTCTCCCTGACCATACGTTTCGGAAGGATAACAGGCATGATACGCAGTTATTGCAGCGATTTCGCCAGATACGAATTTAATCTTTTTTGTCGCATATATTTCCGACGAAAGATCACATATATTTTATCGCATATAAGAAGATATAAGATCATCCCCCCCCCCCCCCCCTGTTAGTTGCCGAAGAGCAGAGTCGATTGGCTGACGCCGCACGATTTGCAAACCGCCCAACAAATGATGCGATCTGACCTGTCCATAATATAGGATAAAGCCTGGTCAGTACATCAAACCCCAAGGATAACAGTTTTCAAAAGAATGACATATTTCGTAGGACGATGGCGCTATTTTAATGTCGGCGCCAAACAAATTGCGTGATGTCGGAGTCACGCCTTACACGACCGTTCTACTGCCATCTGAAACGATCGCTCATAAAGCGAAAGTAGTTGGTCGCGCTCTTACAGGTTGAAACGGAGGGAGGTGTGATAATCCACGGCGATAGCGACAGCACGGAATGCCCAGAATGACGGATGACATCGTAAATAATTCGTATTACTTCTTTACCATATTTGAAATACAAATACTGTCGCAACGAGGTTTTGGGAGCTAATGGGTCCTGTTGCAGTTGGCCACAAAGACCCATATGTCCAGGGTCGGTCAAACTCACGGATCGATAACCATTCGGTGCCCTTCACGTATGTTGTGCAAGCCCAGGTAAGACTCTGGCCTATGGACCAGTTTTCCCTAGGAGTCAATCTTCTGGCACTCCCGGACGGTTAGCGCATCGTGCAGCGGCAGCCAATCGACTGTACATTCTGATCGACAGTCGGCGGAGTCTGGAAACAGTACTCTCTCCTATATAGCGAGGGTTGTTATTCTCCTTACGGTGGCTGCTCTTGAAACGATCAATCGGCCACGCGATTCTGGGTGAAAGCCAGGACGGCTTCGTCGCCGTGGTACGCGATAGATTCTGCAGAGGCCGTATCACCGCTTCGTAAGGGAGAGGACCGCGCAAGCGATCTCTAACCTGTAACCAGTCGGGAGACCGGAGTAATCTAGTTGCAACGGGTAGTAAGGGCGTGAGTGTTACGGCAAGGCATTGGTTTCTTACGGGCATGTGACGGAACTAGACGGTGGACTGTTTTGTCCTAAGTCTTCTGCGCTTACCTCACGGGAGACCGAACGATCTGATATCGTTAAAACTTCCTGAGGTGACGGGTTCGCCTGTTGTAGTCGACAGCTCTAGTTGTCGCAATAAGGGCCGAAACAATATAAGGCGACCTCAGATCTAAAGTTAGCTAAAAAGAATTTCAATAATTTAGAGAAAACATTCATTTACTACTTGATCCTGTAAATGCCCTGGCGTGGTATTGGATGACAAAGTCCCTGAACACGTCCAGAGATATATATTTAAATCCGTTATATCTCGATATTTTTAGAGAGAGAGTAAATAGAGCACATATGTAAATATTTGGTCATGTTTATTAGAGGTTACATTATACATAGAATGAGCGACTTACCCATTTGAGTGTTAAACAGAAGTTTATTTTATTAGGTAACCATGCACTTTTTATATTAGAATATTTCAACGTCAATAATAAGAATAATTTGCGTCGATGCAATACTGCAAATTATGAAAGTCGCGTGTAAAAGACGCGTTTTGATCAGTTCTTTGAAAATCTTTCAGTTCTTTGAAACTTTGATCATTAAATTAGTCATCAATATACGCAAATGTAATTACATTGTATAACTAGAAGTGATATCACGTCATGCTGTATGTACACTTATTTGAATATGTGGTATACGCTACAATCTCCTTTATCGTGTACTCTCTCAATCAACGCTTCGAGCTTTCCGAACCATTATGTTCCACAACCTCGTACTTAAGTCAGCCTTTGACAATTTACTCAAATCCCTTGTCATAATAATGATTTCTACTCCTACTCTTTCTGTGTCTATGATGCTAGACTCTGAAATGATCTCCCAGCTCATATACGAAACTCGCCTTCTTTAGAATCATAAATATTATCTTGGTGTCATAATCAATAACGACCTGCGCTGGTCTGGGCAAATTGATTATTTATCCACAAAAAAATAAATAACTTGGCTACGTGTTTAGGGATCTCCGCAGCATATTGGACCAACATACAATTAAATTGATATATTATGTTTTATGCGAACCCATTTTATACTACGGCATTACTATTTGAGCTATATGGGCGAAAACGATTATGCAACCACTTTTTAGTAACAATGCACTCTTTTATATTAAAATATTTCAACGTTAAGAGGCCGTGCAGGCCAAAAGCTATATGAAGTATAATTTTGTGGCCTGGTTGTGAGAAATCGAAAAAGAATTTTAATACAATTATGCCGGATTTTAAAAACCCGGTCCTTAAGCTATCATTTCGCCGAAACGAAATTTTTAAATTAGTTCCATATTAATTTCAAATTATCTTTATTCTGTTACTCTTTTCCAAAAAAAATAAAAACGATCGGGATTTGTCTTCAGTTTTTGAAAAACCTAGAGATGATTCTCAATATTAAAAATTACTATTTACACCAGCGTTTGGTCTATTTGCATACAAAGACAGTTTTTGGAACTTCCATTCAAAAAATATAAGGAAAAAATGTTTAAAATTACGTATTTTCCAGAGATGTTATGGCCAAACATTATTTTTTTTGTATTTATTAAAAATAATTTTGAGTGATATAAAAAATAACACAGCGATTTTAACCCTTCCTATTTGAGTTAACCATTTTTGGTTAGACGCTTACAAATGCTAAAATTGTATCTAACCAATATTGGTTAGGGCGCTCCGCGCTGCGTAAAATGCCAACTTTTTAAATATTTATTCATTATTATCTTAATTGTTTGACGAGATAAGGTTATAATATTATAAATTTCAAATTTCAATGCGATAATTTTACTGTTATTCTTTTTACGATCCGTATAGTAGTTTAAAAGTTATGGTCATTTTTCTCAAGGCCATCGACTTCACGCGCAAAACTGTCCCGGGCAGAAGTGACGACTAAATTTTTACCCCGCGATAGGAGGGGTTAATTTTTTCTATTTATAAAAGATACTTTTGAGTAATATAAAAAATAAGAGAGGGGTCTTAAGTTATTTTATTATTGTAATCTAATTTTTACTTAAAAAAAACTGTTCATTGGATATTTTTTTATAATATAATTGAAAAGCCAAATCGACTATATTAGACGACGCGCGAAGCCGAAATGGTCATTCGTAATTGGCCACTGCCAACGATGGGACGTATTCCCTTGTCGCCGCGGTATACCTATACATCTATATGTATATATCGAAAGCGCGCGGGCGTGTGGCATTGCAAAAATATCTACATTTTTAGTCGCGTAAACTCGGAAGGGAGCCTTAATAGAATATTTCAATGTCAATAAGATAAATAATTTTCGTCTTTACAATACTGAAAATTTAAAAATACGCGTGAAAGACGCGATTTGAATGATTCTTTTAATTAAAATTGCCATCAATATAGAAAAAAATAAAACATTTTTTTTATAGCTAGAATTGATATCACGTCATGCTGTATGTACACTTATTTGGCTTTGTGGTATACGCCACAATTCTACTGATTCACCCGCTTCAATGTTGCCGGTTATTAAAAACTCATACTGTATATTACATATAATACTTTGTAATTTAGTTTATTCGCAAAAATGTTCCCGTAACGTTATTTTAGGCAGTCGATAATGCATGCAAAAAAGAATCAAACGCAATCAAAGATACATTTTGACGTTCCTCGAATCCAGACCACTTTTGGGCAGAGGCATTTTTTGTACATAGCCCCCAGGATATTGAATATGCCAGACGAGGATTTAAAAATTCTTATAAAGCCAAAATGTAATACTGGCTAAAACCTGACGACCGGCAAAATATCGACAAATTAACCCCTCCAATCGCGAAGTAAAAACTCAGCTGTCACTTACGCCGGCGACATTTTCGCGCGTAAATTCGGCGGAAGTCAATGACCTTGAGTAAAACGACTATAACTTGTAAACCACTATACGGATCATAAAAAGAATAACTGTAAAATGATTGCATTGAAATTTGACATATAAAACATTATAACCTTATCGGTTCTAAACTATCTATCTATCTAGAAACGCGTTCTATTTTTTAAATGGATTTTTTGCAAGGTGACCGTTGGCTAACCAAAATTGATTAGCTCAAATCTTAGCATTTGTAAGTATCAAACCAAGAATGGTTAACTCAAGTAGGAGGAGTTAATATACCCAGACAGTTTCCAACATTAAATTTTATCCTTGACAATTCTTATTATATTCGTTGTTTTATTTTATTACTATTACTTATTCATTAAATTTGGTTACTATTGTTTAATATTATTTGACATTTTATTTTATTTTTATTTTATTACCACGATTACTTATTTTCTGTATTTTATTTTGAATATCTCCTATTGTGATCATTAGTTAGTGATTATTAATTATAATTTTAAATGGGGAGGGTAATATATATTTTTATTTCTTATTTTTTAAGTTGCCGAATATTATGTCAACATAAAATTAGAGATTTCGCTTCCTTGGAACAAGGCCTGGCCCTTAGTTGGGTAGCAGCAGTACATATATGCTAATGCTTATATCGGCCGTGTTCAATCATTATTTTTATTTTAATAATATAAATAATTGTTTATTGATATTGTAAATGAGTTGTTTAATTAATTAAATCAGAAGATTTTGCGATGTTGTAACAGTGATCAAGACTTCTATGAAAATAAAATGAAGATAAATTAAAATCGCTGTTGCAGAATAAACCCGCCGCAGCGCCCAACACGCTAAACATACCGCCTTCCGCTCGAAATGTCACAGTGACATTTGAGGCGAGCCGTGTCGATGAGCAGTGAACACGCCACCCCTGATTGGCTTAAAACGACCACAGCCGCCCAAATTCACTTTGCCTACTTATTAGCAACCATTAAAATTGACGTGCGACTAATTTGGAAAAGGCTCGCGAGCTCGAAGGTTTTTCGGTAAATAAGCAAACGTGGGACATTTAATTTTGTAAAGCAAAGCTTCGAAGGTACACATTAACGTTTGTACCGAACTGTTTTCAACGACATTTTCGCTATTATAGTCCTTAATAATTCATCGGATCCCACTTTGTTTCAGAATAATGAAAATCTAGCGTATATATCTAAAGGAAAACCCATATCGCATCACACATTTGAATACGATATTGTCATTTTAACTGTTGCCGCCGATGACGTAGAAAGTAAATTACAAAAATCATAAACGTACATCGTTTTTCTTTTCAAAAAAGCCATTGAAAATATTTTAAACTCTGTAAAAACCCGTTCAGAGTACATATATCGTAATTATATACAAATAAACGATAATTCGAGCGATATAAGAGACATGAACAGGGTGGCATGGAAATGGCGCCTGAAGCAGTAGGGCGGTGTCGACTATAACGGGCGATCCCGTCACCCCAGGCTGGTATAACGATATGTGAACGTCACAATCTACTGTCTAGCTCCGCCAACAAGCCCGTTAGAGGCCAACGCCTTACGGGGAGGCACCGAGAAAGGTACCCAGCGGGCAGTCTCGCCCCATAACTAGCAGTTTGGTAGTATATCTCCGTCTGGAGTATCTCCGTCTGGAGTTAACCTTCAGGATACATCTGTCCTCCCGACTGGTTACGGGTTCGAAGTCGCTTACGCGGCCTCTACCTGCTGCATTACAGCGGCAATTCAATTTTAATTTATCGCGGACCTGGACGTTCTTTTCCCGTAGTGCCACACGGGATCGGGTGGCCCAAGGTCATTTAAAGAGTGGAATGACAACAGGTCAACATCCATCCCCGCTGATTAGGAGACAGTATATTTCCATTGTGGCCCAAGCTGCACGAAACCGTTCGCTACCGCCTGAAGCAGGCGTGGAAAGAGTAAGACAGCTGAAGCAGCCGTGACCGAGAGATACGGTGAAAGACGCTTGTAACAAGCATCTATTTAAAAGGACGCCGAGAGCGGCGCGAGGGAGTGCGACCCGGAATCTGATCTCGGTTCTGATCTCTGTACGCTCGTTTTTATTTCTGCGCGAATCGATTGTTTTATTTTATCGAAATTACATTAAGTAGTTAGATAAGTAAGTTATCGATGTGCTGCTAATCACGTTACCTCCCCACATCTTTCGTACTGCGGAGAAAGAGGCGCTCCCATGAAGTTGATCGCTTACCGGTCCCGATCAACATTAAACCCGCAGTGCCACGTCGGTACTGACGCGTAACAATAACTCTAGATGTTGCTAGTACGAAAATCCGCAGCACCGCGACCCATTCAACCGTTTATTTTATACCCGTTCAATATTTGATTAATGCTATCAACAATAACTCGATTTATTATACATCAAATACCTCTTATAAGAACTCAAAAAAAAAAAATCTAGAGTCTATCTAGATGATCACAAAACATTTATACATATTATATTTCATTTAATTTAGTTCTTGGACATAATTTTATTTCAAGTATATTCATTATATATCATACCTAAAATTAAATATAAATATATTTGTATACATACATAATATTTTTTTAAATCTATTTTGTCTCTTCCTTTCATCTCACTTCCCACCCTGATTCCCCCCATTCTTAAGCGGAAACAATATAAAATGATACTGCGTTCATTTTGTATACTTTAAATTCGGAATCACATTAATGGATTTTTGTCACTTTTAAATAGGTTTTATATTGCATTGTATGTAGTTCTGTTTGGTTCCAGAATAAAATAAAAAAAAAATCATTTTTAAAAAAAATCCTTGGAGTGTTTAGCTTTATCAAATTAACACGCATTATGGAAAGAAAAACATTGATAAATAGTCTAACATAAAAACATTATGCATACATCTACTGTTAAGCGACCAATTTCTTTCAGCTAGAACGCTCACATTAGTCCTATTTGTAAAGCCAGACAATTACTTATATATTATACTGTATAGTCTCTTCGAGCGCTTCAGTGTGCGCAGTAATTACTCAGACCTACGGAAATCTTGTGTTGTAAAAGAACTACTCTTTTGTCGGGACAGTTTTCGGGTTATAATAATATTTTATAATTCGCGGAAAAACCAAATAAAACCTTATTTCAAACGAAGAAGCTTAGCTACTGGGGGATTTGCAGCACACGATAGTCTCATGCATATTGCATAGCCAATGGGCATCAAATAATGGCATGAAGCTGCGGAGCGAGGCGGACACAACTACTAGGCAAATCCGGGATTGTGCCCGATGCCCGTCTGGACCGAACAGGACCAATTTTATTCAACCAATCAATTGGTGGCCCCATATGTCACAGATAAGGAATGAGATATATACACCAGATGTGTCACGTTTACAATTAGGATGGCTTCAAAACGGATAAAGTTACGGAGGCTTAAACTAAAGAACGAAGGACTAAAATACCAACGGCCCTAGGAAAACATACACCAGTATATTATTCTGAAGTAAATGCCAATAATATGTACATTGTTTGCAAGAAGATCTACGAAGAAAATACAACTGTACATGCATAGACAGCCATTCGGCTCTAAAACACTGAAGTTTAGGCGTGTCACAACCAAACTTGCCTCAAATACGCTCAAAATTCTCATTTTGTTGATCTTTAGCGTATTCCGTGTTCGTGCACGACATATCAGTTGCCTTGCACGAACATATTATTATCAACCCTCAAGTATGTACCATGTTACAATTTGGGTTGTCGACTACAGCGGGAGAGCCCGTCATCTCAGGAAGTGTTAACGATTAGTCGTTCTATCTCCCTGGAGTGAGCGCAGAAGACTTGGACAAAACAGTCCACCATCTAGCTCCGCCACAAACCCGTAAGAGGCCAACGCCTTAACCGCGAGATAGCCAGGAGTGTTAACCAGCGGGCTTACACTCACGCCCTTACTTCCAATTGCTACCAGATTACTTCAGTCTCTCGATTGGTTACGAGTTCGAGGTCGCTTGCGCGGTCCTCTCCCTTACGAAGCGGTGAAACGGTGTATACCGAATCTATCGCGGATCATGGCATCCTTGCCCGGCTCTTCACCCAGGATCGGGTAGCCGATGGTCGTTTCAAGAGCAGTCGCCTCTGTACTGCTTCCACACTCCCCCGACTGTTAGTCAGAGTGCGCAATCGCTTGGCTTATGTCGCACGGTGCGCAGACCGTCCAGGAGCGCCAGAAGGTTGATTCCCAGGGGAAACTAACCATAAGGCCAGAGTCCACATAAAACACAGAGAAGAAATAGTTCCAATCAGTGCCTTTAAGCATTTGTTTAGGTGCATAATATTTCATATCAATGCTTTTTGGAAACATTTCACTGCGAAGCAATATGATGATTTTATTTGAAGAAAAAGTGCCCCACACTTTTACACTAAAAAGATATAGTTAATCACAAACATGGTGTGATATATTAATCACAAACAAGTCCCTTACGGGGTAAAAAGTGATAACGGAGTAGACAATTGTGTTTTATTTTTGGATTTTTAGTGCAGTTTTTATAAAAGCGTGTTTTTTTAGTTTGTGAAACTATTGTTTTATTATGTTCAAGTCGTTCTCATTTATGTCGTATCTGTTGCGAATATACACGACGCCTAATCTATGGCCATATTAAGAGAACTCCCTATTGCGGGATTAGGGGTATACATACATACAGTCGGCGAGTGGATTTCGTTTATTTTTGGCTCTTTGCATATTGGATAAGCATTGCATATTGGATTACATCTTGGCACAGTGGATCGATAATCAAGCTCGTGGGAAATTATTAAAATTGATCAAAAGGTCGGTGGCCAGAGGAAATGGCAAGTACGATACAAATATTTTATAACCATAAAAAATATATACAACAATAAAAAATATTATATAACCAGTACTTATATACATCACACTAGTCTATATAGGTATCACAATAGTCTACCCAGCGGTTTCGGTTGGTATCTAACGGCTCCGTGCAGCTAGGGGCAACCAGTTTGTTACCTTTGGTCGGCTTTAATCACGGTTCAGCTCACATCCGATAGCCTCCTCGAAGAGGGTGTAACTTGTAAAGGACCCTGTGAACTATTTCACGGCTGTCTCGTGTACAGGTGGAATTGGATGATATCTGGGGGAACCTCTCGGTTTGCGCATTTGACAATAGACGGCTTTGACAAAAGACGGTACGCCTAGATGCACCTAGGCGTTTTCTAAGCAACGAGGGTAGTTGTTAACCTGATATTAGCTACCTTTGAAACGATCCGTTAGCCGAAACCCTGTGTGAGCTTGGCGACCAAAGGGTGCCACAGTCCGCGATAAATTCTAACTGAATTACCGCCAACATCAAGTACAGTTCGCGCGCGAGCTCCGAGTAAGCGAGGCTGGGAAAACGTGCGGATGAAGCAGTATTCAGTATTAGTATTCAGTATTCAGTATTCTATTTATTTATTCAGAATATACAATAAAAGCATGAATTATGAATTAAAGCTAATTATAGCATATTAGAATTCGTCAGTTGCTAGTAATATATTAATATAAGTAGATATAAAACGATTAAAGCATAAATATTAATTCGACAATAGGGTTGACTAAAGTCGGCTTTACACGGCAGACAAATAAATTAAAAAATAATAATAATAAAAATAGAGCTGAATCCATGTACATGATTATACATGTAAAATGGAAAATTATTATAAGAATATTAATAGTCATGCGCTTTATACAAAAAATAACCACACAACAGAAATAGTATCAAAACAAAATTGGAAAAATCAACGTATGTATATGATCAGGTATGTTACGTTACACATTGTAATCTACATATTAAATATTAAATTCATAATATTATTATTAAACAATAAGAACTAAAATGAGGTACCAGAAAGTTACATATTAATGTTATTCCCATTTGAAAGAATTAGCATGTTAAAAAAAATCACCCTGCTTATAGAAAGCATGTGTGGATTGCAGCTTTTGTTTAATAAATCTTTTACACGCTTTTGTTTCCATCTTTCTTATGGAGAGTGGTAGCTGGTTAAAGAGCTTATAGTTCAAATATCCAAAGGACTTTTGTGTCTGCGTAAGGCGTACTTTAGGCAGGATAACATCATCACATCTGCGTGTATTGTGGGAGTGCATATTCCCGTTTACCCCTTGTTTGTTAATATTAGATTTAGCATATAGTAGACATTTTAAAATATATTCAGACGCAAAAGTCAGTATTTTGAACTTAAGAAAGTATGATTCGCAGTGCGTGTCACGGGATACTCCTGCAATTGCTCTCAGTGCACTTTTCTGTAAAATGAAAACCCTAGAACTGTCTGTGGCATTCCCCCATATCAGTATACTATAAGTCATTATAGAATGGAAACAGGCATGATACGCAGTTATTGCAGCGATTTCGCCAGCTAAGAATTTAATCTTTTTTATCGCATATATTGTCGAAGAAAGCGCACTACACAATTCATTAATATGGATGTTCCAGCTAAGATGATGATCGATCATGATACCTAGGAACTTTTTAGATTTGCTTAATTCTAGAGTACTGTTATTTAGAGTTATATTGAATGACATAGCAGACGATTTATATTTTGAGGAGAAGTGCATAGTTATGGTTTTTTTTTGCATTAAGCAATAGATTATTCTCTGTGAACCATAAGCTTGCTAGGTTTAACGCATGATTGGAATTTGTCATTAGGTCGTTAACCCTTGGAGTAAATGGGTATTTTCATGGATGCATCTGTCTCTTTTGCAGGATTTTCGGCGACATCGACCTTAAAGTACTATAACTACGAAACTACTACACCAATCATAAAAACAACAACTGCAAAATGATTGCATTGAAATTTCGAATATAGAATATTGAAATATCATTTTGTAAAACAATTAGATAATTATGAATAAATATGAGAACGTCAAAGAAGTGAAAAAAACGCGGAACCAGATCTGGTCGTATCATACTCAACGGATAATTGTTTCAGAACCAGATTTGGTCGTATCATACTCAAGGGGTTAACATTGTTATCGTGAAACATGAAACTTGTATCATCCGCATAGAGCAAGGTTTTGGTGTAGACGGGCAAGCAATTGCCTACATCATTAATAAAAAATAAAAATAATAATTGACAAAGAATCGATCCCTGGGGAACTCCGCAGGATATCGGTTGAGTTGTAGATCTAAATCCATCTATTTCTACTACCTGTGACCTGCCTGTTAGGTAGGATTTTATCATATTATTGGCTTTGCCCCGAATCCCATAACTGTTTAATTTATTGAGCAGTATTCCGTGGTCAACCGAATCAAATGCTTTTGATAGATCACAAAAAACTGCCATGGGTTGGGAAGAATTTCCAAAAGTGTCGGTAATAAAATTTACCATCTCCGAAACCGCCGAGATGGTGGACATATTCTTCCTAAAACCATATTACTGATATTTAATTAGTATATCGAATTTATTAGCGAATAGATATAGCCTGTCATATATTTTTTTTTCGAAAATTTTGGAGAAAGCTGGAAGCAGTGAAATTGGCCTGTAATTTCCAGGATCAGTTTTGTTCCCTTTTTTAAAGACTGGAACTATCTTGGCTATTTTCATTAGATTTGGAAACACACCTTGTTTCATACAATTATTAAAAGTAGACCTCAAGGTGTTGGAAATCATTGGTGCTATATTCTTTATTAATTTGATCGAGTGTGCCCAGATTGATTGTGCCCAGATGTGCCCAATTTGATTGATGTTTTTGTTTTAATGCCATTCAAGGCCTTATCAAATTCAATGGAAGTTATAGGATGCAACAAAATTGATGCTGGTATCTCACCTACAATTGTTGAAGAGGGTAAATTAGGAGAATTTGTCATGCGTTTAACAGCGTTTATAAAATATTCATTGCGTATATTTGCCGTTTCTGTAGAATCAGAAACTTTAGAACCATTGTGAACTAATTGAATAGGTTTATTTGCCTCACTTGAAATATTTCTCCCCTCTCTATTTATGATACTCCACATAGTTTTGGTTTTGTTATTCGACTGCCTAATCTCTTCTTCTATAGTATTTTTCTTAGCCGCTACTACCGCTTTGTCATATTTTTGTTTATAGTTCGTATAATAGTCATTAAGTAATTGATTTGTGTTTTGATTTAAATTATCCTGCAGAATTTGAATTTTTCCTAGATCGCTTCTAAGATCATTATCTATCCAAGAAGGCGTACTGCCTATTGTTAACACTAGTCTGTATTTCGAGGGAAAGCAAGCTTCAAAATGACGATTAAAAACTTTTATAAAATTTTCATAGTCATAATTTGGGTCTGATGAATCACTAGTAAAGCACTATTGAGTTGATAGTCTAATAAATGAGTTAATAGCGTTAAAGCCGAATTGTCTTTTCCACACATGCTTACTATTTGGGTTCGTCAAATTTGATTCTAAGTGGATCATCTGAGCATTATGGTCAGAAAAGGGTATAATTACACTATCAATAGTGCAAAAATTTGCCGTTCTATAAAATATGTTATCGATGCAGGTCGCACTGAGCCGCTCCCGACACCGCACTCTACCAGTACAAGTACTCTTCCAGTACTAGTACTGGGAAAGTGGGCGATATAAAACGACGCTCGGGGCGGCGTCATCTTAAATCGCCCGATTTCCCAGCCCCCAATTTCTCTGAGCTCGCGCGCGATCTGTAGAGCCCGCGCAAGCGATTTTAAATCTGTGACAATACAGGTGGACTTAATAGTCTACCTAGGGATCGGTTTACCTAGCCTAGCCGCTGGGTACACCGCGGACGGAAAAATCTATCTGTGGTAAGGAACCACAGGTCTAATTGTTTCAACCTTTCGAATTGTTTGGTAGCGAATGGTTTCGCAACCAAACAAGATCTTTCGGTCTATCCTAGACAAAGGCGGCTGCAACGTCGCCGAAACGTCAGTTGTTACAAAATTCACGTAGCAGCATCGTTTTTTTATTTTATTTATAATGTCAAACAACCGCGATAAAGTCCGATTTCACATAATAAAGTTATTTGAGGAGTTTACGCCTTTGTTTTTTTCACAGTGAAGAAGATACGTACTTACTTTTTTCTTCTCACTCAGTTTTTGTTTTAACAATGTAACATACCTGAAACAAAGAAAACGTAAAATTTAATATTTTATACTAATTTGGTATATTAGGTAGCGATTATACAGCAAATATTTTGCTTTTAAAACCCTTCGGCTACGTAACGACCAAATAGGAAGGTCTACTTGTGTTACTGAAGTAATTACTTGTATTATTATGCAGTTTTACTTACTATTCCTTGTAAAATATGGTTTTCAATAACCTAAGTTATAAAAAATATTTTTTTTGGACACGTTCAAATCAAATCAAATCAAGTTTATGGTCTTCAAAACTTATAAATAGTTATTTAGACACAATACTTTCGATAAAAATAGATTAAAAATAGATTTGAAAATCAATACTAGAGGTTATAATGAGTCTCACAACATTATTTATAATATTTGTATTAAACCTTAAATCTAGATAGTCAAGCCGATAATAATTTGGCATGACAATTACAGTGAAAAATTATTAATAATAATAAAGTATTAAATGGTCAATCTTAGAGACTGAATTAAAGGGAAGAATGATGGCGTGTAAGTGTGTGTATGTGCTGGTACAGATTTGTGCTTGTACAAAACTTGAAAGATATTAATAATTATGTTGAGTTTAGAAAAACGAACGAAACAATATTTGTTATCTAAATGTTTGTACAATTTGAGTGAATTTTAACTAAGGGATTTATGTTATTTTATTTAATTTAATTGTTGCATTTTAATTGTTTATTGCTTGTCTGTATTTTCTACGCCCTAAGCTGGTTTTTTAAAATAAATATGATTTGATTTGATTTGTGCATGAAGCAAGAAATATTTCAAGTTGCACACAGTAAAAAATCTTTCATTGACGAAAGTGCATGAATACCGCATGTTTTCATTAAATCGTGGATTTTATAATGTTGGTGATATTGAGAACGACTTCGGTCATTGTTTCAAATGGTCTATTTCAAGACCAAATTAGAACGGGCCGTTTGCCCGCGGCTGACTTAACCCGATGTACATGATGCATTCTTAGACATATGAAGGTGTCTTGACGCCGCCACACGTTTCTAAGTTATGTAATCGAACAATGAATATTCCTCGAATTCCTCGTGAAAACCACTACTAACCGACTGGAGCTGCGTTCAAGACTCTCCTCCCCCCCCCCCATCCTCCATCACAAATCTTTGTTATTCACAACAATTAAAAATCGGTTTATATTTGACTCACCCTCATACTTAAGGGCGCCCTCAAGTCAAAATGCCAGAGGTGCGAGGCACCCTCAGAGCGCATTTTATAACGTGGGAAGTCGCAAACAAGGCACGCAGAAGAAACGACATCGATATTGCCGATAGTCACTTTGAGAGGTACATAACTTGGCGAATTTACCAATTTGCATGAGGGAGGCTCCCCCGAGCGCGCGGCGCACAATGGTCCCAATTCCCATACACTTTAAATGGGTCAATTTTAAAAAGGTCAACGAGGTGAGGGACGAAGGAATTACATTTGATACGCAGCACACATTATAAATATTTACAATCGCGCTAGCAAAATGGTCGCTAATGTTATTCCCATATGCAAACAGTTTATTCATGTAATGTTTCCACAATTGTTCACAGCATACTAATATAACTCGACTATAATCGAGCGTATACAAAGTTTTTTTTAATGTTTTTATTACAGACCAGCTGACCTGACAGATGTTGTCCTGTCCAAATTTCAATAAATTTGGCTCTGAAGCTATTGGAAATGTATAAACAAATCAAAAATGTGAAAAATAACGTATTTCTGAGAGATCGTTGTATCTATTAACGATTACGGCCATGGTTAATCAGTATAGGGAGGAATACAATTAGAAGTACGCATCAGAATTTTTTTTTGTAGGAATGGTAGAATACGACAGGTACTCTCGAAACGAGTCGATACATTTCCCTAATTATGTATATTTGCTTATAAATTAATTCAAGCAATTTTTAATTTACCAAAGATATTATGTAAGTTTGAATTGTACGTAACGGTAAATTACATAGCGAGAAGATCGCATCTATTGCTTAATGTCTCGTAAAATCAAACGAATATTTTTGTAGACAGTGGGGAGGGTTAGAGCTCTTCTTAATATCTCACTAACTGAAATATACATCTTTTGCACATCTCTTTGGAAACTAAAAAGACAACTCTCTATTATTTTATTATTTTTATATTCTGTATTATTTTACTGAAACGGTGACCTTTGGGATTTGCAAACATCGATATCCATCCTCGGTATGCACTGCAAGTACCGGGTCCATCTTGTTTATCTGTGTGCGTTCGAATGCCCCCCCCCCCCCCCCCTCCACCCCCACCCAAAATTATGTAAAGAAAAAATGAAAAATGTCCCCTTTGTGGGGTTGGGTTACTGTGCACCGCCATGGAAGATCCAAGTTGTAAGATGATTTGTAAGTTGCCGATGAGCGCTCCTCGCTGTAATTGTTGGAACAATCGCGTCGTTAGGGCGTCGTCTCGCTGAAACCGTCACGTAACTTTTACAATTAACGTGATGGGCCAAGTTTAAAGTCGGTTCCGCAAAGATGTCGTCTATTTGAAGCGATCGAATGGTCGATAGGGTCCACGGGAATGGTTCACTTTGTAAATCGGGCGACATGTTGAGATATTTTAACCCGCGTTGTCATACCACTCCGACCCCAAGAAACTTTCAAGAGGAAAGCATAAAGTTAGAAAGAGATGATAGCAATCAGGGTTTGGTCGCTGAAATAAAAGCAATAGAAATCAAGCCAGACCAACTTTCAAAAACAACCACTGAAGACAGAGCGACTATCATATTCTCCATTGAAAGTGGAAGTTATGTTTTTATTTGATTAATTTTATTATTAATACTGAAACTTGCTCTAATCAAATATTATAATGTTTGTACCAAAGTCTTTTACTATTTGGAAACAGATGGAATTAATTTTAACCATAGAAATATAATCATAATAATATAAATATAAAATGATATCCTGGTCCGATTTTTTTTCTTTGTTTACATATTCCAATTGCTTTTCACAAATTCACAAAACGATCAAAAACAAATTTATTGAAATTTGAACAAGACAGTGGCTGTTGGATCCGCTAGTTATATTTAATATTTAATGTGCGGTATTACTATTAATTATATAAAAGAAACAAGATATTTAAACTTCTTCGAAATTGTCGATCAACTTGTGCTTTTGTGGCATAATATGTCTATTTCATGCTCGCGACAAAAATAGTGACACTTAGGTACACTATTTTGGTATTTTGAGTGACGAGTGAGATGCCTGGTATGCACTGCGAGTGATTAGCTATATTTGGAAAGAAAGCGCAATACTCCGTTCACGATTGCCTCAATTTAACGCATACTATCTTTTAGGGTTAAGGCGACATACTGCCTGAGATAAATATCTGAAATGGGCGGACCAGCAAAAAATTAGGCTGGTCACTGCTGTAGGCTTTGAACAATAAAAATTCAGCGTCGATAGCATCAGGCATACGGTTCGATCGTAGCGCTGTCACAGCAAAACTATCTTTGGGCAGTGGTGGTATAAGGATTTTAATGGTAAAGCATATTTAGCGTAAATCTCAGAGCACTCTCACGAATGTCTATGTTTCCAAGTCTCTACGCATAAACATGGAGCCCGTCTCAAATACATGGAGAACGTCTTTGGAATGCTTTACCCACACATGTAAGGATAGCACCGAGTTTGTATTGATTCAAAAGCAGGCTCAAAGACCACTGGAATCCATTCTCATAAAATTTTCCTCATCGCTTCATCATTATAGGCTTAATATTTCATTTTTTGTTTATATTTTTCTGATGGATTTAAATGTATGACTTGACTTTATATGTTGAATTTATTAATAGTTTTATTTTATATTTAGCAAAACATGTTGTTTCATTAGGTTAAGTTTAGCTGTAAGATATTGCTTCAAGGCTGTAAGCTTGCTTTTTTTAATGGTATTAAGCGGTTGATTATTATTGTTATTTATAATAATTATTTACATATTTCTCATTCAACTTTTTTTTCCTTATTCCCTTTGTACAACAGTAGATTCATACGTAAGGATCCAATATAAAGCTTTTTTCAGCCGATTTCTTCTGAGGTCCCTAACGGGAGCCAATGACGTAGAGTAAACTACGGTAGGCTCGCGTCCTAAAACGAGATCGATTGGAGGGTAGGCGAACTTTGAGAAAGCAAAATAAAACGCGCTGCGCCCCGCCCCGTTTGTGAAAAAAAGCTTAGAACAAAGTGGAAAATAAATGGCTCAATAATATTTAACGGAAATTCTTTCCTTTGAGGTCGTTTGAAAGTAAATTAAGCGTGGCGTATTCCCCTCAATAATGTTTAACTTTATTGGAGGAGTTTTTACGCGTGGATAAGCTTTGTAACCGAAACGAAAATTGGACACCTTTCAACATATTTATGAAAGGAACGTTTCGTGAGAATACCTCCAAAGCAATAAAAAATTTCGTCTTTGAATTATTAATACATATTTAGAGGATAAAAATCGTCTGCAATCTGCAAAACTCACCATGTATTAGTTTGCTCGTTAGTTGTTTTGTTAGTTTATTCATATTAGTTTGTTCATTATTAGTGAGTTCGTCGTTCCTAAGTTATAGAACATATTCGAAAGGTAAATCCGGTGTAGGATCAAGTAAAGAGCGGCATGAGCCCAAAGCGCCGATTGTGCGTGGCGGGAGAAAACAAACACCTGTGGTTAAAGTACGGGCCAAAGGAACGTTCCGATAGGGCAATAAACCAAGCTGTCAACAAGGATGCGGCTAACGTCGATATTGCTTATCGATGAATTACGCTTGCTCAATGAAACAGTATTATACATCTACATTTATTATAGTACCGATTGCTATATTTATTAATATTTTCGGTTTTAAGTATTATTTTAGAATTAGAGTAATTAAATACTGACCTAATTATGTGATAAGAGTTATTAAATAAGTACTTAATAGATAACTGATTAGCATAGCTTGGCATATCATAGGTCATTATTAATTTCTAAACAGTCATAAGTAAAATGTTATCGTGGTATTTTGTAATAATGAGTCCCACATACATATGAATAATATAAAATGCTGCGCGGATTAAACATAATTACGAGACCATATTTTCTAACCTGGAGCTATTGAAGTTGAAATTTAATATTAACATGCAGACTCGGTGCCTTATACATAACATTTTGTCATTTTTGAACTACTGAAAAATGACCCAACAAAAGTTTCAATGCTCAATCTCATTAAACCTCAAGAAATTAAGGCGTTTATTTCTGGAGTAACAGTGAGGGCCTTCAAAAAATCAAGAAAGAAGCTTTACAAGAAGGGAAGCTTTACGTCTTGAAGAGCTTTACGTATACCTTTCTACGCCAAGGAAGGCCTAATCAAGAAGCTTTACGTTTTCCTTTCTACACCAAGGAAGACGTTAACGGTTCCGGCACCTGTGACTAATTTGGACGACTTCGATGTCGATGTGCTGAAACGCATCGTTTCATCACACGTATCACACGGTTGCGATACGCATCCCTACAAGCAGGCAGTAAAAGGGGCGGGGCCGGCCTAATTATGTATTGCCTCACCGGAACATTCCTTTTGCCCGTACTATAGTATGTAATCTTAACTGCTTAACTGCTTATCCTTCGACCGCAGGTCGCAGGACGAATAAGAGATGGAGAGTGGCGAAAGAAGTGACTTCATTTATGTAGGTATTTAAATTCATATATATGTAAGTACCTACGACTGTTATGGTACATTTTTTATAAACGGTAAATAGGTAGCTCTCATACAAAACGCCAATAATTCAATTTACTCTTTAAAAAACCAGGTTCACGAAACAGCATAGCGTTAAATCCCGGCATCGTAGAAGTTGCTGATTGAGCGGACTAAAACAAAATTAATAAGTTAGTTATAGTGTTACGCGATCCATCTCACCAGTGGGGCGCCGCGTCATACTAGTGCTAACCTACTAAAGCACCTACCAAATATTTTTTTAGAACAAAAGATCAGCGCAGGTATCGAATATATAATGCGCAGGGGATCGACATCGTTTGGACAACACCATTATCATTACCGTGCTCCAAAATTAATAAATATATTAGTAAAACACTTTCTCAGGATTGACAAGGGTTCATTCAGTGGTTAATTAGTAAAGAAAGAACGTAAAAAAATTATTATTCAATCTATAAAGTTACCATATTTTAGTTGCAAAGCCATCGTATCTAGGCCTTGCCTGTACTAAAGTAAGCTTAATGTAAAATAATATAGAGTGGTTTACGTAACTGCTGTATTTTTTCTTTAGTACTGTTGTATTTACACGTACCCTATGATACTCGGAGTGACTTTACTATTCTAAGATTACTATATACTTCTAAGTGAGTTAGAAGTTATGGTGGAATTAAAAACGAAAACATAGATGAAGAATCCTAAACACTTCTTTTTTGTTAGGCAGTCGTGTAAAAATTAATTATAGAAGAGAATTTGATAAAAAAAATAGTTTCTTAAATAATTAAATATTGTATAGGGAAATAGGAAAGGTTTTCGATGTCTCCGATCTCAGCTAAGAAAATGTGAATCAGCGCCTTTTTACTGTTCTCAGTTTATTGCGTCATTAACGCTGTGCGCGAGGTTCGGCTCGCGATTTGCTGACATCCCGCGGGGTGCATTAAGCATCCTGAACCTGACTGAACCCACTTGATATGCGGGGAATGTCCATGATGAACCGCTCGGGCTGAATCTCGTTTATCGTGGAATAGCGCGCGCCACTATTATTCGCATTCTGACCGCGGTTACCTCGCAGCGTCATCCGACATGCTCTCATTATCGTGAGATTAAATTGCTTTCATACCGTTCAAGAATATTTAGACATGCGCCTACCCAATGTTATTAATTATATCGAAATATACAAAACATATTATGCATGTGACGTGCTGCGGAAAAGGCGAGTTGGCCTGGAAAAATAACTAGTGTTTTAGTCGGGCCCATCATAATACTATTTTTTACACTTCTGGGGGGTGAGCAGTGGATTCCGGACTAACGACCGTCTGTGGTAGGTTTAGGACAGCTGTCTTGCCACATGTGAGCGTACACCTTACCACCCATTCACTCCCCCTTCGAAGCCATAGAATTTAAGATGCGCAAATCGCGGTTTTAGATATTTTTTCTAGGAAAGAGTTGATTATTTTTCTGGAAAGGCCAAAATCTTTAAAGAGGTGAAATAGTGATTAAGCTGGCAGGCCACGAGCGCCAACTTCCATCGCGTGAAGGTGAACAGTAAAGACGTTCCGGGTGACGGCATTTGCGAGATCATGGTATTTATTTAATTTGTACTCTTGGTCTTTTGGGATATTTGATTCACATGGAACAATTAATTCTACAATAAGGGCCACCTTCCGAGATAGAGAGTAAAGAGTTATATCTGGACGGAGGGCTGTGCATCCGAGACTTTCAGGGAATTTATACTGCTTAAAGACCGAATCAACCTCCAGAATAAAATCTGAAGCTTTCTCAATTATTGAGAAAGGTTTTGTAGTTAAATGTTTTTTGCCTTTAGAGCAATCCCGCACAAACTATATTGGGGGTAAGGAGGATACTGTCAAACCCTTGTTGGCACGAGCCACTGAGAGGCTAATTACCTCACGAATTACAGTGAGAACTTTGTCATGGCGTTAAGTGTACCGTCCTTGACCTAGCTGGTCACCTTGCAGCCAGCTAGAATGTGTCTAGCTGTGCAAGGGGTATTGCTATAAAGGGGGCAAAAACTATCCTGGACATAGCTCCAACGAGCGAGGTTACTGGGGTCTGGAAATGTATGCTAAAAGGCATTCAAATAAAATTTCAGCATAAAACTCTAGTATACTTTCAGCATATTTAAGCTCAAAACACGTAAGTATATTAAAAATACAAGGTAGATAAGTATGGATTTGTCAGCTACTACGGGAGAAACGTATACTTAAGTCAGCGCCGTATTTAGTATTTATCGTTATAAGGCCCTAGGCTACTTGACCAATTGCTGCAGTATATTTAAGTATATATGACAATTGGTCAGTCGGTCAATTTTGTTTGGAAGCCTGTCTCTCCCGAATATCAGTCGACTCCCCCGACTATCAGTCGGAATGCACAGTCGCTTGGCATTGGCACGAGGAGGCTACCAACTAGGGTTGTCGACTACAGCGGGCGAGCCCGTCACCTCAGGAAGTTTTACCGATTAGTCGTTCTATCTCCCTGGAGTGAGCGCAGAAGACTTGAGGACAAAACATTCCACCGTCTAGCTACGTCACAAGCCGGTAAGAGGCCAACGCCTTAATCGCGAGATACGCTACACTCACGCCCTACACTCACGCCCTTACTTCCAATTGTGACCAGATTACTCCGGTCTCTCGATTGGTTACGAGTTCGAGGTCGCTTGCGCGGTTGTCTCCCTTACGAAGCGGTGAAACGGTGTTACCGAATCTATCGCGGACCACAGCGTCCTTTGCCCGGCTGTTCACCCAGGATCGGGTAGCCGATGGTCATTTCAAGAGCAGTCGCCGTAAGGTCCGCAACCACCCCCGCTCTATAGGAAACAGAACTGCTTCCAGGCTCCCCCGACTGTTAGTCAGAGTGCACAGTCGATTGGATCACGCCGCACGGTGCGCAGACCGTCCAGGAGCGCCAGAAGGTTGATTCCCAGGGAAACTAACCATAAGGCCAGAGTCCTACCCAGGCTCGCACTTCATGCGTGGAGGCCGTCGGATAGGTGTTGACCCGTGAGTGTGACCAACCCTGAACGGAATGGGTCTTCGTGGCCAACTCCACAAGGGCCCATTAGCTCCCGAACCCCGATCCAGTAAGAAGTCTTACAATCAGCGCTTTTATACTGATCTCACTTTATTGCATCATTAACGCTGTGCGCGAGGTTCGGCTCGCGGTTCGCTGACATCCCGCGGGGTGCATTAAGCATCCTGAACCCCACTGAACCCACTTGATATGCGGGGAATGTCCATGATGAACCGCTCGGGCTGAATCTCGTTTATCGTGGAATAGGGCGCGCCACTATTATTCGCATTCTGACCGCGGTCACGTCGCAGTGTCATCCGACATGCTCTCATTATCGTGAGATTAAATTGCTTTCATACCGTTCAAGAATATTTAAGGGGGTGTCTACCCGATGCAATTAATTACATCAAAATATACAAAACATATGCATGGGACGTGCTGTGGAAGAGGCGAGTTGGCCTGGCAAAATTAGGTAGTGTTTTAGGCAAAAAATATCGATGGTTACCATATTATATATATGTATATATATATATATATATATATATATATATATATATATATATATATATATATATATATATATATATATATATATATATATATATATATATATATATATATATATATATATATATATATATATATATATATATATATATATATATATATATATATATATATATATATATATATATATATATATATATATATATATATATATATATATATATATATATATATATATATATATATATATATATATATATATATATATATATATATATATATATATATATATATATATATATATATATATATATATATATATATATATATATATATATATATATATATATATATATATATATATATATATATATATATATATATATATATATATATATATATATATATATATATATATATATATATATATATATATATATATATATATATATATATATATATATATATATATATATATATATATATATATATATATATATATATATATATATATATATATATATATATATATATATATATATATATATATATATATATATATATATATATATATATATATATATATATATATATATATATATATATATATATATATATATATATATATATATATATATATATATATATATATATATATATATATATATATATATATATATATTTTTATAACATTATACAACATTTTTTATAAACTTCTCTGCCAGAAATTAAGATTGAAGTTTCTTCTTTCATTTCATTAAGCATATGGAGTTTTTTATTTTTATTTCGATTTAATGGCTCGTTAATAACAAACTCAGCCAATTGCATCATATTTTAAATGTGGGTAGCATTCGAAATTTGAATTATTTCGATATGTCACCTATGATATATATATATATATATATATATATATATATATATATATATATATATATATATATATATATATATATATATATATATATATATATATATATATATATATATATATAGAAATATTTGATAGTTTTTTTAGAATTGATCAATAAGATGATTATAAAGTAAATAATTATAAAAGCCACTTACATCGTGACGAAGGATTCCCTTGATCGGATTCGGGAATGCTTTAGGTGTTAACGAGAATGATGAATGCCTCTCACTTGCGGAAAGAGGAGTAGGTTTAAGTTGGGCCCATTTTTCAACTAGTAAACGCTCACCCTTCATCCAATTATCTCAAAAATTAAGCTACAATCCTTCTTTATACGTAAACTCACTCAATTTCCTATTATTTCAGGGGAAATAACAAGACAAGACGAGCTACTTGACAGATGGAAGAATAATAGGAAAGAGCTGACTGCTTCCTTTCATTGATATGAGGGCATGTCACACTTTTAGTTTTAAGTTTTCAGCTGAATATTGATCGCAGCTTCTTTATATCGCACCTTTAGAAAATAAAAAAACGAAATTCGAAATTTTAAATTCTTCCATCTGTCAAGTAGCTCGTCTTGTCTTGTTATTTCCCCTGAAATAATAGGAAATTGAGTGAGTTTACGTATAAAGAAGGATTGTAGCTTAATTTTTGAGATAATTGGATGAAGGGTGAGCGTTTACTAGTTGAAAAATGGGCCCAACTTAAACCTACTCCTCTTTCCGCAAGTGAGAGGCATTCATCATTCTCGTTAACACCTAAAGCATTCCCGAATCCGATCAAGGGAATCCTTCGTCACGATGTAAGTGGCTTTTATAATTATTTACTTTATAATCATCTTATTGATCAATTCTAAAAAGAATATATACACAAAACTATCAAATATTTCAAAATATTGAATTTTTACATATTTTATGTTTCGTTCATTGTAAATAATCCATTTAGGTTAAAGGTAATCTTTCCAACTAATAGGAAAGAGCTGACTGCTTCCTTTCATTGATATGAGGGCATGTCACGCTTTTAGTTTTAAGTTTTCAGCTGAATATTGATCGCAGCTTCTTTATATCGCACCTTTAGAAAATAAAAAAAACGAAATTCGAAATTTTAAATTCTTCCATCTGTCAAGTAGCTCGTCTTGTCTTGTTATTTCCCCTGAAATAATAGGAAATTGAGTGAGTTTACGTATAAAGAAGGATTGTAGCTTAATTTTTGAGATAATTGGATGAAGGGTGAGCGTTTACTAGTTGAAAAATGGGCCCAACTTAAACCTACTCCTCTTTCCGCAAGTGAGAGGCATTCATCATTCTCGTTAACACCTAAAGCATTCCCGAATCCGATCAAGGGAATCCTTCGTCACGATGTAAGTGGCTTTTATAATTATTTACTTTATAATCATCTTATTGATCAATTCTAAAATATATATATATATATATATATATATATATATATATATATATATATATATATATATATATATATATATATATATATATATATATATATATATATATATATATATATATATATATATATATATATATATATATATATATATATATATATATATATATATATATATATATATATATATTTAAACTCAACACAGCGTCATCCGACATGCTCTCATTATCGTGAGTTTAAATTGCTTTCAGAGTGTCCAAGAATATTTAGGAAGGTGTCTACCCAACGCTAATTATTACATCTAAATATATATACATGTAACGTTCTGTGGGAGAGGCGAGTTGGCCTGGCAAAATTAATTAGTGTTTTAAGCGAAAATTACACAGGCCTACATTATTTTTTATTTTAATTGATGCCTAGGATTCTAGATCTGATTTTATCTACATTTGGGGCTATGAAATCAGTTTTTTTTTTATATTAGCTCTACAGATCACCCATTCCCTAAGGAGAAGAGTTCTCGTTCATGTCGTATCTGTTGCAAATATACACGAGCCTAATATATGGCCATATTAAGAGTATTCCCTACTGCGACATGCAGTCGGCTAGTGGATTTCGTTTATTTTTTGGCCCTTTGCATATTGGATTACATGTTGGCAAAGTGGATCGATAATCAAGCACGAGGGAAATTATCAATATTGATCGAAAGGCCAGAGGGAGCGGCAGGTACAATATAAAAAAATACACAGGAATTATTTTTCTTTGGTGCGTAAGATTTTAGAACTGATTTTAGCTACATTTGGGGCTTCGAATCAAAATATAAAATCAGTTTTTGTCTATTAGCTCTACAGATCACCCATTCCCTAGAGAGAAGAGTTCTTCCTCGCAGGTGAAATCTCTGGCGGCGGACGGACATGCACATGCGTCCTTGCCTCTAAATGTTTAAATAATGAAATTAATTAAAAAATATTAACTATCATGATATAGTTGTGGCAATATAAATTGATTTTAGTAAATTATAATTGGTTTGAAACGCATTGATAAATAGAAAATAATCTAATAATCAAAATTGCTGATCAAAAAAAGAGCTCAATGTCTGTAGTCATAAATATCAAGGCAATAATATGATGGTCATGAAAATATATAAGCGTATACTAAAAATATCCAAATTTATATAAATTGTTAAATCTAGCAATATAGGTGTCGTCGACAAAAATGAAAATAAAAATTACGCTCTTTGGCATGTTCATTTCGTGCACGCGCTGCGTCCATCACCTTTTATCAGTATGTACGCAGCATAGCAAATAAGCAATATAGCAATGTTAAATGTCAACATGAAAATATACTTTAATACGCAAACAGGCACTTAAACCGTTGAAATTCTCTTGCAGTGTTTTTCAGCCCGTAGACATAAACATGAAATTATATTATTTACAAGTCATATATTCGCCTTTGTTTTCTCCAGCTTCATCGCTTGGAAACCCTCCCGTAATTTATGGGCAGATACGTCTCTCGAGCGTGTAGCCGCTATAACTCAGCGACGCCTGTATCGCTTACATATCGTTGGCCCATTACCATGGGTTGATGCACGTCTGCGTCGCGGCTCGTCCGAAACCCCCAACGAGTGCATGAACCCGTTTTAACACACGTTTAGCATTATATGAACGCTACAGATAGAGCTGTCGACTACAACGGGCGAACTCGTCACCTCAGGAAGTTTTAACGAAATTCAATCGTTCTGTCTCCCGTGAGGTGAACGCAGAAGGCTTAGGACAAAACAGTCCACGCCTTACCGCTTACTTAAATTTATTTCTGACTCTTACTGCTTACGTTTATTTTGATTACTTATATTTAATTTTAATATTTAAATTTTAATATTTGTTAATTATCTTTCTTTTTATTATTATTTTTTGATTGATTTTTCATTTTTCATTTTTAATTCAGATTTTATATTTTGATAATTTTATCCATGTTGTTTTTTAATGTTAGTCGTAGCCTTAGTTAATGTGGTTTTTTACTTTAGAACTCTCTTTGGGTGCTATCTATTATTTTAGTTTTTTGATATATTTTTGTTACTAAACTACAGATATTTTTGTGTTTTTTATTATTTCTAATTTGGGTTATTTACATTTTTTTTAATTTCTCAATTTTTATGTTTTTTTTTTTTTTAAATAGACATTTTTATAATTTTTGTGTATAATTGAAAGTGTGATTTTATTTGAAATGTAATTTCGATACCCTGATCTGGTTTTTGAAAATAAATACTTACTTACTTAATGTACTTACAAGTGATGCATGAAATATTAAATATACCTAGTTCCGAAGAATCAATTCATCTGGCATCGGTCGTCTCTTGAGTTTACTCGAGGGTTGAATGCTGCAGTTATACAAAGTGCCTGGAATGGCTGAAATACAAAGGAAAAATCGGATGGAACTACGATGTCAATCCACTATCAAATACTGAAGTGACACTCTTCTGAATGCAGCGAAACTATTTCGCTGCATACTTTTTATAAAACTGGCTGCTACTCAGCCATTTATTGGGGATGACTGCCCGCCCGCCATTTTGACAGCCGAATGACGCAGACGCAGATCGGCCTTAGCTTAACCAGCAAGCCAAAAAAAGAATATGTTTTGATTGAGGAAATATATAATTGACTTTATGCCATAAAGCTAATTTAAAATTATTCTATTTTAGGCATTGTTCTGCTGATTATGTAAAATTTAAATAATTTAGTTGTTATTTTTCTTTTTTAATTTTATATTGTAACATTGCAACACAGACATGCCCATATGGTTGAAAACTGAATGGCGGCGACTCCCAAATGTATTTTAAGGTTATAAATTACGCTTTTAAAGGAAATAATATCATTAGGACAGAAAACCAAAGGAATAATATTGAAAAACTGAAAAGACCACTATAAACAACGTGCAATATACACAAGAAAGTGTGTCGTTATAGCCCCGTCCCAAAAGGAGAAATCGGGAGTGCAAATAATTGATTTCCATGAAATCGCCCCGATTCGAAAAAAACCTTTAACAAGCCGAACTAGGAAAGAAATAACATCTAATCCTATAACTAACAAACGTTTTCCACATCTATACATCTTTACATACATATATCTTATATATAAAAATCAATCGCCATGCGTTAGTCTCGCAAGATCTCGAAAATGACCCGACCGATTTGAATGATTATTTTTTTGTTTTGTTTGCCTTGATTCAGGGGTGGTTTACAAAAAAAAAATTAGGAAAAATTAAAAGAAACAACTGAAAATCGAAAAAATCGAAATTGGTCATTTTGGGAAATGGGCCACTTTTAATATATGGCGTTCGCGGCGATCCTATTGTTTAACAGCTGCGCCATCCTAAACTGTTATTCATACCGTGTGATTGTGTAAAATTTCAAATAAGTCGAAAAGTCGAAAGATGGAAAAAGTCAAAAGAGTCGAAAAAATCAAAAAAGTAGAAAAAGTCGTAAAAGTCGAGAAAGTCGGATAAGTCAAAAAAGTTGGAAACGTCAAAAAAAATAAAAAAAACGAAAAAGTCATAAAAATCCGTAAAGTCGAAAAATGCAAAAAAGTCGAGAAAGTAAAAAAACTCGGAAAATTCGAAAAAATCGAAAAAGCCGAAAAAGTTGGAAAAGTCGAAAAAGCATTTATATTTCATCATGTAAATTAAATACATTGAATTTATTTTAATTACAAACGACTTTCATTTAATCACTAAACGAAACTAAAAAAGTACATGATTCGGCCATATTATAGATTTCAATGAATTGAATTTGGACCCTGGATCGCAGGGACCAACTTATAATGAACAAAAACACTCTAATTACTCTAACTCAAAAGTATATAAAATAAAATTACACCAGCAACACCACAATAATTATTCTAAGATGGAAAACTTTATAAGAAACTCCTACAACTTTCCAACAATTAGGTAATAAACAACTTTTTGCGAATAAAATACTCCATCCCGATCAGCAAAACTCTAATTTTAGACTTAAACTCACCAATTACTTACTAAGGCCTTAAGTTTTTTTAACTAATTCATCTTTTAAAATTTATTTATCCAGAAATGGAGCACTCACACGCTGCTGTGAGATTTACAACAGCCATCAAATAATATTGATATTTTTAATTTATGCAATATTTAAAAAAATATTGTTAATTTATATTTATTTATTTATTTCATTTTTTCGCCCTACGATTTAACTTGACCAAGTTAAAAATATAAATAATCGTAATACTTCTCAAATATTCAAGATGTCGCAAAATACCGAGATCTTGCGAGATTAAACCTCCTAGATCTTGCAAATACCGAGATTGAGAATTTTGCTGCAATATTGCATTCACTAGTTAAATTATCTTTTTTATAAAACCGGTGTAATATTCAGTAAGTTATGTTTTAATAGCAAAATAAAGTTATTCTATTCTATTCTACTAGTTGCGATTGAAGATAGCTGGCAATAAGGCGTCGTTCAGCCAGGCTCTCTTCACGCTGTCTTTGGTCGCGTTCATCTCTGTTTGATAGCTGGGTTGCCAAGCTAAAATGTAGTAAGATAGACATATTATAATAATAATAAACTCTTTATTTGCACTTAATAAGTATACAAAAAAGGCGAGCTTATTGCCACATGGCAATGTCTTACAGCTAACCTAAACATAGTGGTACATGCGCGCATTGTGAAAATAAAGATTATTACATAACATACAGACAAGTGGAAGAATTTAAGACTAATAATGATCCTTGATTCTTGATAATATTATCTTGATTCTTTTAATATTTACCATAATTAAAGTGATATAAAACATCCTGTATATGCTTCCTACAAATTTATATACTCATAAACACATTTGGTAGCGAAATCGTGCGGCTGTTATTCATTGGGTTTTCGCGTGGCGAGCGCGGCTTTGTGAGCGGGGAGCGGATGGAGCAATTGTTTGAACGAGCAGACACCGAATAGTCGTCGACTCACCACTCCCTTTGAGCCGCCGGGCAAAGTCGGCCGGGCAGCGGCGGCGGTTCCGCATTAGGAAAATTGAGACCGACCGTCTTTGTCACCGTACCTGCCCTCGCTCCGCCATATTTTCTTGCGGTACACCTTTGTAAATGTTATTTCATCAAAGTGGAAAATATATTTATGTAGGCTAGTCGTGGTTGCAAAAGCCGCTTTAGTCAGGTTAAACAACTGTTGGGTTTAGAGTACAAATCTATCGTGATTTTTAATCATTCCTATATGTAGGGTATTTGCAATATTCGCAGACCATTTCATACTCATAAATCTTCTATTCTATACCCATATAAAGTAGAAAATGCACTGACGTTTTTCACGGCTAAAATCTTTTCAGGATTCCTTTAATCAATACTCTCGTTTTGCTCATCCTCGATAAGCGTCTGCGTATACAGGCCCTATATTCATATGTTAGACCATTGATTATATAGCGCATTAGATTGCTCAATGCCGTACTATGATTTGGCAGCTAGGATCTTACTCTTATTTCAAAAAGTTGATTAATATTCTATTATTTTCTAAATGGCGACGTTCGTGGTATAACAGTATGGCGGCGCTTTTTTGATGGCCCTCTAATCACGCCTATATCGTATACTTTCTCAAAATCAAAATAATTACTTAATAACACACGAATTTTCAATCATATTTATAATTTCAATGTTATTATTTCGAAAAGTCAATGGTTAATGTTGTTTAATGATTTCAATACGTAATAACGAACCACTTTAATGTTCAGAGAGAATAATAGATGGCATTCTAACTTTCTTTATTATTTCTGTTATGTATTGAGCCTATATAAAATATGCTACTAATGTCACTATTAGGTGAATTTATGTGAATTAGGTGAATTAGGTGAATGACAATATTATTGTTATCATTAGTTAGATTATTGGGGTTCTATAATCATTCAATCTTTTATAAAAAGAACATTCATTATTAAAATTCTTATCGATGGCCACAGAAAGTTTTATAAGTTTCTCCGTCAATGCTATCAGCGCCACCAGCATTTCGCCGGTTCAGAAAGGTTGCCGAAACGTAAATGAATTGAGCAATCATATACCTCATATAATCAATAGTATCACTTTAAAAAACAAATGATTGTTATTTGCAATACTGCTCCGTCCAGATTCGTAGCCCGCATTCTAGAATTCGCATACTCCCTCTACTACTTATTCCAGATTAATAATCTCGTAAACGCATTCGGTATAGTTTGTCCGCTACCGCTATGCCGCTCCGGTAGCCGCGCGAGGTGACGGGGGACCAAAGCAGACCGCTCCGCTCTGTTATTGGGTGTGCTTGTCATACATACACGGGTTAAAATTTCCAGAGATGGGTCGTGCGTTATCTCGTGACATCAAAACCGTCATTTTCAAAGTGTCCGAATATTTTTAAAAAAAAAGGAAAGCAGTCTTTCCAGTGGAATCTTTCTTGTAGAATTTACCCGAAAAAAAATATATATTAAACAATGTATTTTGACAAATTGTCTTTTGACGTTCAGTGTGTGCAAAAAGGTGAGACAGCTCTAGTATCAATGATTAATTGATAAATAAAAAAACGTACCTACCTCAAAATATTCATAAAAATATTCTAATTTTGAAACAGCAATAGCGGTTTCAAAATTAGCGGTTTTCTTCGCAGGATCGTTTCGCAATCGAAAAAACTGGTATATTGTCTAGAAGCACCGTTATAGCCGCGCGAGGATCACAGCAGCTCCGCTGTCATTCCGTCGTCGGCAGTCACCAACAGTCACGGCGGCAACTCGTGTTATTTGTGCTGGGCTGTGCTTGTAAAATATCCAGAGATGGGTCGTGCGTTATCTCGTGACATCAAAACCGTCATTTTTAAAGTGTCCGAATATTTAAAAAAAGGAAAACAGACAAAGAAAGCTTTGAATATAAAAGTGACGCGAATATCGCCAAAATCGTGACAGAGGCTACAGGGTACTGTGAAAGATCTGTAAAAAATGTGATAAACCAAGAAATTTTATCAACTGAAGATTTAAGTTAATTGAAATTTGATTCGCCTAAAAAACCAAAAGTCATAAAGAAAAAACATGTTGATGATTTTGATTTAGGACTTATCAGAAGAAAAATCCACCAGTTTTACAAAGTTAAAAAAAAGTACCAACATTCTGCAAGTTACTGGCAACTCTGAGAAAAGATGTCGCATTGAATTATGTACGAGAATATTTTAGAAACCTTTTACACAAAATAGGTTATAATTACAAAAAAGTAAATCAATAAGACTTGTCCTTATAGAGCAACCTAATATGACAGAGTGGCGGGCGATATATTTAACTAAAATCAGACACTACAGAACCCAAAACCGCAACATATATTTCTTAGACGAAAAGTATATTAGAAATAATAGAAATAATAGAAATAATAGAAATAGAAATATAATAGAAATCACAATATCAGTAAATGTTGGCAATCATTGTCAGAACCTGGAATTCACAATGATATTGGGAAAGGCCGTCGTTTGGTATATCTTCACGCTGGATGTCGGGATGGACTGATGGACTGGTGCATTGACAATATTTAAATCTGATGCTCGGACTGGCGACTATCATGGTGATATGAACAGGCCTACTTTTCATAAGTGGTTTCATAAGTGGTTGGCTGCCTAATTATGTAATTGTAATAGACAACGCTTCTTATCATAGCGTTCAAGAGGACAAAAACCAATAATGTCAAGTCTTAAAGGTGAAATGCAAAACTAGTTACGGCGCCACAATGTTGAATTTTAGGAAACCATGACCAATGGTCAACTGCAAAGTCTTATCAATAATATACAAAAAGAGCCAATGTACAGAATTGATGAACTCTTGAAATCCCATGGACACCCCGTCCTACGTTTACCGCCGTAATATCCAGATCTTATCCCCAGTTGGTCTAGGCTGATATTAAAAACAACATAGCCCAGAACCATATTAACTCTTCGCTAGATGACAAGATTAACATTACATATCAATTGTTTTTGGAGTTCTCGACGGAAAAATGGAGGAAATGTAACGATCATGTTAAAAAATATGAAAACGATTACTAGAATTGCACATACATTACGTCAGTTTCCATAACCATATTAAAATCAGAAGCGCTATATTGAAATCGGTCCTAGGTTATCCGATCTCGTGTGAACTCGTGCTTTTGGTTCCCTTTCCCGCGCACTTCTGTCAGGCAACTTAAGAGCGGCATAGCGGTAGCGGTCAGACATAGTGCGGCTGTTATTCGTTGGGTTTTCGCATGGCGAGCGCGGTATTGTGAGCGAATGGAGCAATTGTTTGAACGAGCAGACACCGAATAGTCGACGACTCAACACTCCCTTTGAGCCGCCGGGCAAAGTCGGCCGGGCGGCGGCCGCGGTTCCGCATTAGGAAACTTGAGACGGATTGTCTTTAACACCGTACCTGCCTTCGCTTCGCCATATTTTTTTGCGGTACACCTTTGTAAACGTCATTTTCCCAAAGTGGACAATATATTTATGTACTTTGCGAAAATATCAGATAAATATCCTTCAATGTCGTTACAGAATAATTATGTTTCATTCGTAAGTTTGTTGAATTGCAAGGAATTTTGTTGAAACTCCATTACTCTATTATATGTTTCACCATGCTCCGTAAGAGTAATACTAAAATAACGGTATACTTTAGCCTAAACATGATTCTTGTAACTGACAATAACCTTACGTATGTAATAACATACTGTCATGGTAAAAGAAAGATCTCGTTGTGCGCTGTAATGAATGTGCGGTGTAAATACTATACTCGTGATATAGTAACTACACCGTGACGCGTCATATTGATACATACGTACGGACCACAGTGCATGTTATATACGTAATCCCTTTTGAAACATGCGTATTTCCGTGTATTACAGCGTAAACCAGTCATCGTTGCAAAAGCCGCTTTTGTCAATTTAATACAAATAACTGTTTTTTTTATTATTATTTAAAAAGTAAATAGCAAATGTTACAATAGGTAGAAACAAAATTAACCAAAAATAATACTAGAATATGTTAAGGATGGTGTGGAATAACGATCAATATCAACTTGTTTAAGTTTTTTTACTGTTTACCAAGTGGCGCACTAGTAATATTTTAATCTCGAAATATTTGACGAATTGACTTAAAATTTGGTACGAGGATAGTTTTTTTGGGCCAAAATCACATTGAACTTGCGCCAATTTGGGAAAAATATGGAATCGAACGTGCTTAATGCGTTTCATTCTCATTATCCGCGCTCGTCGCCGACTTTATTTTTCAATCAGGTCAACCTCGTTCCCGAAGGGTCTTGGCTACTTGCCAGCAAAGTTTTAGGATGACACAACCAATTTTATATTCCCGGAAAGGAAAGTATTGGGAAAGCGCTATTTTTTTTTTTTCGAGATGACAGACATCTACATTTTCTTACCAGTTTTCAGTTTATTTCATCAAATTATTGTTTAGTTTGTGTAGCCAACGCAAAACTTGCGATATACGCTATGCTATAGGTTGGCCGATAGATATTGCTACAAGGCAATACGCTGCCTTTCTTCTTGAAAATAGTTTTACCATTATTATGCCAATTACCAATAAACCAATTATTATTTTACTATCAGGATACCTCCTTCCTCCCGACTGGTTACAGGACCGAAGTCGCTTACGCGGCCTCTACCTGTTGTATTTCAGCGGTAATTCAATAAAAATTTATCGCGGGCCTTAGCGTCCTTTGACCGTCATACTTTTTGGGATCAGTGGTCTATAGGTCGTTTCAAGAATGGCATGACAACAGGTCGACATCCACTTCCGCTGCTTAGTAAAATACATATTTCCATAGTCTTAAGACTCTTTCAGCAATTAGCCAATGTGCACAACCGAGTGGCGTCTGCTATCGGTGCGCAAAGCGTACAGTAGCTCCGGAAGTCAATCCCACTAGGAGAAACCGATCCACCAGCTGCGAGGGTCTTACCCGGGGTAGCCTTCCACACGAGGAGGGTTCTGAATAGGAGCTGAATCGTGAGTTTGGCCTATCCGAGAACAAACTGGATCTTATAGTCCAAGCTGCACGAAACCGTTCACCATCAGATATTTTAACAGATGTATGGGCCCTTGCGGGTCTATACTAGTTTTTAATTTATCGCACTTAGGAAATCCTTCGTTCCGTCGATGCGCTGCGGCGGCCGTGTCGTCGTTAGTGAAAGACAGTGTGTTTTCCGGTTAAAGATTTTATCACGACTGTTTGAGCGAACGCTATGTTCGCTCCGCTTACATGTTACTGTTGGCAACAATTATTGCCTGCGATTTAAACATTTATTTTTATTTTTTTGTTTGTTGTGTGGGGCTTTTTTGAGGTCTTTATGAGAACTTTAACACTGCGACCATTGCTGATCTATTGTGTTCGCCACCTACTATAGTTCTGCGCTAAGCCTCGTGTCATTTAAGAACCGCAACAGGCTTTTGGCGCCAGATTGTTTTACCTCCTCAGGTTGGAGTTAATGACCACCCAAGTGGAGTATCTTTTAAGCATCAGCGGGCCACACTCGCTGATGATGTGCAGGGGTGTTTCCTCTGCCCCTTGGCAGAACCTGCACATTTTTGTGTCTCGGAGCTTGAGGTTGTACATGTGTTTGTTAAGGCCAGAATGCCCCGTGAGCGCCCTCACCAGTATGCGTAGTATAGATTGTTCCTATTTAGCGATAAGGCCTCACGGGCCGTCTTAGGGTCGTAAGCCCTAATTAGCGCTTTGGATTGATTCAACCCTGGCGTGTTGTTCCAGTGGTTGATGGATTGTTCTAAACATATTTGTTTGAGCATTAGGATTGCAAGGATTTTTGGTACGCCACAGCAAGGTTCAGGGCTGTATAACGTTCCCTTTGCTCCCGTATTACCAAGTTCGTCGGCTTTTTCATTCACGTCAGTAATGTCAGTAGGAGCTGGATAGTGAGTTTGGCATATCCGAGAACAAACTGGATCTTATAGCCCAAGCTGCACGAAACCGTTCGCTACCTAAAAGAGTGAAAGAGCTGGAAAAGCAAAGATTATCGTTGTGGACGATTGTCAGCCTCAGACGAAGTGAGAAGGAAGTCCATACAAGAAGGAAAGTAACCTGACATATTTCTATATGCCACCGGATTCGGGATGCGTTTCGTGGATACAGATACTGAGCGCTTTGTCGAGCATCGAAGTAATCGCTTCTTCCTTGCACAATTGTCTCGCTCCAATATCGTCCGTATAAACAAGGAACATCCAAGCCCTGTTTTAATTTCTCGACCGACTAAAAAATGACGGGGGAAAGTAACGTGAACGCTCATTTTTTTTTCGTGATGAAGATAGAAATATCAATTTTGGGCTCTCCTTAAACGATTACGCCCAATTCCGTATGTGTCTGTCTGTATGTCTATCTGTCTGGTGTATGTATGTATTCCTCCAGGATATCTTCCAAACGCCTAATCCGATTGAGCTGAAATTTGGTTTACAGGCATAATTTGGTCATGGCAAGAGTTAAAAGGATTGTGCTGGAAATCAATCGTCGAGAGGGCGCACAAGTCGTATTTCAATATGAAAGTCGTATTTCAATATTTCAAGGTGAAAGCCGGGCAAAGGACGCCGTGGTCCGCGATAGATTCGGTATACACCGTTTCACCGCTTCGTAAAGGAGAGGACCGCGCAAGCGACCTCGAACTCGGAACCAATCGAGAGACCGGAGAAATCTGGACACAATTGGAAGTAAGGGCGCGAGTGTCTCGAGCCGCCGGGTATTATTCCTGGCTATCTCGCGGTAAGGAGTTGGTCTCTTACGGGTTGTGGCGTAGCTAGACGTCGGATTGTTTTGTCCGCTCACTTCTTCTTCTACGCTCACTGCAGGTCGATAGAACGACTAATAGTTAAAACGTACTGTGGTGACGGGCTCGCCCGTTGTAGTTGACAACTCAATATGTTAGTCAGAGTGCACAGTCGATTGGCTTACGCCGTACGGTGCGCAGACCGTCCAGGAGCGCCAGAAGGTTCATTCCTAAGGGAAACTAGCCCTAAGGCCAGAGTCCTGCCCGGGCTCGCACTTCATGCATTGAGGCCGCCGGATGGGTGTTGACCCGTGAGTGTGACCAACCCTGAACAGAATGGTCTTCGTGGCTAACTCAGCAAGGGTTCATTAGCTCCCAACTTGATTCTACACCATGGGTTGGCTCCCGACGAGGGGACTCCTCAACGCTCAATAGCACAGACACGAAATTTTGTATACTCATTCAGTTATTATAGCCCGTTCTAAGTTTAACCATGAAATGACTGCTGCACCCAGGATTGGCTCCCGATGTGGGGACTCCTCAACGGCGAACAGCACAGACACGAAATTTTGTATTTGCATTCAATTACGACAGCCTGTTCTAAGTTTCACCAAGACAGGACTGCAGCACCCAGGGTTGGCTTCCAACGAGGGAACTCCTCAGCGGTCAACTGCATAGATACAAAAAATTTTATATGCATTCAATTATGATAGTTTGTTGTAAGTTTCACCATGACATGGTTGCTGCACTTATACAAAAATGTGGAGTTTTTTTAATTTTTCTTACAATTTTGTGTATTATTATATCTGTCGCCTAATAGATAAGGTGGCCTACCTTTTCGACAGGGTTAACTTCTTTTGGTATAACCAAAGAAATGTTTACTCCTATACAAGTTCGGAGGGGCGGAGGGAGGGAAGAGCGAGAGAGATATTAAACAGCTTCCGAGAAGTAGCCGCACACTTTTCCCGGTAATTGTGATGCGGGCGCGAGAACAGAAAGCGTTGTTTCGGCAATACCGGTAGGGGCGATAACGACTGACCCAATTTCGCACTAAACGACCGGATGGTTAAATCGCAAACGGCCAAATTATGTTTACAAATTTCCCGAGCGCGAGCGCTGGAAGCGACCCATTACTTATGGGCAGGGTTTCGGAAATAAGTAATGCGAGGATTCTGAAAAAGGCGGACTTAGGTCTCGGTCAACAATATACAGAGAGTGTGTAGAATACGGTATACCTACGAATTTATGTAAATTATGACATGTAATTTAAAATCGTTTTATGTGTGTTTAGTTTGTAACGAAGCGGTGAAACGGTGTATACCGAATCTATCGCGGACCACGGCGTCCTTTGCCCGGCTTTCACCCAGGATTGGATGGCCGACGGTCATTTCAAGAGCAGTCGCCGTAAGGTACGCAACCACCCCCGCTCTATAGGAAACAGTACAGCTTCCAGACTCCCCCGACTGTTAGTCAGAGTGCACAATCGATTGGCTTGCGCCGCACGGAGCGCAGGCCGTCCAGGAGCGCCAGAGGTTTGATTCCCAGGGGAAACTGACCAGGGCCAGATTCCTACCCAGGTTGGCACCTCGTGCGTGGAGGCCGTCGGATGGGTGTTGACCCGTGAGTGTGACCGACCCTGAACAGAATAGGTCTTCGTGGCCAACCCAGCATGGGCCCATAGCTCCCCAAACTCTGACTAACAGTCGGGAGAGTCTGGAAGCAGTACTGTTTCCTATAGAGCGGGGTGGTTGCAGACCTTATGGCGACTGCTCTTGAAACGACCATCGGCTACCCGATCCTGGGTGAACAGCCGGGTAAAGGATGCCGTGGTCGTAGTCCTAGTGACGATTAAATAAATACATACATATACAATTACATACACATATAAATATTTATAAGTATAAATACATACTTATACTTGATATAGGTATATTAACTACTACTATAAAGATTTGAAAATTCTGAGTTATTTTATTGCATATGTTAATATTGTCTCCGTTTCCTGTCGACCCATAGGTCGCTTGCGTTAGATTTTGCTTTACTCGATGATTATGCCTAGATGCCACGCCACTCATGCGGAAAAAACACTATTCATTTTGTTGTAAAATCGAGGAGCAATGTAAGAAAAATGTTTCTGTGCAAAACTTGTTCGCCTATTTGGGATAAAGTGCTGTCTGTTTGCTGTTACTCTTGTATATTTATGGTGTATTGCATATAGATGATGATTCTGATGGTCATAATAGTAGAGTAGGATTACCTTGGCGAATATCTGACGAACGTCTAGCTCTTTAGTTTCTTTAAACAAGTTCTTCAAAGGATATGGAAGGGCTTTTTGTGGATTACTCTGAATAGCGAATTTTGGGCTTTTTAAGAGGATCAAGTGCATTCGGGGAAGCTCCACCCCAAGCTGTGATACCATATGCAATAAATAAATAAATAAACTTAATAATACTAACACTCGAGAGGGTTGAAACTAGCAGGAAGGTTTCGTGGCGTCTCAAAAGGAAGCTATCTTTGCGAAGGGTTAGGCTACGCGCAGTACCCAAAGGCGGCGCCGCCGTCGGCAGGACTGAGAGTTAAGCGCCCGAGCCTAATTAACAGCTCAATTCTACATTTATCCGCGGGCCGTTACTCAATGCCATCATTGTGCCATAATCGTAAAAGCTGCGCGTCCAACTCTGACCATTAACACCGGGCGCTCGTTCATTATCCGCCTCCTCCTGCCCCCCCCCCCCGCGGCCCGAGGAGTTCTCAGTGTTCCACTTAATGTGTTACACCGACAACAGATCCGCCCCAATTGCTAATTACGGCATATTAATTAGGGGGAAATCCACTCAATTCAATTTCGCTGAGTGGATTCGAGCATCCTGCCCTACCGCCGCGCCCCTAAAGACGGAATAGAAAGCGCTCTAGCTTTCTTTTTAAAAGAGAAGGGTTCAAGTAGTTGTGGCTTGGATATTTAACTCGCCCATTGCGTTATGCGGTCTAAGAAGCCGCAGATGCGACAGATGCATCTTCTCGCAGATGCGACAGTCAAAATTTCATTCGTATGCGGGGAGCGACTATGTTCACATTTCTTTCACTATGTTCACATGGCTTATTGAAAAAAGCGTTTACACCTTATTAAATGAATATTTGTGGAGTTGAAATGCAATACGTATTATGTCCACAATCAACAATTTTCTGAAACAGTCAAAAACTGTATCTCAAAATCTTGCAAAGAAAAATATTTTTTTGTTTGATAATCTAAACGACTTGTCGCTTTAATGCCTATGTACAAAAAACTGACGTTATTACAATTTGAATTTGGACATAATGCTATTTGAAAGTAAAAGTGGATAAAATACGTATAGCAACTCCATACTAACTACTATTCCTGTAGAACGCATTTTGACCCACATATTTAATTTGGTTATATAAGTAAAACATACAAAAATAAGTAGGTAAGTCATGGGAAATATTTTATGTCAACAAAAATAATAACATTTCACAAATTTTGTGAAATATTTTTAATATCTTTTTTTTGCTATTATTATTTAGTAAAATTGAATACTAACAATGTTGTAACCCTTCAGCTACGTAACGACCAAATTTGGTTGCACATCAAAACACCGTTGATTACGTAACGACCAATATTGGCGGCTTGTTCCTGGAGCGCACAGTAATATTATTTTCTAATTCGAACGCATCCTAAAATCCATACCAAATTATTATTCACAGAGTAATGTAAATTTTTACGTCCTTCGGGTATGGCTGACCTGACTATTGTAATTTGTAATTTTATCAAGGAGCTGACAAGTAGTTTGATTTCTTCTGAATAATAATTTTATAAAAAAAAATCGATGAGCGCCCTCTCTCGGCCGGTGGACCAACCCGGGTGGGTTCCATTGCGACGCCTATAGCGGCGCGACTAGTTTTATGAGTAAGGGCGGGTTTGGGCCCAGCGAAAATGGCGTTAATATTTAATTATTATTATTAGCGGAATGTAAATGTTATTAGCGTAGCTTGTATTTAATTGTGTATATGGGATACATTAATGAAAATTTTACTACCTGATTTCGGTCCAACAAGGCTCTCCGTACAGAATTTAAAGTTAGTTAGATAGATAGATAGATAAAAATTCTTTATTGCACATTTTTAAAAAAACATACAGCAGGCGGACATATTGCCTAAAGTACAATCTATTACAGCCTTCGTGGAAGTGTAAGAATTTAGGTGCCAGTAGAGTAAAATAAAGAGAATATACTTATACATTATTACTATTACATTAATACAACAAAAATTAACCGAGTAACAAAAATGCTATCATTAAAAAAAATGGTTTTGAGAATATTCGCAAGCAGCGGGGGATAGAAAAGGATGGGATAAGACGTAGGATTACTAAGCATTTAGGGACATAAAATGCTTTTTCAGAGACACTTGAAAAGTAGAAACCGTTGGTGCGTTCAATGTTCCTGAGTCCAATATTTCCAAATTGATATATGACTATTGCACCATTTTTAATGACAAAAACTAATTTCAACAACAATGATGCCTGCATACCAATTTTCCGCTCAATCGGTTTAAGCGGTTGGGCGCTATCTTGGAGGAACACACACATACACCTTACACAGGCATACAGACAGACTTCAATCTGGCAATGGTCCTAATCGTCATAGGGGGTCTCAACGTGGATAACTCTGTCTTCATCTCGAAATAAATTTTCAGCGCGTTCACATACTTTCCCTCCAGGACGGTTGGTGGGCCGGGAATGTTAAAAAGTGTAACGGCTAGGGACAATGGATTGAAAAAACAGAGTACGGATGAATGTCCGTCGTCTCTGGCTGCCTTTCTCTCTCTATTTATCATTCTCAATGGAAAGCCTAGTACATTCATTTTACCTTGCCGTACAATAAACCTGTCAAGTCATCGGGCAATTTAAAGCAGCGGCCATCAACAATAAAACGCTTTAATTTAGGCTGGTAAGCAAACAACGAAGTTGCCCGTCAATCTTAAATCCTCACCCCCCTCCGACCCCCCCCCCCCCCATCCTCTCCCAAACAATAAGTTTCACTTTCCGGCCGGTGGGGTTTTTACCTTCTGTGTGAGTTATGCCCCGTCCGAAACTTAAACAAGTTCAGGGCTGCGCACTGAAAATTTGACAGGCCGCTGGTAATGGCCTCCGGCGGGCGGGTCGAGATGAGGAAATAACTTGGCGCGGTCAAACGGAAGTCATTACGCGGGACCGGACCAGCCCTGACTGATGTTTTTTTCTCGCATTCAAAAGGAGATAATTGAAATTTTCTGACTGCTGAACGCGGCTCGCGCCGCCATCCGGCCCTGAAGGTATTAAACCAGAGTTTAATGATTTATAAAATATATTTACCTGCTTCAAGGACGCTTTCATTTATCACTATACACTCAAGAGCAATGAAGAGCATAAACGTATGGACATATTGTAAATTAAGAGTGCTAGATTAGTTATTACTCTTTTGGCAGAGGGAAGGTACTGTGAAAAAGCATTTTTTTTTCGATATGAAGATGGATATATATAAAAAGCGTTTATTATGCATTGTGTGAGAGTATCTTGAGCTACAGGATGATAGGATGGGGCGGTTGTTCTAAAACCATTCTTTACCCCTTAGATATAGCACAAAAGTCGATTTTAAAGATTATCATGCGAAAGCCGTATCGTTATCCTTCGGAAAATCTTTCCAATGAATATAATGTGTTAGATACTAGGCAGATAAATAATTTTTCACAAAATACCCTATCAACGAGGTTTTCCGAAGATAATAATATAATAGTACCCAGAAGGTATACTACCTTTGGTCAGCGAACCTATACATTCATTGCCCCAAGGTTTTTCAATGCTCTTCCTGGCGCCATAAAATCAGAACAAAATAAGACCTACTTAAAAGGCTGCTTAGGAAACTGGCTTGTAAAAGAGGGAAGACAAGGAATTTTAAAAATACTGGACATTATAATCTAACGCCGACATTTAAATATTTTGAATCTTATATTATATTGTTATATTATTATTTTTTTTTTATTATTATTATTATTATTATTATTTTGTTTTAACGTATATTAAGAGATAATTTTTGTTTAGCAATCAAATCAATGTTTTATAGTAATTAATTCTTAAATAAATAAATAAATAATGCTAAAGTATAAGTAGCTTTTCTGTACTTTTGCCAGTCGAATTCGGGGTATGCATAAAAGAGAGCTACCGCGGGTATGGTGCGAGTGAATGTTCGCATTAATTATTTGCAGATTCTGCGACGCTCTGTCTAGCTCTAAAACTGCTCTAGTGTCTAGCATACATTGTCCCCATAAAGCAAAAACCTACCTTTGACTTTCAGTTGACTCCTACCGTTAAAAATATACGAATTCCAAAACGTTAGACATGTGATAGGTAGGAAATAGTGGCTATCAATCGAGTAGCGATCGGCTCGGTTTTTGATTGCACCAATATTTCAGCGCGGAAAAATACGCTCGCTCGATTTGACCCATTCGGCGCCGACACAGGAGTCGGGGAGTCGACTTCTCATTCCATTTCATGCATAACGTAGTATTAGCCATTTTTGTAATTTTACTTTATTTAAAGACCGAACTAACCCATTCGAGACAGCACATAATTTTCGAGACCATCCCCATTTGTTTCATATCACTATTTTTAATATTAAAATTTTTGATATTTGATATCAGTCACTTTGTACCTACCTTTATACAAATAGGATAATTGCAAAGCGTGTGTGCAGGTAGCAATATAAAATAGAATAAAAACACATTATTAACTTGAACAGCATTTTTCCAAAAATAGTCAGGTAACATTAAATCATTATTTAAGGTTCAGTAATAAAGAAAAGAATATAATCCATATAGCTAAATCAAAATATTTATTTAAGAAGCAGTATAAGGTATGAAATTTTCCTGGAGGACGACCATTATTTTTGTTGTGCATAATGACAACAAAAGTAAATAAGAAAGTAGACAAGTAGCTAGAAACGATCTATCAAACATAATCCAGGGTTAACAACACAAGCAGGCCAAGAGTAATTAATGCGTTTATATTTACCCTCTTTGGAGCATTGTTGACAAATCTTTCTTTGCACTTTTCTATTCTTACTATATAGTCCTGGCAATTTTGGGGCTAAATTGAAATTAACATCAAATGTTATTTATTTTAACACACTTCATAGATTTTTGTTTTGTTTTAAACCAGTCTTGTCGTGACGACTTTGTTTTAGACTAGCTGACCCGTGCCCACTTCGTTGGGGGGTAAAACTTTTTACTTGTGATGAAATTATGAGTGTGGTTCGGTTAGTACCTACTGAGTGCTATGATTTATTTCCTGACTGCCAAAAGAAGGGTTATATTTTTACTGCATATGTATGTATGTATTTGCATGCTAATTTGACCATATTACCCTTATTTGTGAGTGCTTTCTTGTGAGTGTCTTATCTCTTTAACCATTTATGCAGTAAAAGGGAAAAGTCTTTTGTTTTAAACACTTGAGACGATAAATTTACTTATTTTGATATGACTTCATAATTGTTGATAATATGACCAATAAACATGACATGAAAAAACTACTTTTTGTGACTTAAATATAAAATCTAGACATATGCTGTCGCTGACTTTTTTGTAGGCATTACCAAGCTCTACAACTTTTCTCTAGAACTCAATCATATATCTCTCATCGTTAGAGCAGCGTTCGTAAGAAACGTTTTCATTCGACCGTTTTTTCTCCGACTTACTTTGCAAATCCAATTACCACGAAAAAGTCTTTTCATTTTTCGGAATATTATATAGCCCTATGACACTCACAAATAATGTAGATTTCTTCTGGTAAACGAATTTTCAAAATCGGTTCAGTAGATCCAGCGATTACTTCCTACAACCTCACAAACTTTACCTCTTTATAATATTAGTATAGATACTGACTGATAAATTCAATTATTGCAAAAACCGACTGCACATACGGTGAACAGTCGGTCTCGAATTTGTTAGATGACAAACTGCTTGCAGTACACGAAACCATGCCTTTTTACTCGTCGAATCTCTAACAGTACTATTCCAGGAGGTGTGAGGTGAAGTCGAATTGCCGTCGTCTGCGAGAGCAGTTGCACCGTATTTCGAGACGGCGTGTTTGATATGCACAGTTTGACTCGTTAATTTTTGCTTTTAGTGGCATTTCGGTGTTTTACGATGACGGGACGCTTCTCCGATGCAATGCTGATGAGGTCCTGGCATCGTCTGATTCTTGTTATTTCAATGTTATGTTCGCGAAGAGGAGATTTGGAAAAAAACAATGTAAAATAAATTAATAGTTTTAAAACAAACACTACAAACACGCTTTTGGGCTATGATACGATATTCACATACACACGGCTATGGTACGATATTTCATCATGGAATGCCAGTGCCTATCTTCCGGCTTCATCATCAGACCTTGTCGTGGTCAAAGGTTATTCCAAGACTTTTCTAACAAGTCCAAACACAGCTATGATACGATGTTCCATCATGAAGTTCCAGTTCATATCTTCCGACACCATCATCAGATCAGTTCGACAGTACTATATTATTGTATTGTCATCAGAACTACATACAGCTGACAATTTTCATGACGCTACGATCCTTGGAAGATGGTTAAATTAGTTACCTTAGATTCCATTACATAGTTACATACAGGTCGACCTAATAAAAGCGTGTTAAAAATAAGTCGAATGATAGACAACGTTGTTCGTTTGTTTGTTTCTACTCTTTATTATGAAATTTCATTATGGACGGGTTTATTATCATACAACAACCTCTTATAACCAACCCTACTACGAAGGGTTTATATGTACAGTAGGGCGGTGTCGACCACGACGGGCAAACCCGTCACCCTAGGCTGGTATAACGATCTATGATCGTTCTTTCAGCCATGGGATGAACGTAGAAGACTTGGGGACAAGACAATCTACTACTGTTTATACCTACATGTATGTTTGCCTGAAATATGTGTGTGTGTGTGTCCCGTTATTGCATTCGATCGAAAGAATTGCAAAGCAATCCGTTAATTTTATCCCAACTCAAAATGGTGATTCCACCGGGAATCGTACTCGGAACCTTAAACACAAGGTCAGGAGACCTAACCTGTAGGACACCTTTCCCGGTGCCTCGCCGTAAGGCGTTGGCCTCTAACGGGCAGGTGCCATAGCTAGACTGTGGATTGTTTTCATCCCAAGTCTTCTGCACTCACCTCACGGGAGACAGAACGATCTTTATCGTTAAAACTTCCCGAGGTGACGGGTTCGCCCGTTGTAGTGGACGGCTCTAGTTGCCTTTGGAAGAAATTTTGGTTAGGGTGTTTTTCGTGGAAATCGTAGTCGATGCCGCCAAGGGCGCGCACAATCCCGCCCATAACTCACAGCCCGAAGCGCTCTAAATTTTATTTCTGCCTCCGCTGCCCGAGGAGATTTCACGCTCCCGAGACGCTGAAATCTTTCACCCTAAGAGGCGGCCACAATTGACCGGACGCCTGCCGGTCTGCCCCCTCACGATGACCCCTTCACCTACCATAACCCCTGGAGCATACGCTGCAGAAGTGAAAAATTGCTGCAATTACCAAATGAATAAGAATCATGAAATATTAAAAATAATAAAACAATTTATTTTGTAGAAAATATGAGAAAAAATTGCCTTACGGCAATATCTATTTTCTAACCTATAACTTACGTATACATACAACAAGCTATGCGTCTGCTACACAAAACAAAAAATCGGCTTTGTCACCCCAAGACTTTCCCGGTAAGAAGTCAGAGACTTACTTCATATGAGTATTCATTTTATAAATAAAGTTGATGAGCCTGATTTTCCTAGATCCTAGATTTCATTTCTAGGCATTTATATGGGGAATCTCTTTCGTGTAAAACTGATGAAATATTTCATAGGGATTAAGATATATTAAAAAAACCGCAAAAAAAACATTTCATCCCTTTTCGATCCCTTGGGAGTTGAATTTCGCAAAATGTCTACTTAGTGAAAGTTTCACATCCGTTGTTTTGCGGGTAGGAGGCAAACTACTGCTCTTAATGCGCAGAATATACGGTGGTGCAATCCGCCGCGCACACGACAGCCACTATATTATGTACTAGCTGACCCGTGCCCACTTCGTTGGGCGGTAAAACTTTTAACTTGTGATGAAATTATGAGTATGGTTTGGTTAGTACTGAGTGCTATGATTTATTTACTGACTGCCAAAAGAACGATTATATTTTTACTGCATACGTAAGTATATATTTTTATGCCAATTTGACTATTTTACCGTTATTTGTAAGTGTCTTCTTGTGAGTGTCTTATTGTGAGTGTCTTATCTCTTTAACCATTTATGCAGAAAAAGTGAAATTATATGCAGTAAAAGGGAAAAGTATTTTGTTTTAAACACTTGAGACATAAATTTACTTATTTTGATAATAATTCATAATTGTTGATAATATGACCAATAAACATGACCTAACGATTTAAATTATTTTTTTATTATAAAAAACTGCTTTTTGTGACTAAAATATAAAATTTAGACATATGCTGTCGCTGACTTTTTTGTAGGCATTATTAAGCTCTACAACTTTTCTCTAGAACTTAATCATATATCTCTCATCGTTAAGGCAGCGTTAGTTAGAAACATTTTCGTTCGACCGTTTTTTCCGACTTACTTTTGAAATCCGACTACCACGAAAAAGTCAGTTTCCTTTTCGGATTATTTTATAGCCTATAACACTCATAAGTAATGTGGCTTTCTATTGGTAATAGAATTTTCAAAATCGGTTCAGTAGATCCAGAGATTACTTCCTACAACGTCACAAACTTTACCTCTTTATAATATTAGTATAGATTAGTATAGATTACATCATCACGCTTGCCAATGGGCATAGAGAATATTTTAAGAAAATGGTTACACTTTGTAGAGAGTTTTCTTATTTCAATGGCATTCCGGAAATACTGTGAATTATAAAAAAAAATATTGTCAACTGGAGCTTTTACAATAATTTTTTTTATAATTCACAGTATTTCCGGAATGCCATTGAAATAAGAGAAACTCTCTACTACGTGTAACCGTTTCTTAAAATATTCTCTAAGCCCATTGGCAAGCGCAAGGATGTTATACATAATATAAAGGGGGTCTCGTGTGCGCGTCGGATTGCACCACCGTATATTCTGGGCATTAAGAGCAGTAGTTTGCCTCCTACCCGCAAAACAAAGGATGTGAATGGTCAGCAATTCAGACTACCCTGAACAACAGCGATTGCAACGTCGCCGAAACGTCGGGTGCTACAAACTTCACGCGGTAAATTAGTTTTTATTTATATTGTCAAACAACCGCGATAGTCTTCGATATATATCTGGTTTTTTAATGAATATTTATCCTAAGAACTAAATGTCAACAAGGTAATGTAATACTTTTAGGTAAATGGGCCCCGACCTGTGGTAATGCCTTTTTGATCATTGCATTCCAAAGTTAATGATATAAATAAAACCCAAAGACTAAACTGTTTTAGGTTTTTTTTTTCATTTTCCAGTTTTAAGCACTACGAGCTAGTGATGGGCGTGATTCTCAATTTTAAATCACGCAACAATCACGTTACTGGTATTTTTTCACGCGTGATAATAACTGCTACTCGTGATTTTCGTGATTGTACTGAAATGTACTGTGAAACGTTAAGTAACAAAGTTTCGTCAATGTGATAACTGATAACAGAAACGCGCATTATATTTGCTTAATATTTATTAGTAATTAGAAGAATTAGCGTTCAGAAAGATTATCTCTCTTGCTCTTTTGGTGCTAATCCGAGTTCGTCTTTCTGAAATAATGTTATTTTATTGCTTTAACAAATCATGAGCAAACTCATTTACACGAACGATTACGACACGGGCGATAACAGTGTCCAAATTCATGCGACAACAGTGTCCAAATTCACGTTACGTACGAAATGAACGCGCCACTCATCAGTCATCGTCCAGCCGGCGCGGGCGTTCGCCCAGAACGAACGGCAAATCACTGATCCACTGATCGCCGATCACATCAAGAATGAACGAAACCAAATGAACGGTTCAATTCACCGATCATCGTTCAGTGGCGCGCCGCGCGGTCGTTCGACGGCGTTCAGTGAGAACGGCCAATCACTGATCATATAATCACGCGTGATCGGTCGCGTCGTAGCGGCGCCGAGTGATGGCAACGCGGTGCTGTTCGTAGCCGTGATTCAAATAGCATGTTCTTTCAAATTCTCGTAACGCGTTCTTCGTGATTGCAAATATCACACGTTATTGTTATTGCTATTCGTGATCACACCCATCACTACTACGAGCTATATGGATACGTACGGAGCTATATTATGTACGGAGATAGCCAAAGACATGATATATCAAGTCACAAAGTGTGCATAAGCATGTGCGGAGAAAACTATTCATTGTCACAAATACGCATTTTGTGCTACCCGAAGAAAGCCAAGAGATTGGACTATAATATCAACTCCCATATAACGTATTTTCAGTGGCATTTTACGAAAATTGCACGGTCACTATATGCATAATTTTTCTATTTATTTTATTCTACCGAAATCCGATAACGTTAAAAACTTGATAATTTATTTGTTTATTTATTTATTTTATTTATTTACTTTTACGTGTCTTATCTAAGGTTACATTATGAAAAAATAATGACTTTCCAATGCGGGGAAAGTAAATTTGTTCTTTGAATAGCATAATGGGATTCTCTCAAGTCTCAACTCAAGATCGTTTGACCAGGCGCAGAAAAGTGAGGAGATCCGACCCCAAAAAATCGGATTAGGAGGGGACGAAGAAGAAGATATATTGGAAATGGAAAATCCCGAATTTTCCTAATCATCCGTCGATGCGGAGAGAAATTTTATTCGATACAGGAGAGCGACATCCGGTGCAACACGGTCCCCGCGAACAACTGATCGAAATTCACCCCTCGCTCTGTCGGGAGTGTCAAAGTTGTAAGTGTGAGAGCGGCTGGTCCGCAGGCGTCGCTTCTGCTTAGCATATTGACGCGTTCATCTGTCAGCCGACGGAGAGAGGGGTGGGAGGATCGAGGGGTGGGGGCGACGTCTATTTGCATTTTGACATATCTCGTCGTGTCAGTCGGCTCCCAAAAAATCCCTTCCTGCGATACACGAACAGCCCGAAAATGTATTTCGAGGCATACATTTACAACGGTCACAGCTCGCGAAATATGGATTGGATTATTACACTTATATGTGATGCAACAAAAGCATTGTCGTGGCATTGATTATACAGCATGAGTTTTTAGTTACCGGCATTTTTGAAGGGAATGAATCAGTACGACCCAGTAAGCAACTTTTGTTTTTTTTTTTGTTATAAATTCGGTTATAAATTCGATTGTATTTTTTTTTGTTTTATGTTTGTTATATCAGAACTCCGTCACTTATGAACCGATTTAAAAAATTCTTTTTAATTAAAAGGTCGGTCCAACTCCCAGATTGGTCCTATTTTTAATACGCTTTTATTAGGTCGACCTGTATGTAACTAACTATGTAATGGAATCTAAGGTAACTAATTTAACCATGTTCCAAGGATCGTAGCGTCATGAAAATTGGCAGCTGTATGTAGTTCTGATCACAATACAATAATATGGTACTGTCGAACTGATCTCATGATGGAGTCGGAAGATATGAACTGGAACTTCATGATGGAACATCGTATCATAGCTGTGTTTGGAATTTTTAGAAAAGTCTTGGAATGAACTTTGACCACGATTAGGTTTCAAGGTCTGATGATGTGGTTTTTACGTGCATTTATTAAAGCGTGTTTTTAGTGTTTTTTTTTAACTTTTAATTTATTATCAAAATCTTGTTCTGATGATGATATCCATGAGGAATTGAAGGACATCCTCAAATATTATCATATGAAGGTAAACATTTACATGTTGGTTCTGTTCCGATGACAATGCATTTTTATGGTAAACATGACCTGATTCTATACCCAGGATTGGCTCCCGACGAGGGGACTCCTCAATGGTCAACAGCACAGACACGAAATTTTGTATACGCATTCAGTTATGATAGCCCATTCTAAGTTTCATCGTTACATGGCTGCTGCATCCAGGGTTGGCTCCCGGCGAGGAGATTCCTCAACGGTCAACCGTACAGACACGAAATTGTGTATATGCATTCTATTACGACAGCCCGTTATTCAGTATTAAATTTATTCATTCAGAATATACAATAAAATCATGAATATACAATTAAAGCTAATTATCGCATAATGGAATTCGTCAGTTGCTAGTAATATAAGAATATTAATAGCCCTCTTAGGCACTCTATACCAAAAACATTTCAAGAGCAGTCGCCGTAAGGTAGGCAACCACCCCCGCTCTATAGGAAACAATACAGTTCCCAGACTCCCCCGACTGTTAGTCGGAGAGCACAATCGATTGGCTTGCGCCGCTCGGTGCGCAGACCGTCCAGGAGCGCCAGAGGTTTGATTCCCAGGGGAGACTGGTTGACCCAGTGTCCTACCCAGGATTCGTACCCCATGCGTGGAGGCCATCGGATGGGTGTTGACCCGTGAGTGTGACCGACCCTGAACACATGGGTCATCGTGGCCACCTCATCATGGGCCCGTTAGCTCCCTAAGGATAGTTACAGGATCATCGGGCACCACACGTTATCTAAGACTCCAGAGATATCAAGGAAAAGGCTGAAGACATGTTTACCTCGGGTATGCATCAAGCCGATCCAGTAAATAGGAATCGAAGCTAAAGAACAGTGAAACAAATCCCGAAAGTGTTCATCTTTACGATTACTTTCACTTACATTGAGGGAGGAATAACAATAAGCAGTTGATTTAATCAGCTCGCGGGTGAAAGTTCCCGGCGCACGGCGCTGTGTTAAGTGAAAAATGTAATACGCTAAACAAAAGGTTTTCGCCGTAAAAGCATTTCCTGGTTCAAGTTTCCCCCGGTTTTGATTCGGGCGAAAACGAAGCGGAGATTGTTGAGGGGAGATTGTTTGAGCTCGATTTATTAAAGCTAATGTCGCCCGCCGAGCTGAGGACGTCAGTCAGCGTCGCTGCGAAGGAACTTTCCATTATATTTTAACGGGTGATGGCTGTCGAAGAATAAGCTAGGGGCATAAATTAAATGAATCGCGTCCGTTTCGCGCCAAATAAACTTCGGCACGCACTCATTAGTAATATTAGCATTGACAAAGACTGTAATAGCCCTAATCTCGCTTAATTAATTGCGCTGATCCGGACCGACGAACCAATGTCTCTTAGCGGAATTCCGCAATTTTATATTTTGTCCATATTATCAAATGCCCATGTCCGTCCGTCCATATTATCAATACCCATACCGTTGAGAACGATATTATTGAAGCTGTCGACCAGTATGTTTATTTGGATCCGACGATCAACTCGTAGACTCAACATCGACCAGGAGGTCTGCCGACGAATCCAAATATGAATGGCAGCGTTCGGTAAACTACGCCATATCTTCTCGACACGAATACGACAAAGCCTCAAGACGAAAATCTATAATGCCAGTGATGACATAAGGCACTGAGACGTGTTCGCTAACTATTCGTCCCATATACTATACAGCTCAAAGACGCGCAATAATTCATGGAGAGAGCTATGCTTAGAGTTTCGCTGCGTGATAGGATTCGAATAGAGGAAATTCACAAAAGAACCAAGGTCACTGACATAGCTCGTAAAATCAGCAACTTGAATCGGCAATGGGCAGGGGCACGCCATATTGCTCGCAGAACCGACAACCGTTGAAGATAAACGTTTTGGACTGGCGACCACGAACCAGCAGGTTCAGTGTAGGATAAATCCCCACAAGGAAGATCGATGTCACTGCCACGTTCGCAGGAAGTAGGTGGATGGGGCGGCTCAAGACCGTTCGTCATGGCATTCTATGGGAGAGGCCTATACCCAACAGTGGACGTCTACCGACTGATGATGATAATGAATATCATGATCATCAATTACTATAATACCCGTAATTTATATCCTGACTAAGAGTGTGATATATGTATACTACTCTGGATGATTTATTTCCATATGGAAATTAGTCTCAACGCTAGACTAAGCTGTGAATTTAATCAAAAATAACAAAACCTAATTAATCCCCAACTCCGAAGCGATTATTCAAATCTAAATGAAATCGACCGACTCCCTACTTATGTTAATGTGTTTCGAAGAGTACAGTATGCCGCAGGCGTTTCACTGCGAGATTCTCACCGGTGTAGTGAGGCGCAAATCTGAGAAGTTGTTAATATCGAGATATTAGTATATACTATTTGACTCTCTCTTGTATTAAATGATCTTGCTGCCTATAAAGCGTTAGCATATGTAGTTAAAATTATTTTTTTTATAACTTGCACTATGTAATCATAGTGAAAGTTTTCGCGTGGATCTGTGTCAGCCAGAGAAATGTTACTCGAGTAACGTTTGCAAGCGGTCGCGTCGCGCGGTCCCGGCTGCGCGGGTACCGCTTGTATTGGGTCTTGTGCTGATCAATACTAGAATACTCTAAGTACCATTCGTCGCGGGAACCGCTTTAGTACATTTCATATGGAAAGCCCCAAATCCCGCGCCGGAGAGGGAAGCGAGCTAGTACCTACTTAAACGAACAAGTCAAGGAAAGCCCCAAAGCCAGCGTCGTCACCGGAACAGCCGTACGAAGAGACCATGCAGCGACCTATACCCACCGTTCTGGGATGTGCCGAGTCGCTGCGTCGCCGCGAGGATTGGTCCCCTAGATGAGAGCAGCGGCACCCCGACTTGGAGTAGGGGGTAGATGCAGTTGGAGCATCAATTTCGAGTACACTCAATAAGCCTTCGAGGGAGGAGTGGAACTTGCCACATGTAACCGGGGTGCAATGGGCCCGGCTCATGAGATTTTCCGCACAACTCTAATATAACAGCTAGCGGAAGACGTCCCGAACCAAGGTCAATCTGACTTGCCGACTAAAATACGACGATGTTCCATGTCAGTCCGCCAAGAAGCGACACATGAGCAGGTTGTGTCTGGCATTTATGATTTATTTCACTAAGCTTATATGCCTGCGCCTCAATTTATTCTATGACGGACTTTGGAGAACATCGCCCGGCCGCGATGTGAGAGGGTTATCCCTATTTTATATCGGCTTATCTCCGTCTACCTAATGTGCAAAAAATTACAAATTTGAAGCTTTCCAAAATTTGAAATATCGCTTTTTGTAGCGAATTTGACTTAACCTCCTATACACAAAAATAGGTTTTTTTCCCAAAATGACGACTTATTTATTTATTTATTTGTTTATTCGCTTATTACTAATAAACATTATAGTAAGACCAAGACATTGAAAAATAAAATTAATAAATATATCACCGTAATTATACAAATAGAATGACACTTATAATGCTAGCTATCATATAAAAATAAATAATTAATAGCCTGCAATTTAAACGAGTGAGCGTTGGCGGTAAAAATATCAAAAACTGGTGCCATCGAGTGAATTTCATTTAAGCGCCGCATAGCACGCGCCAACAAGTTCCGCCTCGTAAGATTAGCACGCGAGAACGGCTCAGCGAAAAGATGGTGCGATCGAGCACGAATATAATTATTTGGTATGAAAAGATCCAACATTGGCTAGTAGGCTAGGGTTATCAGTTTTACCTGTGAATTAGATTAAATATACAAAACATTTAGCCCCCATTACCAATTCACCACAGAATTGCACCTTCTCACACAGCTGTACAGATTCGCCGTTTATCGAACAGATTCTCGCCATACTCGTAGTATCGATAAAAACCTTGCAGTCCCGCGGTTCTACAGTGGAAGAGCCGAATTTATGTTGAAGGCATTCATTATATTGTTATTATCTTTCTTCGGAGAGACGCGGGACGCGCCTCATAACTCACAATTCCGAGGGAAAATATTTGCGCTCGCGCGAGAGGGGGCGGGAGCATGTCCGTGAAGCTAGCTCGACTCATATCGAAAATTAACATTTCCTGCAAGCAAACCATTTTTTACAAGCTTTTATTTACCTTGCAATATTTGTCAGTATGTTTGTTTAAGTCAAATCTTGCAAGCAGACTTAGAACCACTTCCTCTTATCATATGAAGTTGAAATTTTTACATGTTGGTTCAGTCCCGAAGACAATGCATTTTTATGGTAAGCATGACCTGATTATACACCCAGGATCGGCTCCGGACGAAATTTTGTATACGCATTTTATTATGATTAAATTTTGTATACCATCACATGGCTGCTGCGCCCAGGGTTACCTCCCGACGAGGGGACTACTTAACGGCCAACAGCATAGAAACGAAATTTTGTAACTATACAATTCAATTATGATAACACGTTTTAAGTTTTCCACGACAGGGCTGCTGCACCCAGGGTTGGCTTCTAACCAGGGGACTTCTAAACGGTCAACAGCAAAAACACGAAATTCTGTACAGTATTCAATTATGCTGCTGCACCCAGGGTTGGCTCAGGACAGAGCATTTTAATAAAGACTTTACTTTAATACTTGTACAAAGCTTTACTCAACTGAATAATATTTACTTTTTTCGGGAGACGAAATGATTTTTGCAAGATGCGAACACGACACAACTAGCACTGCTTACTGTTTTAATCTAAACTGTCTAAAATTTCTGCTAAATCTTCGTTACTAATAGGAGATAGTTACGTACTCTGCGATAGATGGCAATTTTTTGAATTTTACTGAGCTGAGCTAAAGATTTTCCGATGTCTTTACAAAAGCACTACTTCTTGTTTCGTTTTCGAATCCCTGAGCATATATGGGTAAAAAGCGTTCTGTTATAAGAATAACCAAAAGATATTTTTGGCCAAGTTATGAGATCAAATACTCCACCGTGCGTTGTGATTTGAGTAAATTCCAATACTCTATTTGGGTCGCTCTAACTTAACGGACGTGGCGCGAGCGACGTCGAAACAGGAGAAGCTCTCGCCGAAACACACGCTGAAAATTAGCAACACTTTCATGAGAATTTGCGAGCTCGACCGCGACATTAACAATGATAAACGACCAGTAGCGACGGAAGTTTCGCCGCCTCTCGCAGGTTGCCGCTTCACTTTCAGTTTAGGTTGTCGCGTTGAAGACGCTTCCCCACCATATTAGATAAGATCGCATTAAAATTTGAGGTAGTAACCGCAGCGAGTCAATAAAGCTTCTGTCGGGAAATAATTGCTAAGTTACCTGGTTACCTGGATCGAACTATTTTTAATTACTTAGGTATATTTATTTTTTATATTTAATCGATGAACGCATTGGCAAAGCACACCGAGAACAAGTAAATACCATATATTAAAAAGAATAAAAAACACGACCGCCGTTACAGAAAGCGAACTATTGTATATATAACTATTTATATTACGATTTTTTTTATGAAACATTTCTGGTTTATGTGTTTATCTATATATATATACATCTCCATTTCCGAAATGTATATTAATCAGACTTTTTATTTGACAATAAACATGATATATTTATGTTAATTTATTGACATTTGGACATTTTTTGAACTACTTACTTGATATTTGGACAGTTAGGATATACTAGGACACTCGTAATGACAGAAATATAACTCAGACTGTGGTCCATACGCATGAATTATCAGTAGTTTCCGTGTCCCAATGTTAAAACATAAGGTTATTTCATTACGTCGCGACCTTGTGCTCTCGCTTCTAATATTACAGCATGTAAAAGTATACGCACGATTATAGTCGGACACATGAATCATTTTTAAACTATAGTATTCTGTTATTTTCTTAAAAATGTTGATGTATATAATATAATCGAGTAATGGAGCTTCAACAAAATTCCTTGTATAATCAGCAAGTTAAAAAGTACATTCGTATTACGATAACCATTACAGATAGGTAATAACTTATCATCACAATAGGGAAGACTTAAATTAAAATACGGAATTGTAACCAAAATGAAATAAAAAGAAATAGTCATCAAAATAGTCAAGGATACTAGTTTAAAAAATCTGTTGTGTCACCTAAAGACTTTCCCGAAAAGCAGGTAACCCCCCACGGAACCCCATCCCCTCCTCTTCCCAGCCCCCACCTCTACACCTCGCCTACACACACAGACAGACACACAGACTCACAGACAGGCTTTCTTCTGGAAACGGTTCTAATAATCTCAGGCGGTCTCAACAATGATAGTTTCGTCTTCATCTCGATTTTTTCAGCGCGTTCACATTAGACGTATCGTCTTCATCAGATGGAAGCATGTCTGTGCATCTGTGTGTATTCCCCCACTATTTCGTGATGGCAAAGGGTTCAAAAGATTGTGGTTGAGATCGGTCCCGCGCAATAGCCATATTTCAATCTCAAAATATTAAACTTATATACTTAAAATTTAGTAAATAGATATTAGTACCATGTTGGGCAGAAATCACATTGAATTATCGCCAATATACAGAAATTAAATATACTGAATTCAATTAAATCGTTCTAAATCAATAAAAAATATTTTGTATTGATTTATTTTATTGAATTCTATAAAATTAATTCAATAAATTTTATTGAATTTTTCGTTGACTCAACTATTTGAGTTATAAATAAAATATTTACTACTCAAAATATTTTTGTAACATTGAATTTAAATTATATTTGAATTATAAATCAATTATAAATGAATTATTATTGAGTACACATTGAGTTATAATTAAGTACACATTGAGTAATAATGCATCTGCGAACATATATTGGATAGCGGAAGTAACCACTGGATGCAGTTTCAAAATCCCATCGTGCTATCCAAGAAACAATTCTACTTTCCTCGCATGATCCGGGAAGCCATTGAAATAAGAAGAACCCCGAACTTCAATAGAGACGACGCGCGGTTACAAACTATCTTCTACGTGGAACCCTCTTCTTAAAATGTTCCCACCGCCGAACGCCGAATGCAAAGACGTAAGACAGGATGTGTTGTGTGCAAGACGGATTTTCGAAGTACCCCCTACCACCGTTATAAGATACGCAGTGGCGGCAGCGGTATGCGACCTACCCGCGAAACAACGGACTGACAGCTCTTTCTGTCTACTCTAGATAACTGCGGCTGCAACGTCGCCGAAACGTCGCGTCGGGTGCCACAAACTTAACGCGGTAAATTCGTTTCTATCCTATTTATAATATTCTGAAAAACGCTCATTTCCACTACTAATCTGTGAAATTCTTAAAATTCTGCAATATTTTGTGAGAGACATCTCAAACCACGCAAATTGCTTCTTTATCTCTCACAATTGTTGCGTAATGCCCCTTTTCCTAAGTATCTGAAGTTCTGAATCATTGAGAAGTCATAAATAAGAATCTCAATCCTTGGAAAATAAAAGGGATTATTTATGGAGCCCGTGCGCGGCACAGTATATATATAGTTGAATTAGGTATGCTTTTATATGGACACTTAGGTATAGGTATGTCACTTTTAGGCAAAGCCCAAGGGAAAAGCAATAATTTAACCAGGCATAAGTTCGGGCTTAGGTCTTGCCTTTAAGTAAGCTTAGAAGTCCAAAGTCAAAGTTAACTAAGTATTACTATCGTTAGTGGAGCGGAGGCTTAATTAATAATGTAATATTCTAGGGCGTCATTATACAAATTTACAAATTTACAAATTATTTATTGAGTTCAAATTATGAGTAGATAACATTATTATAAAATCGAAGACTATCGCGGTTGTTTGACATTATAAATAGGATAGAAAACGAATTTACCGCGTGAAATTTGTAGGACCCGACGTTTCGGACCCGACGTTTCGGATTTTTATGTTGTTTTCTTGTTCAATGTTAGCATTAATTTAGTTATGTAGTCATTTATTTTTAGACATACACTCTAGCTTTAATATTCAAGGGCGAATTGGATTCATCTGTAATGCCCTTGAATACTATTTGAAACTAATAAATAATAAATAATAATAATGTTGATTTAATTCCAATGGCAAAGTATTTTTTTTTATGGTAAGCATGCCCTGATTCTAAACCCTGATTCTAAACCCTGATTCTACATCCCGGCGAGGTGATTCCTCAACGGTCAACAGCACAGACACGAAATGTTGTATACTCACTCAGTTAGGACAGCCCGTTCTAAGTTTCCTCATGATATGGTTGCTGCACCCAGGGTTGGCTCCGGACGAAGGGATTTCTTAAAACGGTCGACAGTACATATACGAAATTTTGTATACGCATCCGTTTCACCAAGACAGGACTGCGGCACCCAGGGTTGGGTTGCAACGAGGGAACGCCTCAACGGTCAACAGCACAGACACGAAATTTTGTATACGCATTCAATTATGATAGCCTCTAAGTTTCCTTGCAAAGTTTGTCAATATGTTTGTTTAGGTCAATTATTGCAAGCAGAATTAGAACCACTTCCTCTTATCCTATGAAGTTGAAATTTTACATGTTGATTCATGACCTGATTCTGCACCCAGGAATGGCTCCCGACGAGGGGACTCGTCAATTCAATTAAGATATCCCGTTATAAGTTTCACCATGGCATGGCTGCTGCACCCAGGGATGGCTTCTAACGAGAAGACTTCTCAACGTTCAATAGCACAAACACGAAATTCTGTATATCATTATTTGATATAGCCCTTTCTAAGTTCCACTATTACATGGCTGCTGCACCCAGAGTTGGCTCGGGTCAGAGCATTTTATTAAAAGCTTGTATTTGTACTATTAACTTATTATGTTAAAGTACCTGTGCGCTCACCTCAGAGAATAATATTATAATAGAGGGAGACGTTATTCCAGGAAATTCCCATCTTAATTTGAGCCGTTTCGGCTTCTTTTCAGCGGAGCACCATTATTTGCGTACAATTTATCTCGACGTTAATGGTCTGCTACGTTAGTATGTAATTTATTCATGGAGCCCGCGACGCCTGCACAAAGATTTCGCCGCAGACATTCAGTTTGACAAATGTACCCTGTATGTAGATTTAACATGACTTTGTACGCCGGCCAGCTGTAAGGGTGAGGGAAGGGGAGCCTCTTTTGAACTTAAAAGGACTATACGGCATGTTTGATTTATGTTTTGTTGGTAGCCATTAAGCTAAATTTTCGACAATGCCTGAAGATATGTCATTGTTACATTTTTCCACTTTGCCTGGGCGGTTGGTTCCACTTGGATTGTCAGCATCCACTGCTGAATACAAATTTATGGTATACCTACACATTGGCAGTAATGATGAAGTATCTATTTTTGCTCGGTCGTTTCAAGAGCAGTTGCTGTAAGGTTAAAAACCACCCAGAAAAACCAAGCCCCGGTTATCAGTAGAAATGCACAGTCGATTGGCTGACGCCGCACGATGCGCAGGCCGTCCAGGAGCGCCCGAAGAATGATACCCAGGGGAACGGGCTTGCAGGCACAGATTCCTACCTCGTTTCGGGAGCTAATGGGCCCTTGCTGAGTTGGCCACGAAAACCTATTTGTTCAGGGTCGGTCACAACCACAGGTCAACACCCATTCGGTGGCTTCCACGCATGAAGCGAGAGTCCGGGTAAGACTCTGGCCTTAGGGCTAGTTTCACCTAGGAGTCAATCTTCTGGCGCTCCTGGACGGTCTGCGCACCGTGCGACGTAAGCCAATCGATTGTGCATTCTGACTAACAGTCGGGGAGTCTGGAAGCTAAACTGTTTCCTATAGAGCGGGGGTGGTTGCTGACCTTACGGAGAATGCTCTTGAAACGACCATCGCCAACACGATTCCGGGTGAACAGCCGGGGAAAGGATGCCGTGGTCCGCGATAGATTAGATTGACGCCGTTTTACCGCTACGTAAGGGAGAGGACCGCGCAAGCAACCTCGAAATTGTAACCAGTTGAGAGACCGGAGTAATCTGGTCGCAACTGGAAGTAAGGGCGTGAGTGTATGCCCGCTGGGTAACATTCCTGGCTATCTCGCGAATAAGGTGTTGGCCTCTTACGGGCATGTGGCGAAGCTTCTGTGTCTTCTGCGCTCACTTCACGGGGATAGAACGATTATTTCGTTAAAACTTCCTGAGGTGACAGGCTCACCCGTTGTAGTTAACAACTCTACTACTGGTCTCGCACTTCTACGTGGAGGCTACCGGATGGGTGCTGACCTGAGAGTTGGGCCGACCTATCGTATGGGTCATAATAGACCAACTGCATGGGTCATAATGGACCTATTTTTATTTTTTTCAACTTTTTTTGTTTTTAAATATTCATTTACATTGTATTCATTGCAGAACCTGCCTAACTAGACCATACCCCGTACAAAGGAAGACTCTATGTATGACAATTATTTATTCATATGCATATATTAATAAAATTAAACATACAAAATGTGATAAAATATAAAACAGATGAGTGGATTCAAATTAAACTTATAATTATATGTATTTAAATACTTATATCGATATAGCATAATCATAGAAATAAAACTTCACATACAATGTCGTGATATGAAGTTTATAGATCAAATAAATAAATAATATAAAAATATAAAATGTATTACAATGTATGACAATTTATTCGCGGATCCGGCCATTTCAGATATTTTGCTCTGTTCTTATGTCGCCTTTTAAGTTGTCAATTGGCGAGAAACACCCCTAGAACCTACATCAGCGCATTACCAAAAATATGTTCATATTTTTCGATTTGAGCATGGACGTGACAATGACATCAGAAAATTCCATTATCTCTAAACTTGGAGTAAAAATAATGAACCATTCCTTTTCGAATAATTTATTAGGCTGGACGAAACCATACGATGCTTTATTCAGAAGGTATCCACAAAAAAGAAAATCGAAAGGGTCATTAATATTTCTGGAGTTCTGCCAGTGGGCATAAAGCGCAACATCGAGATAAGACAGCGAACGATGAAAAATTGCCCTTTGGTTGTATTATGAAAGCGTTTTAATGGCGGCGAGACTCGAATAAATATAAAGGCGTTTCTTTTATTAGCTGTAGGCGATTCTGTTTCTTACAATTGACGGGGGAAAAAATGTAATTTTATGTGTAATTTTAAATTTCATTTGTATTTTACTTTTCTGGCAAGGAAAGTATTGTGGACGCAATTCTGTGTGTCTTTTTTTTATTATACGTTTACGCGGTGTCAGGCGGGGGAAGAAACCCCGCCCACCACCCGGGCAGTTCTTACAACATGGATCGTTTTATCTGCCCGGGATGTCGGGCAACGACAACCTCACGCGTACCGGAAGGGTAGCGCGTGGGGGTGAACGAACGGAGACAGGAAGATTCTCCGGGTTTCTACTGCCTCCGACAACCCCGTGAAACGTTTATTTTTTATCAAAAACTATTTACATATTGCTTACAAGCTAACAAATAAAAAGAAAAAAAAAGTTTTACAAATTAAGTTACTTTTATATACTAGATTACTGTTATTAATATTTATCGCTGGTGATTTGTGACTTTTTTAAAATTAGCTGGCTAAATTATGTGATTTTTTTAGACTAGCTACTTTTTTTAAATTATTATAGAATTTTGATTAATTGACCTTAAACCGGCGACTGTTTGTGAATTTCTGCTGTAAGAGGTTTAGAATATAACATATTTACGAATCGTTTTGAGATCTAAACGGTGTAAAAAAATTACAATGTATTGTTGTGAAAGTCCTCTATATAATAAGTTAATCACTTTTTACTACTTTTATATAAAATTGTTGATAAAAAAAATATTTAACTTTGTCAATTTTTTTAGAAAATGGGCGAAGAGATGCTTTTGATTTTGGCCTTTTAGAACTCTCGTTCATAAAATAAAAACAGCAGAAATAAACATTAGTTCAATATCAATCCATTTCCTCAAAAAAAAATGCAAAACATCAATTAAAATTGGCAATAAAGTCTTTTAAAACAATCTAATTCTCGCGTTATGATACTCGCCTATGATAGGATTCACGCCTCAAGTGAGCTAGTCCCCGCCGAGCGCTTCCAAAGGGTGGATGTATCTCTTTGGCTCCGAAAATCCTACCTATCTATAGTTATATTATACCATTGATTATAGAGGTATCACGGCCCACATCGATTTCGTACACGGCCTCTTAAGGAGAAATGTATTTTTTATACCCAGATAGGGTTATTGAAAACAAATTACTTGATAGGGTTATTGAACTTTAATTAGAACGTCTACTAAGGTTAAATATATTTAACTTAAAAACGCCGCGATATAAAAGGCTTAAATTCGCGCGAAATAAAAGGCTCGCGTTGGTGAAATTTCCGGCGGCACACATAAACTTTTAAAGCCCAACGAAATTACTGTCCATGTGGAAACGGCTGGCAGTGGCTAAAAATTTGCATAGTTCCCAACGGAAAGCCACTGGGGTATTTGAATTCGCCATACTTTTTGCATTTTAAGCGGTTATTCAGTACTACACTCTATTGACACAACGACTATGGTACTCTTGCAGTATGGTGTAAAACAGTATTGCAGCGGAGAATAGGAACAGTAAAAGCGATTCCGAAAATCAAATACGAACCTTGCAATATTAGGAGAGAATCTGGAATATTGAAGCGGCATAATCAATGGTGTATTCAATGTACTTCGGAGTTGTCAATTACTACGGGCGAAACCGCCGCACTACTTGGTGGTGTCAACTACGACGGGTGAAGTCACCTCAGAAAGTTTTAACGATATTTGATCGTTCGGTCTCCCGTAAAGTGAGCATAGAAAACTTGGTACGAACAGTCCACTGTCTAGTTACGTCATTCGCCCGTAAGAGACCAACGCCTTCCCGTGAGAAACGAGTTTTGCAACCATTGGGACGATACTCGCGCCCTTACTTCCAGCTACGGCCAGATTTCTCCGGCCTCCAGAATAATACGGGTTTGAGGTCGCTTACGCGGCCTCTCTCTTACGTAGCGGTGATTCTGTGTACCAAATCTATTGCGGAGCTCGGCATCCTTTGCCCGGCTGCACACCCCTGTTCTATAGGAAACAAAGCCGTTTCTAGACACCGCAGGATGCGCAAACCGTCGAAGAACGATTCTTAGGGAAACTAGCCCGCAGGCACAAAGTCCTACCCGAGCCCGCACTTCTGCTTGATTGCCACCGGGTGGGTGCTGACCTGTAAGTTGGGTCGACCCTAAGACATGGGTCATAATAGCCTTACTGCACTGAGCCGACCCATTAGCTCCGCGAACTATTTACTTGAAATCGGAGACTATCGCGATTGTTTGAAATTATAAATAAGATAAAAGACGAATTTACCTCGTGAATTTTGTAGCACCCGACGTTTCGGCGTCGTTGCAGCCGCCATTGTCTAGGGTAGAGGTCTAGGGTAGTCTACCCTAGACAACGGCGGCTGCAACGTTGCCGAAACGTCGGGTGCTCCAAAATTCACGCGACAAAATCGTCTTTTATCTTTTTTATAACATCTACTTGAAATCGTTTTCTTAAATGGTTCTAAATGCCCATCGCCGAGCGCAAAGTCGTAACACAAGATACAGTGTGTTAGCGGCAGATTTTGAAAATTCGCGAACTCCGAACCCGCCCCACTACCGTCATAATATTTGCAGTTACCGCAGCAATTTGCCTAAAAACAAAACAACGGATGACTATTGGCAGGATACATCCGCTCTCTGGATATATTCACTATCAAACTGAGCAAATTCCCTGATAGACACGTTATTAGAGTAATTACACTAAAATCCCTGTTGGCGGCGAATATCTCAATCACAGTGGAGGGTCTCTAAATCAAACAGACGTCAGAATCAGCTGTAATGCGACTAGTTTTTTGCATCTATTTTTATACGAGTATACATAACAAGTTAAAATTCGTTAATTTATCATCTTCATCATCGTTTATTTATACCATAAACTGTGTTTTGTAAAAAGTGATAAAAACGAAATTGACAGCGTGAAGTTTGTAGCACCCGATGTTGCAACCGTTATTGTCCACTGTAGAGTCTTGACAACGCCTACCCTGGCCAACCACAATTGCGAAATCGCCGAAAGATAGTGTGCTATAAGGTTTATGCGGCAAATTCGTTTTAATCTTATTTACAAAATTGAAAGTGCGCACTTTCACATTTTGTAACATTTTAAGACACAACACTAGCTCGAATAAATTACTTTCTCAAATCTTTATTTTATTGCTAGATCTACAGCACATCTACGAAACATATAGCTTCGGCTATCCCATCAGGTTACTCGCTCCACGACAATCGTCTTCTCTTGAGCTGCTATACCGATCAGAACCGTCTAACTATCAACAATCGCCAATGTACAATACAATTCTACTACTATTATAAACGCGAAAGTTTGTAAGAATGTATGTATGGATGTTTGTTACTCTTTCACGCAAAAACTACTACATGGATTTTGATGAAACTTTACAATAATGAGCTTATACATCAGAATAACACATAGGCTATAATTTATAAAGATATCTAGTTTTCTATCATCATTATCACATTTTTCCATCACAACGCGGGTGAAACCGCGAGGCGCAGCTAGTACAAAATAAAACAACGAACTACTCTAGTAGATAGGCATTCCCACACTTGTATGCGTCACAACATTAAAATCTAAAAATTTAGATATCAAAAACATAACTATCACGATAGTTTTCATGGCTGTAATATTATATTCATTATTTCCTACTCGCAAATAGTCGATAATAACCTAATACGATTTATTAGTCAGGAGAACAAAATCTATGAAGAATAATAAAGAAAAAATATTTTATTATCAATCCATCAATATGTCTTACTATTGTTTAAAATTAATAAATGTAAAATAAGTTAGATAAGAATAATAATGTTAGCTACTATAATACTATTACGTTTAGTAGTTTAGAAATTATCAGCATTGAAAATAATAAGAATAAGAATAAGAGTAAATTTATTTTCGAAAGTAATATTCAAAAAGATAATTTACAAAGTCTGCCTTACTAGGCCAAAGCCCGTACCAAAGTAGACTCGACTAAATTACTTGTAAGTTTTGTACTGTGCGCACACTTATCAAAGTATTATAACTGAGAAAAAGAAAAATTAAAAAAATAAATAACATAAAACTAATAACTCTAATAATTAAGTAGTATGAATTTCAACAGCTATTTCAATGATATTGATACCTACTTTATAATCATGTTGAAAAATAAAAAAGTAATAGAGAAATCAAGATGTAATCAGTAAAAATTTTATTTAAAAAAATAATAATAAAACACAATTAAATTAAAATTGCAGTAATAAACAGTAATTAAATTCATAATTTCCTCCCTTGGTAATTAAATTGGGTTAATTACCAAATAAATGTAAATTTTTAAATTCGTCCTCAAAGGCTTTTTATTTGCCCTGGAATTTTGTTGTAGTAACACACATATTGGTCAATAAAACTATATCGTACTTTGCTAAAGGCCGTTTTCTAAAAGCGACGGACAACTGTCGGTATCGGTTTTCGTAAAACTGTCGGTTTGCTCAATATACAATACATTTTGCGTTTCACTATGTAACCGATACCGGTGGATCGAACCGATCGATTACAACTTACCGACAACAGTCGCTTTCCTTCATACAAAATGTGGTAAAAATGTAATCGGTCAAATTGGGGTGTTCACTGAGTGGGGGGGGGGGGGGTTGGAGGGAGTGTTGCGGGGGTGTCCGGGGTGCGGGTGGGGGGGTGGGTTTGCGATGGGAGAGGGGTGCGGGGGAAGGGGGTGCGGGGGGGAGGTGGGGGGAGAGGTTGCTGGTAGAGGGTTAGTTGTGCGGGGGGGGGGGGGGTGTTGCGGATGTATTGAGGGGGGTAATAATCAAATATTGAGGCCTTCTGTTGGCGCTTAGCCGAGAAACGGAAAGCGCCGCTTTCTTCCGCGGGCTGAGAGATTGCAGTCATCGATTATATTTATAAAGTTAATATTATAATGAAATCAGTCCTTGGCTAATTGCCGGGAGTATGTGGGTGACATAACCGATTTTTTTAATTATTTGAACTACGCCTGCGAAGTATAATTTACGTCATACTACGAAAATCATGAATGAATTTGTCGCTTTGATGAATGACGGAAACTGTTACCGATATCCGTCTCTTATAGAAAACGGGCCTAAGTCGATGTCGGTTTATGTGAAGATAACATTTATTCATCGTGCTGTTATGATAAAAATCACTATTCACCTGGACTTCTGCTGTGTGTACGAACGTACATAATAGTTTGATATATGCACGATGAAGTAAGAGTAATGATTTCTGACTCTACGATTAGGTTAACAAAACGGTTTACAATGGTACTTTTCTTCAGAACTAATAGAACGTCTTACAAAAATAATATTCTTTCTACTTACTCTAAAATAAATTACGTAATCGACTCACCTTGCATTTTGGATACTGCTCTGGTTCTCTTTTCACCCTCCAACCGAGAACAGGGGGTATACATATTAACGCGGACATTAACCAGACTGCAGCTATCATAACTGCAGCCCGAGCTGGAGTTCGTTTCTTAAGATAATCCACAGCCTGAAACAAAGTGGAAACATAACTTATAGAACCAATTTAATAAAAACACAGGAAAGAGCTCTCCTGAAAACAAAGAGTTTAAACAGAAACAACAATTTTTTTCGCCGTCTTAGATATTTTTTCTAGAAAAGAGTTAATTATTTTTCTGGAAAGACTTAATCTATAAAGAGGTAAAACAGAGATTTGGTTGACAGGCTACGAGCGCCAACTTCCACCGCGTGAAAGTGAACAGTGAAGCCGTTCCGTGTATCGGCAATTGCGAGATCATGGTATTCATTTAATTTGTGCTCGTAGTCTTTTGGGATATTTGATTCCCATGAAACAGCTAATTCTACAATAAATAAATTCTACAATATAGAGTAAAAAGTTATATCTGGACAGAGGGCTGTGCATCCAAGACTTTCAGGGAATTTATACTGCTTAGAGACAGAATCGACCTCCAGAATCCAATCTGAAGCTTTCTCGATTATTGAGAAAAATTTCGTAATTAAATGGTTTTTGCCTTTGGGGCTATCCCGCACAAACTGTATTGGGGGTTTAGAGAGCAATGTCAAACCCTTGTTGGCACGAGCCATTGAGAGTCTAATTACCTCGCGAATAACAGCAAGGACTTTGTCATGGCGGTAAGTGTACCGGCCTTGATCTATGGCCACCTTGCAAGAATATGTCTAGCTGTGCAAGGGGTATTGCTACAAAGGGGTCATGAATTGAGCAAAAATACCCGTATCTATTGTATGCTGATATTTTACCTAACATATTGCTTTTCCGCGAACTATTAAAAAATATAAAAAAATTGTAAACATTGACACTTTTATAACACTTACAGACACTTTGATTTCAGTCATATACTCACATATTATTTAAAATAAATTAATATTTTAACCCAACACCAATAACTGCCTTCCAGCAAATTTACAAATATACGTAGTATTATGCATATGTTTTCATATATTTTTTATATGTAAATCTACAGATATACACATATACAGACATATATAAATCAATAAATTTACAAACAAATATATTTACAATATATTATCTATTGATAATAATAAATATATTATTATTGTTTTGTCACTCTTATTCCAAGCAAATCACTGATAAAAATTTATTTATTTATTTATTTAGGCAACGCATAACTGTCATTTATGTTACGATGCACAATTAATCTACATTTTTTAAACCATTCAGTACGAATCCCGTCCCGGCCATTTGGTTTCTTCCCCCTTTTTCTTCTCATCTCTGATAGTTATCATAATTGCAGTAGTCTCGGTGAGAAGTGCGGAGCAATTGTCCTGGACCCGGACGCGATGAGCGGTGGCAATAAAAACAAACGCTAGAGCGCTGGCGGACAAAGAAGATAATGGCGATTTGCAATTCTAATATGGGGAAAGTTTCACGACGGACGGACTATCAAATTAAAGCGCGGATGAAGACGGCATCACCGCACAGTGGGTCACCGTCTGTTGCTAAATTGACTAATACCAACGAATGTTCAAATTTAAATATAATCACTTATATTCAAATAAGGCACGACTAACAGAATATGATGCAGCCATTCTAGAATAAGGTCAATTTCAACTGAGTTAAAGCGCTACTGAAATCAAGCAAAGAGAGAATGGTAAGTTTCTTCGTTCATAGCGCATATAATGTCATCAGAGCCTCAGACAAGAGTGGTGACGGTAACGATGGTGGGGCCTTGACGGAAACCTTGACGGAATCCAGAATTAAAAAGATATATTCCGTTATTATGCATAAGTAAGTAATTTAATTTAAATTGCGTATTACAATACTTGAAAAATTAGGCAAGGTTGGTTTTGCCGATTGTGGAACTAGTGTTTTTTGGAAGAGGGATGATATAAGCGTGTTGGGTAGATAGGCGTGTAGGGATGATATATAGTGTTTTTTGAGCGTTTCCAGAATGTCTGTGTTCGATTTGTGTACGGGCTCAAAAAATACGACCATATTTCAGAGTTCCGTACTAAACTAAATTGGCTCAAGATACGCGAAGATAGAGACCTGCATATTCTCTGCCTATTGCAGAAAATACTCAGCAATCCACCTATTCCGTCGAACCTAAAATCCGAATTCCGAGTGTTATCCTCAAACGGGCTGCCATTACGGTCTCAGTCAACGAATACTCTATGTATACCTCAGCATCACACAGCTTTCTTCATTCCTTTGCTGTATATGCAGCAAGATTATGAAGACTTTTTTAAAAACAGACTCAGAGAGCATTTGAAATCCTCCAGATAAATTCCCTTTCCCCTCCCATTCCCCTCCTTTTAAAACTTTAGCGTCCTTATAGGTGTTAGATTATTTTGATGTGGCAAATCTGTGCCCACAAAGAGTAAAGTATATACTTCTTTCTATCCTCCTATATTTTATTTGTCATACTCTTTATATAGGTTAAGTTATGTAGTCTACTCGCAAATAATGTTCTTACAATAGTATAGGTTAGCTCTAAAATATTGCCTGCAGGCAATAATCTCGCCTTTTCTTAAGAATAAAGAGTTTTATTATTATTATTATTATATTATGGAATAACATGCCTTAAAATATACGGGATACCGTTAGTTCGAGTGCGTTTCGCACCCGGCTGAAGCTATATCTGCTCTCAAAATAATATAAGCTGATCCTAAGTATAATTTTTTTTTTTATTATATATTTGTATAATATTGATATTATGTATCATTTACACTATTATATACTTTATGTATTGTATGTATATATGTATGTGTATGTGTATGTATGTGTATTTATATGTATTCTTTAAAGTCAATGAACAAATAATAAAAAATGTTCTGCCAAGAACAAACCTAATCACTACCTGCTGGTTGGCTGGAGGATATTGCCGTGTATGGCAATAAGCCCGCCATTTATACTCGTTGTGGTCAATAAAGAATTTTTATTATTATTAATAATATTATTATTATAAGTTTGTATTCAATGTTTCGGTACAGAGCCATAATTGAGTTCAAAATTTATGAGATTAGAGTATTGGCAGAATTACCTATAAAACAGGAAGATTCGGGTCTTTGCTAAGCTCGTCACACCCAAATTCGACTTGTTTCTTTTCAAATTGCGCGTGATTTCACGTTAACAGGTATAACAGAATATAAATTGGAACCCACTAGTTTTGTGTGATTTTTCTCGCGGATACACTTACACAAGTGAAGCTCCTTTATCAGTAGGCTTGAACGTAAAGAGCGGTTGTGCAATTTGAATATTTTCGAATCGTTACTGGATTCCGCAAGATTGTGGCTTGATTTCCATACACCAATCATATTTAGGAACTTTCACGCATCACTTCCAACTTTTGCATCTGCAGTTTCCAAGTTTTTGCATTTAAAATCTTTCTTAACATTACTTAGAGTCAAATTTGGCTACAGCAATTTCACAGCAGCCCAAATGAACTCCATATGGCTTTATACGGAGCAATTTTATATGTTGTTTTTAAACTGTCATCAGTTTTAATCAAATCACATTGTAAGTCGAACGGTCCCCAACATTTTACTGATTCCTCGAATTGTAAAGTAAATCCGATTGCCGGAGAAAATTGTGAAATCGGACTATGCTTTCTTGAGTTGCAATGATAGGTTTGAGTCTATAACCCAAGAAGTTGTCGTCCGATTTTAAGCTCGCCTTTTTTATTTAAAATAAAGAGTTTTTAAAATTATATAATTTGTAAACCAAGATAGTTGATATAGGTCAGGTTTTGTTAAGTTATGTTAGGAAGTAAGTACATTAATCTATTGTAAATCATTTATTTAGTGTAATTATTTATTAGTGTAAATCAAGCTAGTTATTATAGGAAATATAGGTTTAGTTTAGGAAGTCAGTACATCTACTTAGGTTAAATTAAGTTATAATAGATAATATACAATATGTTAATATATACATGTAATATAAGTATAATACGTAGTAGATAATATAAGTCAAATATGAACACATTAATGTTAGTTACCCACTGAAAAGGCACTAAGCTTAGTGGGCAAATGTGACCTGTAATTTGTATCTTTTTTTGAATAAAGACTACTACCAAAAAAAATTATCTATCGATTGAGATAATAATGAACTTCTTACCTTCACTTAGTCAAACGTAATACATGGTTTCTATTATTTTAGTAAGGAACTTGAGCAACAATTTTGATATCCAGTAGCAAATATTATTTATATATTTTTTTGGGGATATGTTTCCAGTGTGCGCCACCGCGCAGCCCGCACGGACAGACAAAAGGAGCGCGCGAGCATCCGCCTCCGACGAACCTCGGGTATCATCGTGTGAAATTAACTTCCCCATTATTATGTGCTCGCCCGTTCGCCTCCCGCGAAGATAAATTGGATTGCTCCACTTTCAGACACTTTTGCGATGCGCTGCTAACCGTTAATGTGTGCTGGAGGAGGAATCGGTAAAATAGCTGTTACGCGGCGCGGTGCTATTCTACCTACCCACTCGCTAATTATTTTTTTAAAAAATGGTTGTGTCAGGGGATCATACACCTTCCCAGAGGAGAATGGCATTATTGTATGAAAGGTTTGATTGAAAAGCTTTATTGCACACACAAAAGAGTATAATATGGTGGGCCTATTGCCAATATCTTCCGGCCATACCGCCAGGGTTATTGTGACTAAAGTTTTATGTGGGAAAATTGATTTGCAAGTAATAAATGAATACACATATATAATAGTCATCATAGTATAAAATATAGAACAGTGAATAGTAACGTATGCCAGCTCGATAACGAAGGAAGGAATGGAATATAAGGACAAGCAAAGGAGACGGGAGGGAGGGGTCGTACGCATGAGTTGAGTAAATGTCTCTTTGTAGATTTTTCAAACCCGCTCAGGTTTTCAAGTTGTCTTGTGGGCAAAGGCACGGAATTCCAGAGTCGGGCCGCCTGCACTGCGATAGACCTGGACATGAAAGGTGATGAATGCTGAGGTATAGCCAGTAATAGATTTTCCTGAGAGCGCAATGGAAGGAAATGGGATGAAAGAGATTATACAAATAAGTAGAGAAGTGATTATACAAATAAGTAGGAATGATTGATTGTAGTACACGGAAGAGTAGGGCGAGTTTGTGAAAATCCCGATATCGTCTAATGGGGAGCCACTCTATTTGCCTGCGAAAGTTCGATATGTGATCAAACTTAATCAGGGAATAAACAAAGCGAATACACGCGCTTTGAATACAAGGTGTACCCGTAGTGTAACAACTAGAGACCTATAACAATTGATTGTGTTTTTGTAAAGAAGTATTTAGAAATAATACTAAAGTTCAACTCATTAATCAATATATGAAATCGAAGACTATCGCGGTTATTAGCACACTACAGCTACATTTACATCACACTACACTACACTACAGTTACATCACACTACACCCAAATTACAATGTTTATTATTATTAGTTAATTTTTCATATTATTTGATACCTAGCATAATTTTTAAATTAGGTATTCTAACGTATGCACAAACCACTCTACTTGGTACGCTTGCCTTAGTACGGGCCTAGGCCTAGTTAGGCGGCGTTGATTTAAAAAAAATTGGTCTACGGTGCTTTCTATTTTGCTATTATTTACATTTAAGCCTATAATATTAAACTTACAATGTACTGCCATAAAAATGTGCTTTTCTTTAATAAATAAAATAAATAAATATTTGACATTATAAATAACTAGCTGCGCCCCGCGGTTTCACCCGCGTGGTGATGGAAAAATGTGATAATGATGATAGAAAATTTTATATCTTTATAAATTATAGCCTATGTGTTATTCTGATGTCTAAGCTTTATTACTGTAAAGTTTCATCAAAATCCATTCAGTAGTTTTTGCGTGAAAGAGTAACAAACATCCATACATACATTCTTACAAACTTTTATATAGTAGTAGGATATAAAAAACATCGTGAAACATCGGGTGTTACAACTCCACGCGGTAAATTCTTTTTTTAACTTATTTTTTATTCAATAATCCATGTATTAGAATTACACACATTCGAAATTTGGTATATCTGAATGATTTTGTAAAACAAACTACTTATTAAATATTGTAAAATAGGGTTTCTTATGTAGAACTAGCTGTATATCTAAAGCTGAAGTAGTTATTTGAATCAACAATGCGAATTAAATCCAATCGTAAAGCAAAAAGCCAATCGAGTCCAGTAGCACAACTTTAAAGAAAAATCGAAATCATATGAATATCGAAAACATTCAGAACGCCCCAACGTAAAAAGGTGGAATGACAACAGCCCAGGCGCAAAAACAACATTTCGTTTGGTACATGAGGCAAAGTGTTACAACACACTTTGCAATTTGGTACGAAATTACCCATTGACTTTCCGCACTGATTGCGTTTCTGTTTTATACAATAACATTGATTACGTAGCGCATTATTTTATTTTATTTTAATTTATTAGGAAAACTTACAGCTAGTTTAACATATATAGGTACACATTGAGAAATAAGTGCTGAAGGCCAATTAAAAGTTTTCACACATAATAAAAAGATACAACAAGTGAATAAACAAACAACTATAACTAGATAGACGCTAATATTTCTAAGAAGAAAAGAACATATTGTTAAGTATAAGATTCAAATTTCGAGAAGAGGTGTTGAATAGGTCAATATCAACTTCTCGCGCCAATACATTAAAACATCTACTCGCTCGTATGACATAAGAATTATTCTTATAATTCGTTTTTGCAGTGGGCACGTAAAGCAGGTTGGGATGCCTGAGACGCGCACCAGGGGTACGTAAGCCCAAACGTCCAAGCACCTCGGGACAGTCAACCTTTCCATTTGCAATGTTTAGAAGATAGGACAGGTCCGCAATGCTCTCCTTCTTTTGGATAGTGGGAGAATATGGAATTTCTTACAACGCGTTGAATAGCTAGGAATGTATGATTTAATTCTGAATTGCAAGTACCTGAGGAACCGTTTTTGAATGCCCTCTATGCGAGTTATATAGGTATCGTAAGATGGGTTCCAAACCTGAGACGCATATTCGAGATGACTTCGAACAAATGCACAGTATTGTATTTTGAAGGTTTTAACTTTTTCAAATTCTTATATTGCCCAATATCGTACTAAAATTTGACAACTAGGATTTTACTACGAAACGCAACGTGCAACTAAAGCTGTCAACTACAACGGGCGAACCCGTCACCTTAGGAAGTTTTAACGATAGTGATCGTTCTGTCTCCCGTGAGGTGAGCGGAGAGGAGTTGGGACGAAAATCAATCCGCAGTCTAGTGACGCCACCTGCCCGTCAGAGGTTACCGGGAAAGGTACCCAGCGGCAGCCTCGCCTTCCGACTACCAGTTTAGAAGGATATCTCCGTTTGTAATTAACCTTCAGGATACCTCCTACTTCCTGTCTGGTTACAGGATCGAGGTCGTTTGCGCGATCCTCCCCCTCAACCGAATCTATCGCGGACCTCGACATCCTTTGCCCAGTGTGGCCGAATGGTCGTTTCAAAAACAGTTACCATAAGTTTAATTGCGGTTCGCATAGGTAAGTTTCGCAGTTAAAATGCGATAAATTAATAAGAGTAGGTAATATCGTCAGTGTTAATCTAATCCAGGGATCGATTCCGGAATTACAGAGGTGAACTTTAGTGGCAGTCGTAAAAACGAGGCGACGAGTTGTCACATCCGCTTCGGGGATTATAATCCGTACCGATAGCGTACGATGCGCGGTCGGTCGTAAAATAACGTCTTTCCCACAGATCAGGAAGACGACGTATATCAATAAAGCAGACGTGTCACAGTTGCCGTTAGTCTAACTAGACTAACTTTGCAACGTCCTATACACACTTGAGGTAAACTACAACTATGCGCTGGATTCATCTGCAGTAAACATAAATTGTAGTACATCACTACTGCCTACGTGATCCCAGGTCTCCTCGCTGTCCCTTGCAGAGGGCGCCTCGGACTACAAATAATTCGAATTTGAATTACCGCTAACGTCATGTACAGGCCGTGATTTTTTTAATTTAAAAAAGGTTGGTTTATTTATACGTTTTGTACTTCGCCGATTCAGTAAAAAATCAACATTGAACTAGAGTTGTCAACTACAACGGGCGAACCCGTCACCTCAGAAAGTTTTAACGATTAGTCGTTCTGTCTCCCTGAAGTGAGCGCAGAAGACTCGGACAAACAGCCCACCGTCAAGCTCCGCCACATGCCCTTAAGAGACCAACGCCTTAACCGCGAGATAGCCAGGAGTGTTACCCAGCGGGCTTACACTCACGCCTTTACTTTCAATTGCGGCTAGATTACTCCAGTCTCTCGATTGGTTACGAGTTCGAGGTCGCTTGCGCGGACTTCTCCCTTACGAAGCGGTGAAAGTAAATCATAGTAAAATTAAGTGAGTGTAGATTCGTTTTTTTTCTTGTATGGGATATGCCTGAGAAGCAAAATCCAAGTTTCGACCTCGGCAGCACTCCAGAACACTTTTGAATATCTCAAAAACTAATACCCCCACTTGATGCACCTTATGGGTAGCGAATGGTTTCGTGCAGCTTGGGCCAAAAGATCCATTTTGTTCTCGGATCGGCCAACTCACGATTCAGCTCCTATTTGGAAGCCTCCACGTGCGGAAGGGTACCCCGGGTAAGACTCTCGCGTCTCAGGCCTCACGGCTGGTGGACCGGTTTATTCTGGTGGGATTCCATCCAGGCGCTACTGGCCGGTTTGAGCACCGTTCGGCGATGGCAATCGATTGAGCACTCTGATTAATTGCTGAAGGAGTCTGGAGACAATGGAAATATACTGTCTTCTAAGCAGCAGGGGTGGCTGTTGACCTGTCATCAACCACTCTTGGAATGACCATTATACTACTAGATCTGGGTGTTACACTTGACTCTAAACTGCTATTTGATGCCCACATCGACAGTATTGTTGCGAAAGCATTTAAAGCCCTAGGATTTATTATACGATCCAGCGAACACTTCAATAACATAAAAACCATAAAAATTCTCTATTGTGCTTACGTCCGCAGTCATCTTGAATATGCATCCCAGTTATGGAACCCTTGTTACGAGGTGTATGCATCGAGAATAGAGGCCATCCAAAAAAAAATTCTGCACTACATAGAATATAAATGTCGTACCTATACGTGATCCAGACTACTATTCTCGTTGTATCCGCCATCATTTGCTGCCATTGGCTTTGCGAAGAAACATAGCTGACATCTCACTTTTACTACGAATTTTAAATGGCTCGATTGACTGTCCTGAACTACTATCTAAAATATATCACCGCACTCCTAGCCGGGCACTTAGAAATAGGGCACTCCTTTTTGTACCTGGCTTTATAAACAAATACAGGCGTAATTTTTATTTTATAAGAGTATGCAAAACTTTCAACACCCTGAATGCTGACATTGATATTGACTCCTTTTTCACGAATATAGATACTATAAGGAAGCAGGTTGTAGGGCGATTTTGTGATGACCAGGCTTAGCATTTTCTTCTTTTAAATTGTTTATGTCAACATGTTTTCTACTGTAAAATTTAGTATCTTCTTGTTTAATATCTTCTTTATGCTTAATATCAGTTCTAAATTCACGTTATTATTATTGTCATTATCAGTGGTAACTTGTAAATGGCTCTAAGCTTCCTATTTTTGTTCACTACAAAATTATTGGCTGTAAGTTATCCTTAATAAAATAAAAATTAAAATTAAAAAAAATAAAAAATGACCAGTCGGGTGGACGGAGATATCCTGAAGGTTATTTCCAGACGGAGATATCCTTCCAAAACGTTAGGGGGCGAGGCTGCCCGCTGGGTACCTTTCCCGGTGCCTCACCGTAAGGCGTTGGCCTCTAAAGGGCTTGTTGGCGGAGCTAGACAGTAGATTGTCTTGTCTCTAAGTCTTCTACGTTCCTCCACACGGCGGAAAGAATTATCAGATATGATTATGCCAGCCTGGGATGACGGGTTCGTCCGTTGTATTCGACACCGCCCAACTGATGCAACTTAGGGCCCCTATAACCATGACACTATTATAGGACTATAAATAGATTTGGCACTAGAATGCGTCGAAATTTAACAACTGCGGCCACCATCGTGCAATGCAATGCTTGATATTCGCGAAATACGTTCCAATGCGTTACTATGTCACATTGAATAGCTGAGTCACTGCCAAACCACATTCGTCAAATGCGCACTCGATATTTGGGGTCGATTGAAAAAAAATGTCCTACATTTAATTGCCGTAGGCAACCAGAATCGGTCGCCTCACATTCGAGGGGTTAATTTCATTATCATATATAATTAGTACTAAATTTTTAGTACTAGTACTAAATTAGGACTTTTAATGCGAATCACAATGTATAGATGGCACTCATAGTTTCAGACATTATTCGAATCATTGTACGACGTTAGCGATAGAAAGAGTGCAGCGATATCAAAGATATATACATATACGAGAGGTATTACCCGGCGTTGCCCGTGTTATATCTTTTCTCAAATACCAATGTATACCAATTTTCTTGGCGATCGGTTGAGCAGTATAGAAGTTGATGTGCTGCAGCGCCGTCTAGTTGAAAGTTGCAACAAAGCGGATATATATAAAAACCTTAACCATGAAAAAATACATATATATGCCAACTTTCATGGTGATCGGTCAAACGGTTTCGGAGTCTATTAAACTCGGATAGACGGGCATACAGATATACCAACATCCATTTTTATATTATATTATTTTGGCCTGTTTTTAAAATTTAAATTTTGAATGCCTATATCTCGCTTATTTATAGCGACCGACACAATTTTCTTCCAGATTTAGCATTAAAATGAAAAAAATTGGAGAGAGGTTCCTATACTGCAGTTATTCCACTTTTATAACTATGTGATAATACTTACATGTATATATTTTAATTAAAGAGTTTTGAACAATGAAGCACAAATAATTAAAAAGCAGGAATAATTTCACTGTATTACCTTCACAATATTTTGAATTTAGAATAACGCTTGGCCGACTATGACGTTTGTAGGTTTAACATAGCAGCGCCATCTATGGATTACTCAATAGATAACGCCATCTGTTAAAATCGTTTGGAACTAACAGATAATTGCGAATGTCAAATAATAGACATTGCAATAAAATAATATCGCGACTATAAATTAAGACGTAAGCTATCCTATCTTTCAAGTTGGATCAAACTGCACATTGTGTGCAAATTTGATTCAAATCGGTTAAGTAGTTTAGGAGTCCATCGCGGACAAACAACGTGACACGTAATTTATATATATTAAGATATATATGAGTGCAACTAGGGCTGTCAACTACAATGGGCGAAGCCGTCACCTCAGGAAGTTTAACACGATATTAGATCGTTCTATCTCCCGTGAGGTGGGAGCAGAAGACTAGGAACGAAAAACAATCCACAGTCTAGTTAAGCCACCTGCCCGTCAGAGGCCAACGCCTTACAGCGAGGCACCAGGAAAGGTACGCAGCGGGCAGCCTCCCCCCCCTGACTACCAGTTTGGAAAGATATCTCCGACTGGAATTAACCTTCAGGATACCTTTTGCCTCCCGACTGGTTACAGGATCGTGGTGTTTTGCGCGGTCCTCTCCCTTATGAAGCGGTGATACGGTGTCGACCGAATCTATCGCAGACCACGGCATCCTTTGCCCGGCTTATTCACGTCGTTTCAAGAGCAGTTGTCATACGGTAACAGCCACCCCCGCTCTACAGGAAACATTACTGTTCCCAGAATCATCCGGCGGCTAGTCCTAATGCACAATCGACTGGCTGCCGTCACACGGTGCGCAAACCGTCCAGGAGCGCTCGAAAGTTGACACCTAGGGGAGACTGACCCGCAGGCTATCGTCCTACCCTGGCTCTGGGTGTTGACCCGTGAGTATGACTGACCCTGAACACTTGAGTCTTCGTGGCCAAATTGCAATAAGGCTTATTAGCTCCTTGGGCCTTTGAATTTCCCTGGGACTCGGGACCATCTTGCGCGAGTGAAAACTTAAGCAATGGATCCGAAGTAAAACAAGAGTCTTAGAATCGAAGACTATCGCGGTTGTTTGATCTTATAAATAGGATAGAAACGAATTTACCGCGTGAAATTTGCAGCCGCGTGAAACGGCGGCTGCAACGTCACCGAAAAGTCGGGTGCTACAAACTTCACGCGGTAAATTCGTTTCTATCCTATTTATAAGAGTTTTAGACGCGAACGTGGAGACCATTGCAGATTGCAAGTGGAGATGGACTGGATGCAAGTGGCACATGGCACATTGCAAGTGGAGTGGAGTCGTCTGGCATTATCTACCCAGCGTAGAGGTGGAAGTCTTCGCGGTCTCCTATACACACTCGGTCTCCTTTAGAGCGTTTTACTTGTTCACCGACTATGATACACATTCTGACAATTTGTTGCACACCGTCAAAAAGGGCAAGATTGAATATCTGGGGCACGTGCTACGGCATAACAGATATTAGCTGCTTAAACTGATATTGATGGGCAAAATTTAGGGTAAACGACACCGTGGAAGGAGGAAATAGTCGTTGTTGTGCAATGTCAGAGAGTGGACCGGGATCACCAGTACGGAACAGCTTTTCCGGATGGCGCAAAACCGACAAAATTATTCAGAGCTAACGGCCAACCTCTAGTAATGGAGAGGCACTTCGAAAAGAAGACCAAGTAACATAAGTGATATTCTGCTAGTATTATAAGTAATTTTACTTTCCAACGCATTGGTTTTACTGTAATGTTAGTTAGTAATAAGCGAATAAACAAATAAATAAATCAGCTAGAGTGGAAGACGTTTGAAGAGACCTATTTCAGGAAGAACAATACAAAGACCGCAATGACGAAACAAAGGCCGCAATGCCGCAATGACGAAACAATAAATATTTATAACTCCACTAATTACAATAAAAAATGAAAAACTCTTTTTTGATCATATTACATAATCGTTCATAACAGCTGACATTAACTAAGCAATTGCTTACAATTAGTAATGATATCAGTAATAACAATTTAGTAATTATATATCCGTAGTGGTAGCAGTAAATAAAATATGAATTAATTAGGTATATAAAAGAAGAAAACAAATATTTCCTGATGACTAGGGAAGAAAAGGGACAGGACAAAAAACGGGACATTTCCTTGTAACAGGGTTATTAGAGTGTTAGCTTTGTTGGGGTAGATAGTGATATTTCAACGACATTTACAAATGGAAAGTGAAGTTGCACTTCTAACAACAGAAAGGAGCTGGTTTCGAAGACGGCCTGCATGAACGGCTAAATAGTAAACGAATAATTAAGAGTCGCTTGGCTATGTTAATTTTATTATCTTAACAACCGGAGTATCAGACTATCACAGCTTAACCTTTAACCACTGACGTATATTTACTTACATTAACCTAGACGTACGTTTAACAGACGTATGTTGTTTTTAACCCTTCAGGCCTCGGCCCCTCAGCCGATTAACAAGTTGATTAACAAAAATAACAGCCGATTAACTAAAATTGATTTATGACACTGTCCCACCAAAACATTAATTACTGCCAAACCACTGTACTTATAATTAAAATAAAACATATTAACATAATAAAACATAATAAAATAAAACAAATTAAATTAAAATTAAATTAAAACGGGCCGTCACGCTGAGCCGTGTTGGGGCTCTAGGGTTAAACACCCCTAACCAGTTATTATATCATGATATCGTTATTTTTTGTTCACATATCATTATTATAATACAGGTATTGATTTTTCCTTTATTTAATAGTTACCTAAGGTGGTACCTATTAAATAAAGGAAAAGTAGCGTCAGTACTTAAGGTATTTATTTTTATCTCATAATAAAAAAATAAATCAAATCAAATAAAACATAAAAAGCCTGTCTTCTAATGGCTTAAATTCTTAATTTATCAATCTAACATTGTTAAAGAACTGATGATATTTAAAAATCTTTATACTGTTCTTTCAATTATAAAGAATTGATATTTTTATACGGAAATAAATATTTTTTTAGTAGCATGTGACAAGCGGATTTTGAATACTGCAAATACAGGATTTACTTACAGAAATGTCATATGGAAAGTTTCTATGTTTTTGTTTAACTTGTTTTACAGTTTTCTATCTCTGCACTAGTTGTAACAGCTGAACCAAGAATACCTACACTGTGAATTCATGAACTTTTCTTTTATCTTTGTTTCAATCAGAGTTTCCTCAAAGGCTACGAAAAAGTAAGGTTTTCCACTACAAAAGTCAGAAAATATTGACTGGTGGCGTATATTGCAGTCGACGCTGTTTATTTGCAGTGATGCAGCCAGCAGTTAAAGGGCGTTTATTAGAAGTCAGTTTAACTATTTTAAAAAAATAAACCAACACATAACTTACATTAACATTGACGCTACGTCTCACAGACGTTACGAAGTAAAAATATTGACCAGTTTGAGGCGTACCAAACGCCCGCTAGTCACCGTTGCGCATGCGTCACTGGAACTTAGGAAGGTACAGGGATGGGCAAGTTCGTGCGCGTACGTCACAAAAAGTTATAATGGTTAATTGAGCGCCTACGTCTCTCAGACGTATGTCAGTGGTTAACGGTTAAAAAAGTAAACATATGTTTAAGGTAGAAAGAGGTTGTTCTGTTATCGAGGATATTATAAAGAACAAAGAGTATGTGCACATTTCTATGTTGGCGAATTCTCAAGAATTTAAATATTCATATTATAAAGAATTTTAATATTCATTTATAATATTTTATATTATTAATGTATGAAAATTTAATGATTCAATCAGTCTTAACGCTGCGTTATATGTCAATTGTGTAAGGGGCTCTTTAGACGATCAAGCATAATTGTCAAGCATCGCGTCGCGGACTGGGAGGGGATCGTATTTGCATATTTCCTGCGGCTTACGATCCCTTGTAAGCCGCAGGAAATATGCAAATATTTTTTTAATATTTACCAAAAATTCCTAATTTTGTAGTTTATACCAGTAAGTCACGTTAATCAGATGTAATTGATTGATGAATGACGTGACTATAATAAATAAAATATTGGTAAATATTAAAAAAAATATTTGCTTATTTCCTGCGGTTTACGATCCCCTCCCAGTCCGCGACGCGATGATTGACAAGCATGCTTGATCGTCTAGAGAGCCCCTAACAATACAAGACACGTGTATGTATGAAAGCCATATTAAAATCGGTTTCGCGAAGCAATAAATGATGAGAGACATCGGTGCCTTTCTTCTCAACCCTCATCTCATGCATCAATAATATACCTTTGTAGACATTTTTATTTATGTAGATATTACCAATGATAAATGGCTTTTTTAGAAGCAAAAAAACGTGTAAAAAAACGAAGATGGCTATTATGTGACTTAACCGTTCGTTGCTTTCTTAGAATATTTACGAAGTGATATTACCACGAAATGGAGTTAAATGCCCGTCATTTTGTAAATGGTCGATATCTCACTATCAGCTTTCCAAATCTCGGGATTGCAATTAATCGTTTTTGTACGTAATTTGGTGCTAATTAGTCGTGTAGTTTCGGAATTAAAGAAAGTACAGGCTCACACACAAACACACAAACTACACACATATCTATTATATACTAACATATATTTTCGATTGGTTCTTTTGTGTCCCAGGATCTGTAAATATGAAGATAAGGGGCAAGCTCGAACTCTAATTTTTGCTCGAAAACAAGACCACATATTTACATAATTCGTGTACTACGATGTATTGTTTTGGAAAAGTAAATAAGGAATTTCGTATATTGTTTTCAAAATATAACTTATCATACGAAAATGTTGAAAACGGTACACATTATATAATTTATTTTTAAATTAGTCAATCATTTCTCAACACACACAAACACACACACATACACACGAGGAGATATTTTACAGAAATCATTTCTTTGGATTACAAGTACCTCAATATGTGGAGTTTCGGTAATAAACTCAAATTCTAAATTTTACTTTAAAACAAGACTACCTATTGGCGTACTTCGAATAAAACTATGTAAAAATTTCGAGTAACCTATGGAAAATTTGAAAGGAATTTTGCTTACAAAATATAATTTATACAAACAAATAATAAATAAAAAACGAATATAAAAATATATCATTTCAAAAATACCACTGGAGACAAAAATTATATTATTTTGGACAAAAGTAAGAGCAAGGAAGACTTTATTTATTTATTTATTTATTTATTTATTGATTTATTTCATAACAAATCAACATTACAGTTTCTACCAATCCGTTGATATGCAATATACACATAAATATAAAAAAAATAATAGAATTCTTACAAGAACATACATAACATGTTTAAATAAGCGTTAAATACAAATACCGGCATTAAGAATAGAAAAACTTACAAACTTAGAAACTTACAGTACATAAAAGTGAAAACAGTTTATATTATTCTGACATAAACAAGTAGCGCAATGCCCACACCTTGAAGAGATGCGGGCTCGCTGTAAAAATATCAAAGTCTGGCGCTGTCGAACATAGCGCATTTATGTGCCGCAAAGCTCGTGTAAGCAGACTCCATCGACTTAGGTTGGTGCGCAAGGACGGCTCCGCAAATAGATTATGAGTGCGAGCACGATTATAATTGTCCGGGACAAAGAGACAAACCTTCGCTAGCGTGCGCTAGGATTATCAACTCTTCCCCTAATCAGCTTGAAAACGTAGGCCATGGCGAGCATTTCTCTACGCAACTTAAGAGAGTTATAGCCCACCATGCCTAGTAGGAAACTAGTAGGGTATGTACCAAAACTTTAATGTACCGAAACGTCTAAGGACTTTTGTACAACGTCACAACAGTTTTCTTGCACCAAGAATGGCTTATGGCTAATATTAAGATTAAAAATATATTGGATAGAAACAGAAATTGACAAAAATATCGCCTTACATTATGGTTAATTAACCTTTATCAAAGAGAGAAACAAAAAAACATTTATGACAATTTGAAAAAAAAAAAAAAATTTTGCTTTATACCTATTTATATTTATGGTTTTTAAGAACTATTGTATACATATTTATAATTATTTTTATTGAGTATTACCTATTACTAATTTTTAATAATAATTATAACCTGTTACTAATTACTATTTAATTTTATTTATTAACAGATTTACTTACTTACTTAAGTAAATTTGTTATACGTTTCTATAATAGTAATACTGGCCTAATTTAAGCCTGTGGTAAGACCAGTAGTAATAATGCTGTGCACTGTTTTTTATATTATTCTTGTCTTTTTGTATCACAATATTAGAAGTGTAAGACTAGAAAAATAAGAGTTTGTCTCGCCAACAAACTGTATACCAGTTTGGCAAGATTTTAATATTTAAAAAAATGTATTTTTTTCTCTGAATAAAAATAAAAAATTAAAAAAAACTTATTACTTATTAACAGAGTTATTATTGTCTAGATAAAGTTAAATTTTCAACCTAATTCAATTAAAAAAAATCGTTTGAGAGTGATTCATTTTGATACTCATTTATGCTCCTATTAAGGGGCGAACATATTATCGGACGCGTCCGTCAGCCGCGGCTTACGGACGCGACTGATAGTATGCACAGTCGTTTGGGACGCGGCTTGCGGATCTCTATCGGACGTCCGAAGCCTCAAGGTCACGTCCGCGACTTACCTCATGTGCACGGCTCAGTAGACATTCATTACACAGATACTTTTAAGTTGCGTCCGTAAGCAGCGGCTAACGGACGCGTCTAATAAATATGTTCGCCCCTTTAGTGTTTTCCTTAAAACAGGCTGTGCCTAGTTAGGAGCGGCACATTTATGTTTACTAGCGGTGTAATATTTTGTGATCTAACAAAATACGACAATGTTTAAAACAAAACATTGTAAATTTTATAATTAGCAAGTAATACTCAGACTTTTGTCCATTACGCAGTAACTTGGAAGGCGGCGCTCAAATCTTTCAATGAGTTTTGGGAGCTAATTATTTAGAATTATATTATAGATTGTACTCGCGAGCCCGAAACGTATTAATCTATAATTGGATTTGATCCTAAAGGCGGGGCAAAGTTCCGGCGTAACATGAATTACGGAAATTCCGGGACTTAAGTCGTTTGGGAAATTAATTACTTACATGCACAGTTCTAAATTACCAGGTCCCTATTCTCAATAGTAACCAACCACTTCGTCGTTAGAGGATTGCTAATTTTGCGAGGTGTGATATTTTCAACTAATACACATATTTATAACAATTTAAATACGCGCCTTAGAACAGGCTTAGAATAGCCTAGTTAGGTGTTATTAAAATAGGATTACTGGCAATAATTTTTGGCATATTATATTGTCAGGTTTTTGCTACTACAAGTTTTGTCTATGACATTTTAATTGTGCATGTCCATTTTCCTATAGATTATTGTGGAATAAACATTAAATTAAATTAAATTAAATGCCCAGTGACAGGCAATGGGCACTTGGGAGTGACAGGCAATGTGACAGGCAATGGGCGCAAGGGTAACATTAGCAACCTTACGCTATGTCATATATTGTATATTGCTATACATTATATGTATATGGGTGGATATCCAAAGACCCAGGGTACGATGTACATTGTACATCCACAAATCCTCCTCCTCAGAATTAATCTTCTCGTATATTGGGGTTCTTTTTTCATTTTCTCTACTAAAATATGGGGAACGCCGAACGCAAGGACGCAAGGTGAGTGCTGTGTGCAAGACGGATTTTTGAAATTCCCGCGCTCCGAGCCCCCCCCCCCCCCCCTCCCCTCCACCGTTATAACCTACGCAGTGGCGGCAGCGGTATGCGGCCTACCCGCAAAACAACGGGTTGACAGCTCTTTCAGTCTACCCTGGACAACGGCGGCAGCAACGTCACCGAAACGTCGGGTGCTACAAATTTCACGCGGTAAATTCGTTTCTATCCTATTTATAATACCTATCTATTATTTGTATATTATGAAATTAATATTATATTCTGAGTTGTTTACTTTGTTCAATGTGTCTTTCACTTGAGGAGGCTACTTTAATATAAGGCTGTTTGTCTGAGAATTCGCCATATTGACAGTATTTGTAGTTGAGATCACGCAGTTTTTCGTTTATTATTTTTACAAATTTTATTTCTTGCTGTCGATTGTTTGTTTTATAATTTTTTGTAATTATATTTTAAGGTAATTTATATTTGACCTATTAACTGCAAATAAATATTAGTAATGCGTTCACTAACTATTTCAAAGCATGCTTACGCTTTAAAAGCATTTCAAAATATGTTGTTGAGGAAGCCCATTTAAAATATCAAGAGAAGACACAGAATTGATCAAAAAATTTAAATTTGCCAGGTGCGAAGGTTTTCTCAATTTATTTATATTTTAGTTTGAATGAAATCATTGCCAATTGCGAGACAAATATCATCCAAATGGTAAAATACATTGGCAAATTTGGCGAATTACCTCCATTCTTGCGACTGGAGCGTAGCGTCTAGAGATACGAAATTTCTTCCGGCATTTCGGATAAGCAGAAGACATGACCCTTCAACTATCGCTGTTATGACTAATGACTTCCTTATCTTTTCGTGCAGCTTTCGCCTGCGTCAAGAGCTGTTATCCAAAGTCCGGGGTGTCTGACCCACGTCGTGGTCCGTCCAGGATGTTTGTTTTATCAAAATAGGTAAATAACACGCTTGGAATAAATTTCCCATATTTTAGTAAAGAAAATGAAAAAATAACCCCAATATACGAGAAGATTAATTCTGAGGAGGAGGATAAAAGACTCATCAAATTATTAGGAAAAATAAAGGATTTATTATTGACAGGTAAAACAGCTCTCGTCACATTTCATTTTAAACACTGCATTAATACAGCTTCTTCGTTTTATTTTGACGTACTACCAAGCAACGAGGAGGGAAAGTATTTTGGCGCTCTCAATCTATTTGAAATATAGGCAGAAATATCCCTTTTAAACCCCCCCCAAGAAGATTACGACTACTTCCAGATGGAAGTCTGGCTGTGGTATGTGTCTCTGCATGTATTCCTCTACGATATCGCCCAAGCGCTTATTCCGATTGAGCTAAAATTTGATTCCTATTGAGCTAATGATACCTGAATGCCCATTGGCATTCAGGCATCATTAGTCATGGCTGCGAAAAAGAGTTGATTGAATGGTAAATTAGTGAAAATTATATTTTTCGACATATTCATTAAAATAAACAATATAAATACCTGAAACTAACCACTGTTTAAAAGTTAAAGGCTATTGAGTAGTATAAATTTGTACTGAAATGTACGAAGGGTCTAATAATTTTGCAAGGGACTGTATAATGAAGCTATACATAGATACCCCGGAACGGGTATAACGGAGGGTTATCAGTTGTGGAACGCAGACAGCGAGAAACGTATATTGGTATCACTTTCGACAAATCCTTGGTAATAACAAGGGTTTACTTTTGTCACCTAACGTCAGGATGTAAGACTTTATGTTGCAAACAGGACTTAGTAATTGGGTCACAATTTTCAAAGCGCCGCATTATTTAATATTTGTGTAAGCTAGCTTCTAAAGTCTAGAATGGATTACATTGCGTTAAGAGAATCAGATAGTTTCAAAGGCTGATAGCAAGTCACAACTCGTAATGAAATAACATTAGGTTTTAACATTACGACACGGTAACTACCGTCACGCTAACACCATTACCCGCCATGTTAATTCATATGGACCACAGTCCGAGTTATATACGTAATCCTTGTTGAAACGCGTATTTCCGTGTATATTACAATTTTTTTTCTTATCAGTGTATACATACATACATACATACATTTCAAGCTAATAACAGCGTTATAAAAGGATGTTTTATTCGAAAAATAAGAAGTTAACCCTTTATTCTACTTTCGTTCTGGTTTTTCTCTAAATTAAACTAAACCTGAATATATCAGAGGGGCAGGCGACGCAGATAGGGCATTATGATTTATTTCTCCTGCTTTATTTTCTTTCCGCCCATGTTTCTCCATTGACTTTTTGCTTGTCTCTACAGCGAGGGAGGAAGCGACAGCACGTAAGATTTTCAATGACATCTGATACGAAGCCAATGAAGTATCTGGCGTGGCGCCAGATATTATTCCCTTTTAGCATTTCTCAAAGCTGAGAGGAAATAAGAAGATACTAAACTAAAGCAAGAGCAACTACAGTCACGAAAAAACTATTTTATTTTATTTATTTATTTCAAACATAATCTGGAAACACATAAAAATGGTCAGACTAAGTAATGGTGCGAAGTAAACAACGGCCTACATTCACATGACCATGCTCAGCGCATACCCACTTAGGCCGAATATACCTAACCTGTATCTAGGCATACGACTTATTGGCTGACTTGGGTGGAAAAGCATAACTGACGTAGGTACCTACTCATATACATACATATATAGAAATACACACATACATATACATGCATACACACACATATAAATATAACGATCTAAATATATTTTAGTATATATTTTAGTATTATTTTAGATTATATTACATTATGTATATTATCTTATATCATATTATTTAGTAATATTTTTACATAATTAAGAAATGGGGAAAAAGAAGTATCTAATATCTCTACTAAATAAACAGTATGTATTTCAAGAGTGTTTAAATTTTGATATCTGACAAACGTGTAATGATACATAATACTTCATAATAAAGAGAGAAAAAATAATTAAACTAATGCAACATATACAATCATTAAAATAAAATGGTAGTTGAACAGACAGTAAATGTATCCCAGAAGCAATAAATAAAAATAAAAAAGGGATATAATTAATATCAAGATTGAAAAAAAAGGGTTGAATAGTAAGAATCTGCCCGACACAGTGGCGTCGCTAGGGGGGGCGGAGGGGGCGGTCCGCCCCGGGCCTCGCAAGGGCAGGGGCCTCCAAATGGTATTTTTTTTAGGAGGACCACATAAAAAATATAAATGTAATATTAATAGAATGGATTTTTTAACCGCCGACGAAAATAGAATATTAACCAACCCCAACCCCCTCCCCTCCCATCTACTTGTTGTCGCTAGGATTATCACTGCGTCGCCGGCCGCTGTCGCCACGCCGCGCCGGCAGTTCAGAGACGAATACGACGTAAGAAAGTCATGCCTGGAGAACAATCAAGAGATGCTGGATTGTCATTAGGGAGCTAATGGGCCCTTGCTGAGTTGGCCACGAAGACCCATTCTGTTTCAGGGTCGGTCACACTCACGGGTCAACACCCATCCGATGGCCTCCACGCATGGGGTGCGAGCCTGGGTAGGACACTGGGTCAACCAGTCTCCCCTGGGAATCAATCCTCTGGCGCTCCTGGACGGTCTGCGCACCGAGCGGCGCAAGCCAATCGATTGTGCTCTCCGACTAACAATCGGGGGAGTCTGGGAACTGTATTGTTTCCTATAGAGCGGGGGTAGTTGTCTACCTTACGGCGACTGCTCTTGAAATGACCATTGGCCATCCGATCCTGGTTCAGAGTCGGGCAAAGGACGCCTTGGTCTGCGAAAGATTCGGTGCACTCCGTTTCACCGCTTCGTAAGGGAGAGGACCGCGCAAGCGACCTCGAACTCGGAACCAATCGAGAGACCGGAGAAATCTGGTCACAGTTGGAAGTGAGGGCGCGAGTATCCCGAGCCCGCCGGGTTTATTCCTGGCTCACTCGCGGTAAGGCGTTGGACTCTTACGGGTTGTGACGTAGCTGGACGTAGAATTGTACTGTCCAAAGTCTTCTACGTTCACTGCAGGGCGACAGAACGACTAATCGTTAAAACGTCCTGTGGTGACGGGCTCGCCCGTTGTAGTCGACACCGCAAGATGTCATTAGAAGAAGAGACAAAACAATGTATGCTTGAATGCATCGATAAATTACATCAAGAGCTAGAAGTAAGGATGAAATTAATGGAAAGGGTTTTTGAAATATTCGTCATTATTCAGCCATATCACCTACTAAATGATAATGATGAACAACTGTCTAATCCTATTTCAAACTTCTTTAAAGATTATGAAGAGTTTAATAAGGAGGAAACAATGACTGAAATAAAAAGAGTGCGAAATTTTATTAAAGCAGCTGGGGTTCCAAAAGAAGAATCGGAGAAGTGGATATCACTAAAAGTCTTACAGTTCATAGTGGAAATGGACCTCACAGAATCTGTTCCCAATGTGTATGTAGCATTGAAACTTTTTTTGACAGTGTGTGTTTCTGGGGCTTCTAACGAAAGAAGCTTTTCAAAGCTCAAGCTGATAAAAACTTATTTAAGATCAACAATGAGCCAAGCAAGGCTTAACGGTTTGGCTATTCTGTCAGTGGAAAGGGAAGCAGCAAACAAGGCGGATTTTGATGCAATTATTAAAGAGTTCGCTGAAGCTAAAGTGCGCAGGCAGAAAGTGTTTTGATTTTGTTGTTTAACACTAAAATTTTAGTTATTGGCCTATGTTATGATTTTAATAAATAGGATTTGAGTTTTCATGGCTTATGACGGTTTATATTTTCCCCCCTTATTTTATTCTTGACACAGTTTCTTATGATTTATCGCTTCCTGGGGGGCCTCTCAGATTATTTCCGCCCCGGGCCTACAGAGGTCTAGCGACGCCACTGGCGACAGTAGGGAATCATTCAAATAGGCAATAAGGATTTTAAAACAATAATAATAAATATTAAATTCATAATAATTTATTTTGTCTCATATATCCACTACAGTATTAAAGCATAGGGAGCTAATGGACCCTTGCTGAGTTGGCCACGATGACCCATTTGTTCAGGGTCGGTCACACTCACGGTTCAACACGCATGAAGCGCGAGCCCGGGTAGGACTCTGGCCTTAAGGCTAGTTTCCCCTAGGAGTCAATCTTCTAGCGCTCCTGGACGGTCTGCGCACCGTGCGGCATAAGCCAATGGATTGTGCATTCTGATTAACAGTCGGGGGAGTCTGGAAGCAGTACTGTTTCCTATAGAGCGAGGGTGTTTGCTGATCTTAAGGCGACTGCTCTTGAAACGACCATCGGCTACCCGATTCCAGGTAAAGAGCCGGGCAAAGGATGCCGTGGTCCGCGATAGATTCGGTTGACACCGTTTCACCACTTCGTAAGGGAGTGGACCGCACAAGTGACCTCGAACTCGTAACCAGCCGAGAGACCGGAGTAATCTGGTCGCAACTGGAAGTAAGGGCGTGAGCGTAAGCCTGCTGGGTAACATACCTGGTTATCTCGTGGATAAGGCGTTGGCCTCTTACGGGCATGTGGCGGAGCTTGACGGTGGCCTATTTTGTCCTAAGTCTTTTACGCTCACTTCACGGGAGATAGAACGATCATATTTCGTTAAAACTTCATGAGGTGACGGGTTCGCCCATTGTATTTGACAGCTCTAGTATTAAAGCATAATTATTATATAATAAAAAAAACAAATAAAGCGGTACTTATATTTTTGCCACTCAAACTTAAATCAGTACTTTAACAATAAATAAATACAAACGGAGCTGCCATGGAATTCACCGAACGGAGTCGGGCCCATCATAATACTATTTTTTTACACTTCTGGGGGGTGAGCAGTGGATTCCGGACTTACAAACCGGCTGTGGTAGGTTTAGGACAGCTGTCTTGCCACATGTGAGCGTTCACCTTACCACCCATTCACTCCCCCTTCGAAGCCATAGAATTTGAGATGCGCAAATCGCAGTTTTAGATATTTTTTCTAAGAAAGAGTTGATTATTTTTCTGGAAAGGCCAAGATCTTTAAAGAGGTGAAATAGAGATTTAGCTGGCAGGCCACGAGCGCCAACTTCCACCGCGTGAAGGTGAACAGTGAAGCCGTTCCGGGTTACGGCATTTGCAAGATCATGGTATTTATTTAATTTGTACTCGTGGTCTTTAGGGATATTTGATTCCCATGGAACAGTTAATTCTACAATAAGGGCCACCTTCCGAGATAGATAGTAAAGAGTTATATCTGGACGGAGGGCTGTGCATCCGAGACTTTCAGGGAATTTATACTGCTTAGAGACCGAATCAACCTCCAGAATCCAATCTGTAGCTTTCTCAATTATTGAGAAAGGTTTTGTAGTTAAATGTTTTTTGCCTTTAGAGCCATCCCGCACAAACTGTATTGGGGGTTTGGAGGATACTGTCAAACCCTTGTTGGCACGAGCCACTGAGAGACTAATTACCTCGCGAATAATAGCGAGAACTTTTTCATGGCGGTAAGTGTACCGTCCTTGATCTAAGGCCACCTTGCAGCCAGCTAGAATGTGTCTAGCTGTGCAAGGGGTATTGCTACAGAGGGAACAAGAACTATCCTCGGCAAAGCTCCAACGAGCGAGGTTACGTTAATGATTTACGCTAGAATGATACATACTTACTTCATAACCTAACCTAACCTTTATTAACTATCTTTGTTTACACTAAATATGTGTACTTACTTTGTTTAGGTAAACGATTATAATAATGAATAATAACATTAATTAAATGATTTACACTAGATAGATGTACCTACTTACGCCCTCACCTAACCTAAATAATATCAACTATATAAATTTACCCTAATTATGTGACCATACTTCTACATAGTTATGCTAATGCTAATTTAGCCTAATAGAATTATTACTTTTCATCGTTATGCTAATGCTTATACACATTTATGCAAATTTAGCCTAATCGAGTTTTCAAGTTTTGCCGTTATCGTATTAATATTATATACTGTTTTAATTAGCTCACCTGGGTGTCATTATTTAGGGTGCTTACTAGTTTAAGTTTTAATGTTTTCTTAAGTAAGTATTTGCTGATTGAATCGTCTAATTTCCTATTACTCGTCTAAAACAAACAGTTTAGTTAGTTCGGAAATAACTGATTTCTTTGAAGATATATAAAATCCATTTACTTTACGCTAAAAGCATAAACAAATAATGGATTGAACGTAATGTTATAGACGCAAGAGCCGAGATTACTACGTTCGGTTTTTATTAAATTACGCCCTTATGTCAATACGCCAAAAGGCGAAAGCACTTCCATGGAAATCATCTACAATTCTCAAATGAATTGGTGTATTTTCATAATGCGAGTTTACATATACTAGGTGAGTCTGTAGGTATACGAGTATTCCTTGCATACCATCGAGGATGTTTTATAGTTGTTGTTCGCGATTGAGCTATATCTTGATTATGTTATGGTTAATCTTGACCGCACTGAATCCTGTTGTGGTCATTTCAGAACTCTCAGTATATAGACCAAGCATATGACGGTTTTCTCAGAATAAAAGTCCGGAAGTATATTTCTCAACATTTTTATATGTATTTTTGGACGCTGACTCCGATTTCCAACTTTGCGACCTCACCAGAGGCACAGTATACCACCCAGTAGCTTTACTCTCGAGCTACAAGGCAATGCGGGAAGAGGGTCCGAGGAATGTGGGCAGAGGGGTTCGTCACGACGAACGCAAACAGTAGGCATTAAGGGCAGGTAAAGGCTGCCTACCTGTTCAAGCGTTCGGGTATCTGTGTAGGCCGAGTAGCGAAACATCTGGCAACCATCCGAGCCTTTACGACTCGTGACGTATTCGCTTTGATTTCAATTTTGTTCTAAGAGAAGCTGCTGTCTGGTATACTGTGTCAGAGGTGAGCTAACTTCACGAATAACGAAAAACAGCAAAAAATGCATTTAATTTAGTTTTTCGCTTATAATTCACGAATAAAGCATATTTTACAACAATAATTCAGCACTAAATTAAAGTACACAAAATTTCCTACAATTAATGTATACAAACTTAATTTCTTCGATGTACTAAACCACCGCTAAAGCGCGCTCAAATTTTCATATCGATGCCAATGGTCGGCGATAGATTCATTGTGAACCTATCGCGGACCATTGGTACTTTTGCATGGATTTTAATCAGGATCAGGTAGCCAATTGGTTGATGACAGGTTAACATCGACCCCCGCTGCTTAGGAGACAGTATATTTCTATCGTCTCCAGACTCCTTCAGCAATAAGTCAGAGTGCACAACCGATCGGCGTCGCTGAACGGTGCGCAAACCGCCCAGTAGCGCCGGGAGGCTATTCCTTCGAGGAAACCGATCCACAAGCCGTGAGGCCTAGGACGCGAGAGTTCTTTCCGGGGTCAAGTACCTAGTACCACAAAATATTTTAGATTAATGATTCGGTACACGAATTGAAATAGAAAAATGATAATATTTTAGCAACAAGGTTCAATTAAAAAAAAGAGCGTCTATAAAGTTGAAAGATTTGTATCAGCCCATCTGCGGCATTTTTTTACGGCACGAGCTGCATCTTTCGAGGTTAAAAACAAACTGAATGACTCGCGGACGTGTGGACTGCTCGTCAATATATCCGCGGATACGTTTGCTGATCCGGAGTGAGTCGGGCCGACTGGGGAATTCGTTTCCCGGCGGTCATGACTATCTATAAGGGCGTCTTTGTCCCGCGTGCGACTTATGCCGCACGCGCTTGGACGGAGTCTGCTGTTCCTGAGGCGACGCGTGTCGCGCTGCTGCGCGGACAGCGCATCCCTCTCGTGGCCCTGACCGGGGCGTACAGAACGACGTCCACTCTTGCGTTACCCGTCAGCGCTGGCGTTCTGCCGATTGACCTGGAGATTCTGGAGCGTGCAGCGTTGTCGCGGTACCGTCGGGGCGAGCCGGTAGTCCTTCATGGCCTATCGATCGACCCGGTGGCGCACCGAGCTGGGGAGTTTGCCCGCCTGATTCGGGTGGAGTCCTTGCGTGTCTGGCAGGCTAGATGGGACGCCGGGGGTACGGGCCGCCTCACCTATTGCTTTTTCCCGTCCGTTGCAGTGCGGATGGCAAATTCGTTTCTGCGGTTCGACCACCATACCACGCAGCTGGCTGGGGGCCACGGAGAGTTCAGAGCCAAACTATTTGACTTTGGACTTGCCGATGACCCCCGGTGCGCCTGTGGGTATGGTCGCCAAACTGCGGAACACGTAATTTGGTCTTGCCCAATTCTAGCGGCTGCACGGGAGAAATTGATGGATGCAGTGGGCGCGTGCTTTGGGCGTTCTCCGATTTGGTACCCGGATTTGGTCAGTTGTAGGAGCTGCTTCCAGTCGTTTGGCGAGTTTGTGGAGCACTGGGTGGCTTCTTGGGAAAGCATGAGGCTTCGGGATACCCCCTAGGGGGTACCCTCTTCCTTGGTGGCATGATTCGGCGGCTACTTCCAGCCCGAAGTGCCCGTCTTTGTGTCCGTCTCTTTACCGCCCCGAGGGGCGTTTCGTTCTTTGCAGGATCCAGGGATTCCTCCCCCCCGTGGCTGCTCCGAGACCTGCCCACGGACAGTGCGCCTTCACCTTCATTGTTCTAGAGCGTCCTCTACCCCGCTTACCGGCTCCTAAATTTACGCTATTGTTGTTTTTTTTTTCGGTAGATTTTGTAATATTTTGTAAATTTTTATTTTTTCTTTGTAAATACCTTTTATTTTTCGAATAAATGGGTTCTCGGGGCGGTACGGGGGGGGGGTGGTTTACTCTATTTCACCCCCTGCGCGTTTTACCCTTCTGGTACGCGCAGGGTTGTCGTAGCATGACATCCCTGGCAGACAAGACGACCCTCGTCGTTATAACCGCCCGGGCGGTGGGCGGGGTTTGCTGCCCTCACCTATCGCCTTGAAACTCTTAACTGCTGATGCATTTGTCGATGTGTAGAGGAGGCATTACGTAATAGCGGCGTTTACGTCGAAACCATCATTTTTTAACTTTAAATATCACAAGGATCAACCGGAAAATATGCCCGGTTCATCGCGAGTGTGGTGTAGAGTAAGCCTACAGCTGTATAGTATTTGTAATCCTGTGCATTGTAGCGAGCCTATCACACATTATATAGCTTAAATTACATCTGATACGAAATTCGCGAACGACTTTAGCCTCGTATGAGTCTAATGGATGATACAGAGAACGACTCGCGCAAAGAGGCTCCTCCTAACGGCTAGGAAGAGTGTGAGGTTTTGGGGAGAGGAAAAAATCTCTCGCTTTTCCATATCACCGGAGCAAGCGTGATAAGTGTCACAATATGTACTCATATGACATATATCCTACGCTGTAAATTGAATATGTGCTGTGTGATATTCGAACTGTATGTTTGCTGTGTATAAAAAAATAGGTATAATTAAAACCCCGAATGCCTATGGTATTTGAATACGAATACCTATACGAATATACATATATACTAATACGAATACCTATACAGGTCAAAATATGTGATTCCAGTAACTAATAAATAACATGTCTATCGAAATGAAACAATCATTAAATCAAAAAATATAAAATCGAAATAAAAGAACAATTTCTTATCAAAATTATAAATTTAAAACAAACAAAATACGATAGAAACGAAAAATAAGGAGCAACCTGTATGTACGTGATTTGGACAGCCATTATAGTAATACCCGTAACACACGCTCGGATTTGGTACCTCCGGACCGCGGATTTGGTTCGCTCCGAACCATATCTGTCCGTCTGTAGAGTAGTCCGGCGACCATAATGTTTATTATTTGTGTCCGCGGCGCACATAAGGCGGAATAACTAAATTACGACGACAAAAATATAGGTATATATTTTTTTTTCAAACTAACTACAAATATATTCAAAACGCTCTGTACAAACCAGTCTACAATACAGAGTAAAAAAATATTTTCTTAATGCAATACAATAGCCTGTGCGTGCGCGTAAAGTTAATAATCTTTTACAATATGGCCCTGCGCGGCCCTTACCGTTTAAATGCGACTGAATTGTTCAAGGAGTTACCGCGCTCGTACTACATTTAAAATGTTTTATGTTTTTAATATTTATATTAAAGTGTCAGGTGTGTACTTTAATCTGCAGTTATTGATAACATAATGGTTGTTCGTAGTATAGATATAATGTAGCTATATGAAAAACTATTTTGGTTTTTAAAGAAAACATTGTTTTACTTTAGCTAGAGTTACAAAAAAAGTTCCGTAAAGTACTATGACTTCTTTTTACTCGTTCGAAAATATACCTTAAAGTGGATATAAAAAAGTAAAACACACGTTCCCCGAGTCCCCCTTTGTTAAATTGAGCACGTTCTTTGCAGGTATTCGTGGTGACCCGCTCTAAAGGAAATTAAGATTAGGAGAAAAATAATATTTACATTAATAAAAATAAACAGTTTTAGAAGCTATCGTCATTGCAGTGAAATGAACAATCATTACATTATATATTGGGCAAGTTTGGTGTCAGTGAATTTTTAAAACAAATAAAACTTGTAAACTTGTAGTAACAAATAAACCTTGTAAACAAAAAGGTTTGTTTCGAAGCTTTTGACGAAGTGTACTAGCGTTTTAACAGCAAGCACATGGAATATCTCGATTAAGACCTGAATATCCCGGAGATAGAACCACCATAGTTCCATGATCAGCACAAAAGCGATCGTAGCAAAAGATGCGAGGCAGGCCAAGCAGATTGCTCGAAGAGAGTTGTCAACGCAGTAAGCAAAGACATGTTAACTGTTTCTATCAGGTCTTAGTTCTGAAAAACTTTGATGTATAATCAAGCTTAGTGAAATCAGACAAGAGAACTACAGACCAATTTGTGGAATTAATTATTTAATATTTGCCCAACAGTTTGAAAAAAAAAATATAGTGGTGCATGATACATCATCCTTTGCTACTTTAAAACCGTACAGCCCTGAAGAAGCTTTAGGTTATATAGTGAATCTTGGGTTGACAAAAGAATAATATATTACAATGGGACTTGGAGCAAAAGGTAAACGGGCTGATCTATCTCTCATATTATGTGATAGCAAAGGCAAAATGAAAGTGTTATCCGGCAAATATAAAAATATCGAAAAAGAGACTGTGGTGCAACTGCTAGATCTACAGATACACATACACATCTGCTAGATCTACACATATATACTACACAATATCGCTTCAGGAAAACATAGAGAATCAACATAAATAATAACAGATTTATCCGGATATTAGTATCACGGTTACTATTGTGATATTATGACAAATACGCAAAAGAAACAAAAGAATATGAAACACAATTCAAATAAGTTGTATTAAACATGGTAAGACTGCCTTTCTTATGTGTTGGTGATGATGATGATAAGGATGATGATGATGTGGATGTACCAATGTTACTATTATTTTGTATATTTTGAAATGCAGAAATATTTTTTTATGTTTAAAAAAACGAATACTATGAGCACCTAATCCAACTAATCACAACTATTATTTTTCTGAAAGATAATTATTAAGTAGTCCCCTTAAAAGCATTTCTGACGAGCTTACGAGCGACGTCTTAAATTGATAATTTGGCCTTGTGTGCGCCGTCCGGAGCGGATATGGTCCACTCCGTACCAAATCCGTGCGTGTGGACAGCCGGCACATCGGATATGGCCCGCTCCATACAAAATCAGCGCTCGGGACCGTCAGGGCTGGCCGCCCATTGGCTAGTCGCGTTTGAAACGCCTCGAAGTAGCGTTCGAAAAGTCGCTCAGAAAAGTTGCGTTCGAAAAGCCGGGCGTGCGCTCATTTTTTATACTGACCGGTCGTCTGTTGCAAGAACGGATTTGGTCCGCGGATTCGGTCCGCCGTACCAAATCCGAGCGTCTGTTACGGCTATAACAGGTGCGGGCGAAAAGAAATCCACTGCGCAATACCGCTTAAAATAGCTGTGTAAATTGCGGGTAGAATTAAAATATTATTATCTAAGTAATTTAATGAATTTGGTGGTAATTTCATTTACTGTAAACTCGATACTAATTCTAAGTGTAGAGACTTTCTTTTATATTACAGTCAAAGCAGACGTTTTAGTGATATACCTAATGTATTATAATTACTGTATATTTTTTTGTACAAATAAATAACAATACAAAATAAAAAATATATTCAATGATATATAGAAATAATATCGAATTACCTAATAGCAATAATGTCATTGTGCATTACCAGTTTTCATCTGCTTCACGCTGGGAATAGTTACTATGTTTACCGTGGCGATGATACGTCTTTCTGAGAAGCAGACAGCGTAGCTTATCCCGTTATATCCTGTAGGAAACAGAGCGAACGAGGCTCCGGCATCTGTTGTTCATATCCGTATTCGTTAACGACTCAGCGGGGATGTGTAATGAATAGGGATTGGCAGGATACATCCGCTCTCCGGATATATTCACTATCAAACTGAGCAAATCCCCTGATAGACACGTTATTAGAGTAATCACACTAAAAGCTCTGTCGGGGGCGAATGTCGCATGCACAGTGGAGGGTCTCTAAATCAAACAGACGTCAGAATCAGCTGTAATAGGACTGTGCATCTTTCCACCTATATTCATATAATATAACAGGTTAAAATTCATTTATTTGTCATCCTCATAATCATCATTGTATGTTTGTTTGTTGTTTGTTTGTTTCTACTCTTTCTGGTGAAATTTCACAATGGGCGGTTTTATTATCATTCTACACTCTCTTACAACCAACCCTACTATGAACTGTTTATATGTATATGTGCATGTAACATGTGTGTAAACGTGTGTCTTGTTTTTGCGTTCGTTCGACAAAATTAAAATGAAATTCTGATAATTTTATCGCAACGAAAAATGGTGACCGCGAATCGAACCCAGAACTTTACAAATTTAGATCAGGCGACCTAAACACTATGTCAACGGGCCAACTATAGCTGTAAACTACAACGGGCAAACCCGTCACCTCAGGAAGTTTCAAAGAAATTTGATCGTTCTGTCTCCAGTGAGGTGAGCGCAGACGACTCAGGACGAAACAGGCTACAGTCAAGCTCTGCTACATGCCCGTAAGAGGCCAAAGCCGTAACCGCGAGATAGCCAGGTATGTTACCCAGCGGGCTGACACTCACGCTCTTACTACCAGTTCCAACCAGATTACTCCGGGCTCCCGACTATCAAGTTCGAGGTCGCTTGCGCAGTCCTCTCCCTTACGTTGCGGTGAAACGGTGTCTACCGAATCATCGCGGACCACGGCATTCTTTGCCCGGCTGTTCACCCGGGATCGGGTAGGGTGAACAACTACCCCCGCTCTATAGGAGACAGTCCTGTTTCCAGACTCCCCCGACTATTAGTCAGAATGCACAATCGATTGGCTGAGGCCGCATGGTGCGCAGACAGTCCAGGAGCCCCAGAAGATTGACTCCTGGGAGAAACTAGCCCTCAGGCCAGAGTTCTGCCCGGGCTCGCACTTCATGCGTGGAGGCCGCCCGATGGGAGTTGACCCGTGAGTATGACCGACCCTGAAAAAGTCTTTTCATTTTTCGGATTAATATATAGCCTATGACGCTCACAAATAACGTGGCTTTCTATTGATAAAAGAATTTTCAATATCGATTCAGTAGATCCAGAGATTACTTCCTACAACGTCACAAACTTTACCTCTTTATAATATTAGTATAGATTAGGCAGTATTAATTTATACGTTTCAGAGCTTACCTTAGTGCGGACGTCTTGAGCGATCCAGTCAGGTTAGGTTTAATCAATTTGTATCTCTATTATGATTTTTGAGAAATAAAGGATTTGAATTTGAATTTGAATTTATTTCATTTAAAATATTGTAGAAGAAAGCTACGTAATACGATAATGGAGATATGCACTGTTGTCTAGCTAGAGTATATCTAATTTTAATTGAGCTAAAACCTACCAGTGCTAGCGGCAGCTCCATTTATGAAACAAATCAAGTCTTTTGTTGCACATTATGCAGATTTTAAGCTCGTTAGCGTCCACTAATACTTATATGAATTCAACCAGGATTATGAAACATATATGGTTAGGCAAGTTTCATAGAAAAAATAATTACTTTTTATGTCATACTTTTGAGGTTTCATTAAAACTATGATAGTTGGAATAATAATGTGCACATCCATCTGTCATTTCAGCCATCATCAACATTTGCAACATTAAAAAAAGAATAAAAAATCAGGAATCCCAAGGAGGTATAATAAATTAATCTTAAACTAGTTACACAACTTGACAAAGAATGAGCAACTAGAGCTTTCAACTACAACGGGTGAACCCGTCACCTCAGAAAGTTTTAAGGATATTAGATCGTTTTATCTCCCGTGAGGTGAGCTCAGAATAATTAGGACGAAAAACAACCCACAGTATAGTTACGCCAACTGCCGGCCAGATGCCAACGTTTTACGGTGAGGCATCGGAAAAGGTACTCAGCGGGCAGCCTCGCCCCTGGCTACCAGTTTAGAATTATATCTACGTCTGGAATAATCCCCTCAGGATACCTCCCGACTGGTTACAGGATCGAGGTATTTTGCGCGGTCCTCTGCCTTATGAAGCGGTGATACAATGTCTATCGAATCTATCGCGGACCACGGCATCCTTTGCCAGTCTTATTCACTCGGGATCGGGTGGCCGAATGGTCGTTTCAAGAGCAGTTGCCATAAGGTTTACAACTACCCCCGCTCTGTAGAAGACATTACTGTTCCCAGACTCCCCCGGCTGTTAGTCGGAATGCAAAATCGATTGGCTGACGCCGTACGGTGCGCAAACCCTGCCAGGAGCGCCCGAAGGTTGACTCATAGGGGAGACTGGCCCGCAGGCCAGGGTTCTACCCGGGTTTACATTTCTGCGTGGAGGCCGCCGGATGGGTGTTGACCCGTGCCTTTGATCGACCCTATACAACTGGGTCTTAGTGGCCAAACTGCAACAGGGCCCGTTAGCTCCCACAAAGAATCAGCAGTAAGAAATTGCGGAATTGCCGTAAACCACTCTAAAAATAATAAAATTGACAAAAAAAAAATGATTACAATACACTCGTGAGCAACAAAGCCGGGTCAACAACATAAAGTCTAATATCTCGGATTCTGAAAATGCTAGCTTATTAAATATTTACAATATTGAATACCAGGAATCCTTCTTATCAGATCAGATCCTTCGGAGACGCTGCTGGGCGGCTTTAGCAACGGACGTCGTCAGGAAATCGACTGCGCACTCCGGCGCCTATACACATACGGAATAACTGGGGGGGTGGGGGGGTCTGGCAACGATATTATACATTTTCTAAGCAGCGTGAGGGGGGGGGGGGGGAGTCGAAACGTAAAACGTGTATTACATACATGAGAAAGACGTTCAAAGGGCACCATCGTTTGCGATAATTTCGAACTGAATTACCGCTCAAATTAGGTAGGTAGACTTCGAACCTGTGACCAAGCTAAAGGACAACTAGAGCTGTCAACCACAATGGGCGAACCCGTCACATCAGGAAGTTTAAATGAAATTTGATCGTTCTGTCTCCCGTGAGGTGAGCGCAGAAGCTTAGGATAAAACAGTCCACCGTCAAGCTCCGCCACATTCCCGTAAGACGCCAACGCCTTATCCGCAAGATATCCAGGTATGTTACCCAGCGGGCTTACACTCACGCCCTTTCTTCTAGTTGCGACCAGATTACTCCAGTCTCTCAACCGGTTAGAGGTCGCTTGCGCTGTCCTCTCCCTTACGAAGCGGTGAAACCGTGTAAGTAAACCGAATCTATCTCGGACCACGGCATCTTTTGTCCGGCTGTTCACCCGGAATTGGGTAGCCGATAGCCCTACTCGGAAAGAGATTCATATTTCGTTAAAACTTCCTGAGGTGACGAATTCGCCCGTTGTAGTTGACAACTCTAGTTAGGGTAGTGAATTCACCCGTAGTGGTCGACAACTCCAAAGTACTTAGAAGTCAGATGTCGCTTCACAAGATGGATTTTAGAGTGATTTTCCTCATGGCAATCATCTTGCCAAGGGGAGCTCCTCCGCCAAATGTCGTTGTTTCCTCGAGGGCTACCAGGTCACTCCTCGTCTGAATTTCAGCATGTTTTAAACTAATCCTCGTCTGAATTTCAGCATGTTCATACTATTTGATAATATGCTTCCGGAAGGCCTTAGCCTACACTATATTTTTAGTAGGTACGTTAGAATTTAGGGCCTTAAATAATATATTTTTGTAGTTTACTTCTTAAGAATCAATTACTTTTAAAACCGCCGGTAAAAGAATTTGATGGACGGTAAAATCAAACGTTAACAAAAATCATTGCGTGTATTGTCAGTAAAGTTCGAAAATTGAAAACAGTGCAACAATACAAAACAGAAAACTAAGTCGACTAAGAAGGCTAAGTCGAAGCTGAAGTCGAAGTCGAAGTCGAAGTCGTCGAAGTCGAAGTCGAAATCGAAATCGAAGTCGAAGTCGAAATCGACGTCGAAGTCAAAATCGATATCAAACCAGACCAGACCAGACCAGACTAGAACAGACTAGGCCAGACCAGAACAGATCAGATCAGATCGATCAATCAATTAATCAATCAAGCAAGCAATTTTATATAGGTACCACAGCATAAATAGTATAGACCGCGGGAGTATGAATGTGGACTGTGAGTGAATGCGATATCGGAATAAAAAGAGATAGCTGCATATGGGACCGCTCTAGCATTGTCTAGTCGTACATGCGCGTTTATCATTCTTTAATTGAGTATAAGAATTTATTCCGATCCTTGTCCCGCGCATGCGCGACTAAAGAAGGATAGAGATAGAGAGGGCCCATATGAAGCGTTCTCTTTCTATTCCTCTATCGATTTCTCAGGCTGGTCGCGTGGTATATTCTAGTATATTTGTGGTATATACATGCTTTCAATTATATAAGAGATGCGTTTATTTGTCCCCTTTGACTATTGTATGTTCAATGACAATCGAACTTCATTCGCACGTCGGAGCTGACGCATATTTTTTATATTTATCTTGAAGTTGTAATCAGGAATAAGTAATAATTAAATTATTTACTAGGCACACACGCGGCAAACTACTTATTAACGAACCATCGCTTTCGTTGACATTTTCCTGATAAGCGATGATTAATAATTTCATTCCAAAAATAGTAGCAACTTAGTGCGCGCCTAACGGGGGGCCATCCATAATTTGCGTGTAATCATAATAATGTAGACCGATTGTGTTTACTGTCCACCATCAGAATGGGACACGAGGGTAACTACTACAATCGTGCCAGCATTAAATTTGTAATTGTCCATATCTCACGGACATCCCATTAAGGAGACGCGACGTAAATTAGTGTCTATTAAGGCGCTGATATACGACTTTAATGATTTTAAACTGATAATTACGTCTAAACGAGTACTGCTTACGATTCGAAAAAAATACATGTTAAACAAGAGCATTTACCTAATATTCTAATCTGTGAATATTTTAGATTTTGTTTATATTACATAGTGTAATTAATTTGTGAAATGAGGTCTAACCGAACACAAAAACGAGAATTACGCAAATACTATCTAGTGTATTATTATGAAAGCTGCACCATTTTAAAGATAATTTAATTATCTATCTTCTTATCTGTGAATTTTTTCGAAAAGTCAAAGAATAATATCCGATTTTGCTTTTTCGAACAAAATTGGTGCGCGAGTTATAAAGCGGGCCTCGCCGGCGACGAGAGTCAGTATGACCGCGACCACTGTCACGGGTGGATGCTGACGCTGCGCTCCGAACGAGATAAATTACGATAATTAAAAACAAAATGGCCAGAAACTCAAAAATGTTAAAACTTAAACACAGTATATTAGAGAAAAATAGATTATTAAGGTAAGTAACGTGTTTTAGTGTATTATTACGTGTATATTATTACCATTTGTCTACTCTGATGCTCTTTGCCTGACGTCAAATTGGGGTGACCACACGAATAGGATTCGTGCAACAATTTAACTAATTAACACATAAAATAAATTACTTCTTTTATTTTATAAACTGACGTGATTACTGTTTTTATTTTAGGCGAATACGAAACAACACTAATTCTGAAGATGTAAATTCACAGACGAGGTGAGTAAACAGTGTAGGTAAACAAAACTACATCAAAAGGTAGGTAATGCTCACAGGTAAATGCATACCTAATTTAATATTTTGATTTTAGTGTAATTCGAACAATAATTATGTTTTATCAGAACTTGAAAGTTTTATCAGAACTGTCGGAATCAGAATATTATTTTGAAATCAAATATCAAACTTGAATATTGAATTTGAAAATCGATTTAGGGCCGATTTCTATATGAAACCTGCAAGTAAAAGTACAAATATAAGTTGAACCATCGGTTTACTAAATTCATTCGTAAAGCGACAAAATTTAATTCGGGTTTTCGTAGTATGACGTAAATTATACTTTGTTTGGAGGGGGTTGTTTTTGTTGCAAAAAGATAATTATGGGTTGTAGCCAAAAATTTAGTAGTAATAATAATAAACCTACTTATAACATAGTTACGCGCATCCCTGACTCACTGACTGACTTTGTAACGCTGTAGGTAAAGACAGTATTTTTTTTAATTTGTCAGTTTTTAAACTTGAAATGCTACTTCGAATTTGAAACTTGAAATTGTGCTTTGAATTTCGAACTTGACATTCTACTATGAATTTCAAACTTGAAATTCTACTTCGAATTTCGAAGTTGACATTTTACTTCGAATTTCGAACTTGACATTCTACTACGAATTTCGAACTTGAAATTCTACTTCGAATTTCGAACTTGACATTTTACTTCGAATTTCGAACTTGACATTCTACTTCGAATTACGAACTTAACATTCAAGTTCGAATTTCGCACTTGACATTTTGACATTTGAAATTCGGAATTTCGGTTAAATTTCGATAATTTCGGAATTCGAATTCAAATTTCGAAATTTTGGACTTAGCTAAGGATTCCATTATAGCATTCATGGTTTGCTTGATATTCAAACTCAGCACTAGTAGAAAAACGACCCTTACTTTGTTTTTGCAGGAATAACTATACCTAATATCATTGTTTATCTATGTGTAGATCTGAAGTGAACGAAACAATAATTGCTGAGGAGGAAGCCTTGCATATTGGTACAGAAAATGAGAAGTCATTCTCTGACAGGTCAAAGCATAATTATTATTACTGTGACATCAGCATAACTTGCGCATAGCTTTCTGTTGTACCTATCATATGTTTTGTTTGTAGAAAACCGACAATGTCAATTACAGAATTCTTATTAGGTGTATTTTCTTTTCAGAGAGAATGGAGAAGTAGTCAATGGAATGCGAATATTGAATATAACACAATTTTTAAAAGAGCTTCAACAAATATCTTCACATGGGAGTATAGACTGTGGTTTGAAATCAATAGAAATAATATCTGAACGTAAATTGGGGCTACTTTCGAATTTAAAACTAAAATGTAAGATGTGTAATGAAACCTTTGTCATTTGTTGCAATAACCCTGAAACTGACATAAATATTAACACAGTTGCGGGCGCAATAGCAATAGGTTGTGGCCATTCACAGCTAAATTAATTATTAGCCGGAATGGACTTGCCCCAAATATCATATACAATATTTAATAAAAGATTGGAAACTATAAACAAAGTTTGGGAAAAAGAAACAACCCAGTCGATGAATGAAGCCGCTAAAGAAGAACGTAGATTGGCTTTTGATGATGATAAAGTTACTGACAACGGCATACCATTTATTGACGTTATAGCCGATGGCTGCTGGGGAAAAAGGTCTTATAGGAAAAATTACTCAGCCTTATCAGGCGCAGCTGCAATAATAGGGAAAAGAACCGGGAAAATTCTCTTTATGGCTGTCAAAAATAAATACTGCTGCATATGCGCCCAAGCTTCGAAGAAATATGTCACACCTAAGGAGCATGATTGCTACAAAAATTATTCTGGTATTTGAAATAGCAATTATTACCACAATATATTTCATATTTGAAACAATTTTATTTATCATTTACGTCAATTACATTTTCAGGTCCATCAACCGGAATGGTATCCACCATCATGGTAGAAGGATTTAAAAGAAGCATAGAAATGCACAATTTAATATACGCAGCGCCACAACACCTTTTGCCGATTCAGCAACTATACCAGGACTTTGATTACGAAGCGTGTCTTCGTCTTTATTGACTTGATTCAAAATCGTCATTTTTCGTTTCTTGTTTTTTTTCCTCATCCCTTTTCTATTTGCGCCCCTGTATAGCACTAACTATATAAGAGGGGTCTCTAATGATCATATTCCTCGTATGCCTAGGATCGACTAGTTCATTATCCTATGTTTTTTATTACCTTTATCCTATGTTTTTTTGCTAATTGCGGGCGTTTTTGTTTACGTAATTACGTAATTCTTGTTTACCAAATTTTCTAACAATAAGAGAATGATTACAATACAAATCCGATTATTATTTCACATTACGTACTTTTATTTATTTAATACCTTAGAATCTTGAACGTACACTATTTTCGTACGTATGGTCACTCTACAAGCCGCTATCGGCCGCGCGGCGATTCCAGTTCTCTTATCACGCGTTGGCTCCGCCCAATCGCCCGAAGCCGTTGACAATAGTCGTCGCCTTAAAAGGCTTTGTGGTTACCCTATTTAGGAGGGAGATAGACTACGATTAGTGTACAAGTTGCGGAACAGTAATAATTGATACTCATACTATCAGAAAGTGGATAAAACTATATAAAAAAAACAGTAGTGTCACCAGAAAGCTTTCCCGGCAACGGGCCTATGGAAAGATTTTAAGCGTGATGTTTTCGTTTTCATTTCATAAACGACTGTCCAAAAAAAGGAGTGGTGTATGTGTTTAGGATTTATCTATGTGTGTTTTCCGTTTCATTATTCCACCATAACTTGACGCTCGAACAGATTTAGAAATGAGTGATAGTGTTAGGATCGTTATGTCATCTCGAGTGTCATTGTGTACGTGCCGTTTCCATTTTTCTCAAATAAGGAGAAAGCAGCGTCTTAAATAGAAATCGCCGTTTTCGTAAAAGACAGTCAACATTTGACAGTTTAGTTTTTTTTCGTTCTTCCTCTTCGCGGCCGTCAGGTTTTTGGCAGGGTTGTTTTTCGCTCACACGTCATCAACTCAATTTGACTGACTCAAATATCTAAGTCGTAAGGAATTATCTTTAGAATATATCGGCCAAAGTGCTATTACCATGAGTAACTGAGCACTTGTACTTTATTAAAGTCAACAGACAATATGTAGACACATCGCCAATTATTCTCTTTACGGGTTTAAGCGAGAAATCGTTCCTGCATGTTGACGTGGCTAATTAGCTAAGTAGTCCAAAGTTAAACAATAATTATTTATAGTATAGTATATGTAGTATATTGAATACTATTTATTTATTTATTAAACAATTTATTTATTTATTGAGGCTCATAAAACCTTACCATTTAATTATATAACAAAAACATTGTCTTAGACTAATAATTATTAATTAACCATTTCATGTTGTTTCCTAACTCGAAAAGTGATTCAGATCATTAGTATATGGTTTTTCACCTCGAGCTAGTAATAAAGAGCTAGTAACGAAAGAAGAGAGAGAGAGAGAGAGAGAGAGAGAGAGAGAGAGAGAGAGAGAGAAAGTATACTGAAATATTCCAGTGATGTTTACGACAGTATAGTAAGTCTAAAATTCATTGACACCTAAATGCAAGCTTGCTATATTCACCTATTAACTCGGCCTGAAGACCCGGTGGCACGTGGTTAGATCGCCTGATCTTACATTGTAAGGTCCCGGTTTCGATTCCCGGCTGGGTCACCATTTTCCGTTGGGATTAAATTAACGAAATTGCATTTTCAATTCTGTCGATCGAATGCAATAACAAGACACACACCTACATACATGTTACACGCACACATACATATAAACACGTCATAGCAGGTTGGTTGTAAGAAATTGTGATTTGACAATAAACCCGCCCATTGTGAAATTTCACACTAAAGAGTAGAAACAAACAAACAAACAAACAAGACCAAAAACAAATTGTTCTTTCTTTAAAATATATCGATTTGCCGTTTTTTGTCGGCTTTCTCATTTTAGCTACGATATTGTTTGACTACTGCATTTCGTAATCAAAATACGTAGAAAATAAGCTAGATTTAAAAAGTTCCAAGTATTTCAGCCCTGCTTGTTGCGTTTTAAAATTAGGTCGCACGCACGGGCCAGTTAAATTTATGACAGCTGCTGGTATTATCGCGATTATTTATTGCTAATTAGAAAATTTTGAAAGCGCACGCATTGTTTTCTCCAAAAAAATACTCCGAATAATTACATGATACCCGAATTTACAGACAGTGATCTGCTTCGTATTGTGGTCTCCGAGAAAATAAGTGCTACACATAAGCCCTCATGGCAAACGGACACTGTGAAGTTGCTGCTGCTATTGATATTGAGTAAGTGGAAAGATAGGTAAGCCCTAGTAGCAAACGTACGGCTGCAGGTGACATTGAGTAAGTTGAATGACAAATAAACCCTAGTGACAAACAGTCGCTGGAAACTCGTGGAATCAAGTGACAATGATTAAGTCGAATGACATAGAAACCCTCGTGGAAAATAGGCGCTGTCAACTTGTGGCTGCAGGTGACAATGAGCTAGTCCTAGTCGAATGACAAATAAACCCTCGTGACCAACAGACGCTGGGAACTTGTATCTGCAGGTGACATTGGGCGAGTTGAATGACAAATAAACCCTCGTGGCAAACGAACGCTGGGAACTTGTATTTGCATGTGACATTAGGCTTGTTGAATGACAAATAAACCCTCGTCGCAAACGGACGCTGGGAACTTGTGTCTGCAGAAGACATCGATGAAGTCGAAATATCAATAAACTTTCGTGGCAAACTGACGCTGGGTACTTGTGGTTGCAGGTGATATTGAGTAATTCGAATGGCATATAAACTCTCGTGGCAAACAGACGCTGAGGAGTTGTGGCTGCAGGTGACTTTGAGCAAGTCGAATGACAAATTAACCCTCATGGCAAATAAAACGCTTGAAAATTAGGGCTACAGTTGTTATTGAGTAAGTCGAATGACAAATAAACGCTCTTGACAAACAAACTCTGGGAATTTGCGGCTGCAGGTGAGCTTCGCAAGCCGAATGACACATAAACCCTCGTGGCAAACGGACGCTGAGAACTTGTGGCTACATGTGACATTGAGTAAGTCGAATGACATTAACTTAAGCCTAATATTTCAACAATAATGTTCAGTATATACCTTTAGAGTTGTCAACGCGATTGTCTGTCTTTTCAATTCCAACACAATATAATCGTAGTATCTTTAATGTCCCTGACACTAACTGGTCAAAATCGGCAGAATATCAACATTTATAAAATTCTCTCATTAACTACAACATTACTTTGTATACTCAATGCTATAACATGAAATCCACAAATTTACCACGGGTGTTGACTCGTGAGTTTAACCGACGCTTACACACATGGGTCTTAGTGGCCTAACTGCAACAGGGCCGGCCTATTAGCTTCCATCGAAGTGGTCCAGTCTGCTCTCGTACATTGGAAGTCCCAAGCGTCCACAAAAAATGCCTTACAAATCGTGTCTACTCGGCAAAGAAGCATGTCTGGCTGTATACGGTGAAGGAAATACGCGACCCGTATTCGTTACTCCTCCACGTTTTGTCTTTATCGCAGTGCGAAGTGTCCCGATCGGGGATTTTGCATTTTAGTATTACGGTTATGCGCCGTCGATGGGCCGCTCGTAAAAGTCGACAACCGCCCAGGAAATGCTCGCCTAACATACAAACCCGCCCGCCCAGCGATTGCCGCCCCAGCAATCCGCCCACGGCCACGATGCATAAATAACCCAACCAGACTCAATCACGAACAAGTGTGCCCAATAGTGGCTTGGTTTTTAGGGTTCCCGCCAAAGCGTGCGAACGGAAGCAATGTTGGATCGTCTCGGTAATTTTGACAACATCTTGTTTTCGGACGAAGCCTATTTCCACCTGAACGGGCACGTTAACAAACAAAATTACAGGTATCGAAGCAGTGAAAATCCTAAAGCCTTACATGAAATGCCTATTGATTCGCCTAAGTAGCTGTATGGGCAGAAATTTTCACAAAAGGAATCATTGTCCCTTATTTTTTTGAAGAGTACCATACGGTCACCGCTTACGGTCACCGTTAACTTTACTGAGTATGTAAAATATTACTAGAGTTTCTGGCACCACCAGCTGCTGGAATTTTGTGACTAAATCAGATACTTGTCAAACGTCTAACAAACGCCCGCCGGTAGGTTTTTCCGGAAAAGCTGATTTCTAGGAGAGTTGACACCCCGTGGCCACCCAGGTGTCCGAATTTGTTCCCAGCAGATTTATTTTTGTGGGGTTATTTAAAGAGTCATATCTACACTAATAAGCTAATACTATGCTTCAATTATAAACAAAAATTAGAGAAGAGATGGCTGCTATCTCACTCACGGCCTCTTTGCCGACGAGTCTTCAAAATTTTCTTAACTCGCTTAAAAAATGCCAAAATCGAGGTTGTGGTCATTCAGAAAATAATATTTTCAAAACGTAAATTCCTGCAAATTGGCTATCTTGCAAATAAAAAGAAATAAAATAGGTCTAATAGTTTTTTATATGTTTTTTTTTTATTTTGACTAATTCTTGACCCACCTGTATATGTGTAAAAAATCATACAGAACTCCGCAAAACTGCAATATTTGTGATTAGTGAGAGTGAGAGTGAGAGAGATCTATGCGAGTTCTTTAAAATTTCGAAATAATATGTTATTTTTTAATTGAAATGAAAGATTTTTTTAATTTCAAACTATGATATATTTTTACCTGAAATTTATTTGAAAAGATTGATTTCATCATACTTACTCTCTAAAGCATTCGATCGTGTCGATCATTCTTTTATTCTAAACATACTTTCTGGACTGACTGTTCATGGTGGTTTTCTCAGATAACGTTCATCTTGTATTGTTTCATCGGAAGAGTCGCTTCATTCACTCGTGTTGATTCGAAAGTTCCTCTTGTATAATATTGATATATAAATTCCTCTGGTATGGGTTTTCTCGATCCATTTACATAAAATCGAGTTGTGTTTACCGAAAAAAAGCAAAGTTGTGTTACTTATGCTACGAAGCATAAGTAACACAACTAGACTCAATCAGGCAAAAGTGTGCCCAATGGTGGATTTTAATTATATGGTTCCCGCCAAAACGTGCTAACGGAATCCTCTCTATTTCTCTGTCTGTCTGTCTGCATATCTGGATGTAGGTAACACCAAATTGGCTCCGCCCGTTTTAAACATATCGATATGTAATGATAATTAATTAAAATAAATATTTTATTATTTCCAAAACTTGCTAGACTGAGTGTTCATGGTGGTTTTCTCAGATGGCTTTCATCTTGTTTTGTTTCGTCGGTAAAATCGCTTCAAAATAGTACTCTTGTATAATATATGTATTTTTTTTTTGAAACACTGGTAAGGGTTTTCTCGATCAATTTACGTAAAATCGATTTCTGATTACCGAAAAAAAGACCCTGTTTCTCGCTATTATATATGATTCTTCATATGACCCGGTTGATGCGTTAGTTTATTACGGAGATCCAAAAACATAACATCATAAATGGGGTTAACGCCGTGCTGCCACTCTGGCACCCTGGACAGAGGGAGCCGTCCCATTGTGCGTCTCAATCAAAAGCTTAGTAGTACATTATCTCGAGCCTGGCTATTTCATACCAAAATGGCAACAATAGAGCTGCCACATCTCAAATATCCGAAGCGCGGTCAGCCCGCCCCTCCCTGCACTATCCCACTAGCAACAATGGACTCTAATGGTCGACATTTCCAGTCGCCTAACGCCCGCCCTGCTTTTGCCGAGGATGTAGGGAAACTGTGCTAATTCGCACACGTTAAGAGATACATATTTATAAACAAATAAATAAATTAAAAAGAATAAAAAGCACGACTTCCGTTATTAAAAGTTAACTATTGCATATATTATAATTTCATTTACTGTTTCTTTATTAAATAGTTATTTTGTTTGTAGTTATCCATATAGATACATGTACATTTTTGGAATGTACTCAATCAGGCTTATATTTGGACAGTTACGGTACCCTATGACATTGGGGATGACGTAACAATTTAAAAATACCACACACTTCTAAGTTATGGTAGGATAAAGAAACGAAATATATACATAGATACACCCTTAACTATAACTTTTTTCACTATTGATCAAATATCAAAACTTTTTTCAAAACTCTCCAGTAAAGTAGATTTTGAGAAATATGTCCCTATTTCTACACTTACTCTCTACGAATCATTGCTCCCTATTTATCGCCGACATTTTTTTAACTTGAACCTTTAATCAGGTCAAACTCCTTCCCGAAGGAATATCACACTAAAAATAGGTATTTCCATAAATGTTAGGCTACTTGACGGGAAAGTTTTGGGGTGTCACAACCATTTTTTTTTATTATTTTAAATGTATTATTATTTTTTTAAATTACAAAAAACTATAAATGGTACAATTTGCCATAAAAAAATAACGCCGTATTTAAGAAAATACCATTCACATTTTGGGAAATTTTTGGAAAAATACTTAAGTCTATATGATATTTACAAGAGTTGAAAACATAAGATAAAATTGTATAATATTGTTAATATTTGATTGTTTTTTTTGTATAATTTATTTAAAGAATTCGTTTAAAGGATGATACTTTGATGAAGAAATAAAAATAATAAAAGCCACTTATATATCTGGAAGGTTTTCCCGGACTAGATTGAGATTGGGAAAATCTATAAGAATAAATATATAAACCAGAAATATTTCCACCCAGTCAAACCCATCACACACCAGGACGTACAAGAAGCGAACGACAGGGCCACCCGGCCCCATATTTTTGGAGAGACGTTTCCTTACCTGGCCCGGATACCTTCAAACGATAGCTTACTAAATAAATAAAGATATTGTAAACTCACCTGAGTAATGCTCCAGTACCTATCCAGTGATATGAGGCACAAATTCATAATAGAGGCCGTGCTAAGCAGCACATCTATGGCCCCGTATATTTCGCACCACCAATATCCGAATATCCAGTATCCCATTAGCTCGTTCGCCAGGGAAAACGGCATCACCACTAACCCTAGGAAAAAGTCCGCGACGGCGAGCGACGCGATGAACCAGTTCTGGATGTTCTTGAGCGCCTTCTCGGTGGCGATCGCTATGATCACGAGCATGTTGCCGACGACGATCATGATCATGAGCACGGTGACGACGACCGAGGAGAGGATGATGTGGGCGGGCGAGTACCCGCTCGGGTACCACGAGTTGAGGAACACGATCGTGCCGTTCTGGAACACGGTCTCGTTGGCGAGCGTCGCGTTCGACTCGTTCGTCGGCCCCTGCAGTATGTACAGGTCCTCCTGTGTCATGAACGGCTGGAACAGCGTGATGTTGTAGGTCGCGTTGGGCATCTTCGCCGTGCCATTCAACATCCACTCGGTCCCGTTCATATTCTACGCGCTCGCGCAGTTCAGTATCACCTCCAGCAGTTTCTTGAGCAGCTCATCCACCATCTTATTATACAGGCGAGTAATTAAAAACCTATTTAGAATATCGATCCATTCCTTGGCCCCTAGTTCGCGCGCGGTGCGGACCCGTATACATCTACAACTACCTACAGATAAAAAAAGTATAATTTTACGAGACCCGTATCTTCCGAAATGCGGCCTGCTTCGACAGCAGCCAAAAACTTCGAAAATCAATTAGACAAAAACGAAACGTAAAACTCTTAAGTTAACATGAAAAAATATAGATATTCTGTAAGGCGTTGGTCTAATATTGCTTTGGTTGCGCGAAGGAAGCTTTTTTTTAGGAAAATCGTTGCGCTAACCCAACCTATCTAATCTAACTAACACACAAAACCGAAACAAAATCGCGTTTATAATACAGGCGATAAATTAAACATCTACTCAATATTGCTTATTTGGTCTTACGATAGCTAGATCTCTCTGCGGTTTTTATTTATTGGAGTACGTTATTGCTTTTATGATTAGTGGAAGAACGGGTTGGTGTATCGCTGCGTGTGCTGTGTGGTTTGGAGGTGATTGGGTCGGTCGCGCCACTGCTCGTGGCCCATGTGCCGCATCTATTGTCTCTCCGGTGGCAGGTCTAAAGTCAGGTGAGGCCTAGCTGGCTGTCGTCGGGGACTTGCGGCTCGCCGGCACTACGTCCGCGCTTCTTTGCCCCTCTCCAGGAGAACTACTCTCAGCCGCTTCGTGTTGGGCGCCATCCTCACGCGATCTGGAAATAAAGAGAAGAGCAAATAAGTTTCTGTTTATGCGAAAACACGTGCAAGATTCTAGAGCAGAAGTAGGTCACCGGCCGCCCGCGAGGCGTTTTGGTGCAACCCACAAGATTCTCGTCGCAATGCGCGGGACGGGCGATATCATACACAATGGGAGCTATCATGTAATGGGCTAGTTAAAGGGAACTATCATTTTTCAAATTGCAAATAAAACTGTAGAAGAAGCTGGCGTAAATTTTGTTTGGCAAAATACTAAAATGAAACGTGCTTAACAATATCTTCAAACTGAGTTTGAAAACCGGTCCGCTGAACTCAAAGAACCTGTATAAAATGTATATTTTCGAAGTCTCCTTCTCATACCCGGGCCACACTACCGGGAAATGCCGATCATTATCGCGATGATGGGCGTTTAACGTTAGTGTGGCCACCCTTTAAAATTGCCGCATTAACATTGCCGTTTGACGTTAGGCGATAGCTCTGGTGACGGTACATCAAAGAGTTTAACGCGAGAATGAATGCGTTGAAGCGGCCACACTACGCCTACCATTGTGCGCCCTGAGCGCGACGGGATTGCACGTATTTGTCTTCTTCCGTAATATATAGAGTGGACTAACGAGAAAGTCATTGTGTTTCTCGAAATTCTGCAAACAGAACCATGTTTGCGGGATCCGAGACACAAAAGTTACAAGAATCGTGAATCACAAAATGATGCTTGACGACGAATAATGGAATTATTACAATTTAAAATGTAATCCAAGAAATTTAAGTCCCATGAGGAAGTACATCGCGATGACACCTGGAATAAAACCCATTACCTTCAACCGATCGTAGAACGCACTGCCAAGTTTCAGGCGAGTAGGCGATACATAGGCATAAATCTATTTAATAAATTGTTTGATAGATTAAAGTCAATTAAAACATCGATATTTTCAAGAGATCCATCGGGGTGTATCTTCTTAAAATCAGTATGTATGCGAATAACGACATTTTGAAATATTGCGGAAGTAGCATCGTACATAAGAATTTAATATAATATATTCTCTTTTATTGTCAATTGTTTTTATTATAAATTGTTACTTTATATCTTTTGTGGAAAGTTTGGAGGAATGTTAAATGATCTTTGTTACATTGAGTTTACTTTATATAACCTTTCTTAAATTGACTAACTTGTTTAAGACTAATTTAATGTCATTCTTATACAATACTAATGGTTGTTATAGAAATAAATACTCTTTATCTTTATAGGCGCTTAGCGTTGTTTGACAGATCCGCGCGTAACCGTTTCGGCCGGCCCCAATATATTATATAAATATATAATATATTATATAAATATATAATATACACGACTAACAAGATTAATTACTAGGTAAGAAGAGGGATTCATGAAAAACGATATTGTTAGTATTTATTCACATAATCGACCAAAAAGTTGCGGCGCAGTTTTTTGCCTGCATGCTTTCGAGTGGTTAAGTCTGTTTCTTTTATACTTTGAGCCAGAGGGCTCGATTGCGTTTCATTGTGAACTAAAATCGAAAATTAGTCCACGAGAAGGAGACAGGGAAATACGCTAGAGCGGAATGTGAGATGACCGGTTGTCACTTTTTCGCAATAAAACTGCTCGCCAAGGTCAACGCATCTGAATCTAACACCGCACGAAATATGCTCGAATTTACACGAGCATAAGTTGGACAGGTAGTATTTATCGACGATCGTTCGTTTCATATTCCGCTCTAACGTATTGCTCTGTCTCGTTCGCTTGGACTGTTAATTTAATAGAAGAATTTGATCATTAATGAAGAATTCAATCATATCACGGCCAAATGTAAATGTAATACAACTGTCTATACGACTATGTATTAGTTTTTAGGACAATAAATTATTTGATTTGATTTGATTTGACTAATTTTAGTTTTAGTTCACAAAGAAACGCAATCGGGCCCAGAGTGTCGTTATTTTCATTGATAAAAAGAGGGGAAGAGTCAACGTTGAATAAAATGATTTCCTTATCCACGGATTTGAGGTATTCTGGGATATCATTAATATAGACGAGGAATAGAAAAGGTCCAAGTATTGACCCTTGGGAATACCTTTGTGGACATTATGTGGATACCTCTTGCTACTTTCGACTTGTGTAATCTGAGTGCATTCTTGCAAATAGGATTATATAAGTTGCAGTTCCTTATTCCTAATGCCATACTATTCTATTTTTTTAAGTAGATATAATAATAATAATAAACGCTTTTTTTCATACGAAAAGCAAGCTTATTGCCTTCAGGCAATATTCTAGAGCTAACCTATACTGATTTGAGAACATTGATAGCGGATAGTTATCAACTTAATCTATATAATTTGTTTGGCAATAAAATTGAGTGGTTAATCAATCAAAAGCCTTCGAGAAATCACAAAAGTGCTTACTTTTTTTTCCATGATGTCCAGCCAGTGTTTACTTCATTTGGTGTGGCGATTGCAACTTGTGTAGAGAGATTTTCTTGATAAACAAATTATCTTTTGACAGGGTTTGGTTTGAACAAAGAAGTAAACGAGTCGGGTAAGAGTCACCTTGAATATGCTTCTCAAATATTGTCTCCTAGTTCACGAAAAGATAATTGAACATATTCCAAATTTTCTTTGAAATATTTGAGTTATCGATCCTTTTTGTCCACCCCTAATTACACAGGCGTATATAACGAAGCAGCTACTATTCACGGGCTTCCGTCATTACATTGTGAAGGACTATACTATACTATATAGTAATCATTTCTTCTTAGCAAAACATACAACTTTTTTATGTTTTGACGTATTAAACCAGAACTTCTTTTGCCCAAAAACATTTATTCTTTGTAGGACCAGAATTTATAGCAAACTTGCAGAAACTTTAAAAAACATGCTGAAATATAAATCCAATTCAATTCAAATTTGAAATAACACAATTCATATTTATATATTCATATTATATAACGAAGCAGATACTTTTCACGGGCTTCAATCATCACATTGAGAAGTACTATACTATACTATAGTAAGTATTTCTTCATAGCAAAACATACTACTTTTTTATGTTATGACGTATTAAACCCGAACTGCTTTTACCCAAAAACATATTTTATGCTTTATAGGACCAAAATATATGGCAAACTTAAAGAATCTGTAAAAAACATGCAGAAATATAAAGCCGATTCAATTCAAATTTAAACTGAATTCATATTGTTTCATCTTGGGAGAAATGAGGTGCAAAAAATAAAAGTTTTATTAACAAACTTCCTTACATTATTATTTCCGTATATTGTAATTAATTCTATATTATTTATTTATTATATTTATTTTTCTTACAAATTTCATGTTAGTTTTTTATATAAATTTTATTTTCGTGATCAGGTTAATTCCTTATTTTTAAATACAATTATGCTAAATTTTGTTTGATTTACCTGTTTTATTCTAAATTAAGTTTTTTCTATTTTTTTATTCTATATAATATGTACACATATAAACAAATAATCGTTATACATGGAGTCTACCTTTGTACTGGATACGGCTTAGTTAGGCAGATGCTGCAATTAAAACAATTTAAATGTATTTTTTTTCGCATTTAAAAAAAAAAATTATTATTCAATGACTATGGTTTACTTAGTATTTTTTTTTGTATTTATCAATAATATTAAACTAGCAAAAAAGAGAATCATGCACACTTTTTTCTTTTTCCCAGTTAGTTATTATTTCCAAGACGAATAAAAACCGGAATCAATTATTATGCGTTACGTGATTACGATTTCGTGATTACGAGTTGCGTGCAAAAGTAGTTGCTGCTTCACAGCCAGATCTATTGTTATAATAATATTTTTAATGTTGCCAGAACGACTCCAATTGTAGATTGGAGGATTAGGATTTCACCCTTTATCCATTTTGTAGACTTTCTACTATCTTTTTTTTTAAATCTACTATTTGTATGTTGTACCTATCCAGTATTTTTATAAATCTGTATGGGACTATTTTTGAGAGGGGTTTTTATTATCAAAATCGTTAAATCTATATAAAAACATTGTAAAACTAAGCAACAAATACCATAACGAAGAAATGTCTATATACTTGCCCCTCTGTTCCGTGTCCTCCCTTTAGAGTCACTATACTATTTGTAAGAATCTTTCGAATCACTAGGTTCCTACGGTCCTACGCTCTGATTACATCAGAGAATCTATTAAAAAGACAACTGCATAGGATCGACTTCTTAGCTACTCTAACATTGGTCACAGAGAAAGACTCGATCTAATAATAAATATAAAAAACTCATCAAAAACCTAACATCTTTCCAGACCTCAAAACCTTACCTCAAAGACCTTTATTTATTTATTTATTTATTTTCTAGTTTCATACACATTCAAATACAAGAGCAAAAATAAATATTTTTAATCCATAAATTGCCGTAATGTATTCCCTACTACTTCTAACTTCTACTTTTATCTCAGAAATAACCATGTCTTCTCTTTCCTATATTTCTCACATTCAACATCCTCTCCTCGGTTATTTATTAGTCAATAGATATGTATATCTACTATATGTTTAGGTTTAAAAATTTCATAATTTTTCTATTATAAGTTTTTATACAACGGGCCACTTTACTAATCTGTATAGGTTACTTGAAAATTTAAAGTTCAAAGTTCTTTATTGTTTTATAACATGTCGATTTACTGATACGGCATACAATATTTTATGCTAAGTACAACAACATGTTTATTTATGTAATCTACAACTCTAGCACTTGCTAGAAAAATAACGATACAACTTTTTAAAAACAAGTATCACGTTATTTTGATATTATCTTATTTTTTAAATGGAGTGTGCACATCCACAATTACAAAATTTTGCTCTTTATAGAAAAAGCATTAAAAAAAAAATATTACATCATTAAAATCTGCTCGCTAAAATACATTTAAAAATATTTTATAAAAATAATAGGAATAATTAAATAAAATAAGTCAAAATAACTCAGTTTACTAGATAAAATTGAAAATAAAAATATATATGTTTGTTATGATGTTAGTTCAGGCGACCTAGCTACTAGTACATAATATATTCTAGAGCAGGACCACACATATTCGAGAGCAGTATTATTTCAGAAAGTCTAAAGAATCGTTGTTTCGCTGGCAACTCTTGTGTATGCTGTATGAACAAAGCATTCTATTATCTCTAAGTCTCGCATATAATTTATTATGTAAACGTACCTGCTATTAGCTGTTTTCTTGGAAATGCAGTTTAAAAGGAGTATTATAGATAATACGATTTTTTTTATAAAAAATAACAGTCTTTCTCGTTTTCTTTTCATGATGCGTACAAACCAAAACGTACGGTACGTCAACATTATAATAAAAATAAAAAGGGTTACTTCTATTATGTGGAGCAAAATAGACGAATCGCTTTCTTTCGAATCTAGCCGCTATGCAAACCAACGCACAAAACAATATATATATATATATATATATATATATATATATATATATATATATATATATATATATATATATATATATATATATATATATATATATATATATATATATATATATATATATATATATATATATTTTGATATTTTAAGGGTGTAAATTTTTTTAAATTATTTTCAATAATATATAAAATTAGATTCATGAAAAGTTACTTATCTGGGGTCCTGGTGGACCAGAAACATTTTACCGATAGTTAATGTCCTCTTTAAATACTTAGGGCAGCAGCACCTGTTTCCGCAATTGATAATTTATGATGTTCTTAGTTATTGCAGCCGAATTACTGTATGCCCTTGGATGTAATAAGTATAGGAGGATGGTTTCTGTAACAGAAATGGATGTTAGTAACTTATTTTAGAAGAAATTATATGATTGAGAATATTTCGACACAAGTCGTATTCATCTCCATGACATTTCTGATAGAACAATTTTTTCAAAATTTAAATTTAAAAAAACTGAACATAGAGAAATGGGTTAATAATATTTTGCAATATCGTTATAATACACTATAACCGACCTTGAAAAACATTATTGATAATGATTTTTAAATGAAAAATATTAATAAGCTTTTAATGAATATGTCTGAACAAATATAATTACTGTATTAATTTTGCCTATTCAGACCGGGACCCTTGCAAGCGCCTAAAATATTTATAAAAGCCAACTCCCAAGATTTAACGTCTCTTTCTTTAGCGTTATCGCCAAGGCACTTAATAATTTTTACTTTAAAACAATTATCAAAAGTTAAATTGTGTGCCTTAGCATGCAATGCTATTGGAAGTTGACTATCATTGCCTACGCTGGCCCTGTGATTATTTAACCTAATGCTAAGAGGTGTAGTTGTTTCCCCAATATAAAATGCATTGCAGGTCTGGCAAAGTAATTGATATACAATATTTTTTGAAATGCAACTACTATTAAAAGGAACTCTGTAACTATTAGGAGTGTTAGGACTAGTAAAATAAATGCTTCGATCTAATAAAGGACATGTTTTACAACGTGATCGACCACAAGGCTGTAGGCCAAAATTTTTGTTATTACTAAGATAATTTCGATTATTTTTATTAAGTATTGATTTTAAATTAGGAGGTTTTCGAAATGATAAAATTGGTGGTATATCTAATAAACCTTTGGTTGATGGGTCGTTAGCTATAATAGGGAATAAATCTGCTAAAATAGGTCGCAGTTTCTCAGTGCCAGGAAAATAAGTAGTACTCAGAAAGATTTTATTTTGATTTAAATTTGAAACCAATTTAGGTTTAGGTGAAAATTTTGTTTCGGAATTTATTATATTTTTATCTAACAAAGAGGCAGGATAATTTCTTTCTATTAGTGATTTTTTGAGATTGGAAAGGTACTTATCTAAATTTTCTTTATTATTAATTAAACGGTGTCCGCGAATTGACATTGAATATGGAATTGACTTTTTGGTATGAAACGGATGACAGCTATCGAAATGTAGGTATTGCTCTTTGTTTGTAGGTTTTATATGAATTGCAGTTTTAATGGTGCCTTCGGATAGAGTTAGATCAACGTCTAAGAATGTAATTTGATTTTCTGATATAGTGTATGTAAAATCTAAGGGTCCGAAATTATTTAAATCTGTAAGGAAGTCAGTGAGTGTGTCATGTCCATGTGGCCAAAACAGTATAATATCATCAATAAACCTATACCACATTAGTGGTTGTAAATTTTGAGTAAGAAGAAAATTATTTTCTAATAACCCCATGAAAAGATTCGCATAAGAAGGGGCCATTCTTGTTCCCATTGCTGTACCTTTAATTTGGAGATAAAATTCATCTTCAAAAGAAAAAGCATTCTTAGTGAGGACGAATTCAGCCAACTTACAAAGAAAATTTGTAGAAGGAATTTGGGGGCTGGGCCTTTGATTAAGGTAATGGGAAATCGCTTCTAAGCCTAAATCATGGGGAATATTAGTATAAAGAGAGACAGCGTCAATTGTAACAAGTAATAAGTTGTCAGTCTTAGGAATTGTGGTATTTTTTAGAATCTCGATAAAATGGTAACTATCTTTAATGTGTGACTTGAGATTTTTTACAAATGGCTGTAGAAAGTAATCGACAAAAGCTGAAATTCTTTCTGTGGGTGAGTTAAAACTAGCTACTATCGGTCTTCCTGGATTATTAGGTTTATGAATTTTTGGCAATAAGTACAAATTTGGTGTTCTGATAGGGTTAGGAATTAAAGTGTTAACATCTTCATCTGATAATTTTTCAATGGTTTTTTGTTGTTCAATATATTTTTTTATTGTATTAGCAAAATTTTGATTCGGATCACTATATAATTTTTTATAGGAAGTTTCGTCTCTGAGTTGCCTCAAACCTTCAGCTACATAGTCTGTTTTATTAAGGATGACTGTAGTTGAACCTTTATCAGCTGGCAAAATGATGATATTGGTATCTTTGCTTAGGTTGTTAAGAGCTGAAAGTTCATCAGATGTTAAGTTAGGTGTAGGTTTGAGGCTGTTTAAAAATGTTGGTTGTGTAACTTTGTTCATTAAAACTGTAATAAATATTTCTACAGGATGATTTTTTGGAAGAGAGGGTGGCTCTTTATTAGAATATTGTCGAAATTTTGCCAGTGCGTCATGTAATTTACTATTATTACCATTTTTGTCCCTTGAATGCCAAAACTCACGCCATCTCAAATTACGACAAAATTTTGCTATATCATTTCCAAAACTGAAATGGTCAACTTTGGGAGTTGGTGTGAAATTTAGCCCTTTAGATAAAACTGAATATTCATTATGGTTTATAATTTTTGAGGACAAGTTTTTTACGACAAGTCTATCGTTATTTATAGGAACCTGTGCAGCATTAGAATTTGTAACTGATGGTATCAAATTTTCAATAATTGGGATTTCTAAAGGAACTTGTGTAGGTTCGGGATGCATATCTGCATGAGAATAATTGTTTATAAAATGACGATTAGTTGACAATTTGTTTTGTGATGAATATAAGGGAATGTTTTCGTTATTGTTATAATTTGAAACAGGATTTGAATTATATCTCGTATAATTTTGTTGTGTAGAGTTGTTGATTTTGTGAAAAATTTGTAAATTATGAAACTTATTTTCGTGTTTTAGCCTAATATTGTTTAAATCTTGAAATATATAAATATATATATATATATATATATATATATATATATATATATATATATATATATATATATATATATATATATATATATATATATATATATATATATATATATATATATATATATATATATATATATATATATATATGTATATATATATATATATATATATATATATTTGATAAGGTTTGTAAAGAAATCCGTTTATAGGATGATGTTTTTATTTAAAATATAATTAGTAAAAGCTACTTAAAAATTAGCGAAGGAAATCCCAGCTTGTATTGGGAAATGCTTATGTTTGAATGAGATATACTTACGGATGTGCACGACTTTCGACGGTGCAATGTAAGTTTAAAGGTCCTTTTGCAGTCGACTAACGATCACTATTCATCCATATATCTCATAAATTGGGCTTATCCTTATGCAACACAAAATGCCTTCAATTGAGACGAATTAAGCGAAAAAATAAAAAATATATATGTATAGAAATGTCACATATCTTGACGACGGCTGAGCCGAAATATTGATACACATTTTTAATTATCATTAGTCTTTAAGATACACTAATCGCCATTATTTTTCAGCATTGATTCTCATCTTTCGAATTGTTGTATTACCGCTGTAGGAGAAAATAGGAAGTCGGTTTGGTCATTTTCCAATACTACAGCAGGAAACAGCAAACACTGAAAGAGGAGAAGAAAAACGGCGTGGAGTCGCTTCTGGTCGCCACAGACCAGATAGGTGCCCTTTCATTTATTTTATAATTTCATTTATTTAATAATAAACGTAATTTCAATTTGAAAAAATAATAATTTACACTTATATATTTAATTTACACACAATAATTTACTAATATTATAAAGAGTAATGTTTGTAAATTTGTATGTTTGTAAGTTTTTAAGTTTGTAAGTTTGTATGTAGGGGGTAATCTCCGAAACTACTTATCCGATTTTAAAAATTCTTTCTCTAATGGAAAGCTCCATTATCGACGAGTGTTATAAGCTATATTTTATTGTGATAGGTTTTCAATAAGAAGTCACGATATTTGTAAATCAAGTCGGAAAAAATAAGCTGCTGCGTTAATTTATTGGGGTGCGCTGAAGAAACGGTTTGACATAGTATGTGAAAATAAAATATGAAAAAAACATTGGCCTTAAAGAAGTCTATAGAAAAGTGCTCGGGACAAAGCATTTTAATAAAAGCGTGTTTTTAAAAATGTGTTTCACTGTTATCTTATATGCATATTTTGGATTGCGATCAGACGTTACAACAAGCGAATTCCAACTAAAGGTTCACTCTAGCAACTTCCCTAAGCCACCCAACTGCGCCTGCCCGATCGGTCATAAAGAAGGCGAGATTAGGTATCTTGGTTTGACCATTGATTCCAAGTTAACCTGGAAGAACCAACTAAATGAACTTACATCACGCACTCGAAAGTTAGTATACGTCTTTCGTGAGCTACGTAATATTCTGGCAAAACCGACGTTAAAAATTGTGTACATGGCGCTTTGCCAAAGCTTATGGATGCACGGTGTCATTGCTTGGGGGGCCTGTACGACACAAGTACTTGAACCACTGGTTAAAGCCCAGAAATTATTATTGAGGATTACTTACAGAAAAAATCCTCGCCATGACTCTGACCTGCTGTTCAGCGAAGCAAGTGTTTTGGATATTCGTCAGTTGTTCGTGAAACAATGCCTAATACATTTTTATAAGACTTTAGAGAAACGTTCCCGAAGCCAGCAGCGAAGACCAACTAGAATGGCTGAAGGGACTAACTATGTAATTCCTCACTTACATACAACCTTTGCCCAAAGACAGTTGCATTTCATCGCCCCAAAATTTTGAATACTTTAGAAGAGTCAGTAAAAAATGTTCAAAATGTACACCAATTTAAGATAAAAGGAAAAAAATGGCTCCTTTACGAAGTAGGTCGTACAAAGACTAAAAAAGAATTGCTTCATACAATAATTTAAAATATGTGTGTATGTAGATGTATGTGTGTGTGTTATTATATATGTATGTATGTATGTTTGTATGTGTATATGTGTATATGTGTATATAATATGTATGTAACTAACCTTTTATCATGTATATTTGTATTAATATGTGTACTATTTTATGCCATTATCTTAGTGTTAGTATTGAAAGCAGTCTATTAGTCAGTACTACTCAAACGTCAGTACTACTCAAAAACAAAGGCTATATATTTCGTATGCCCAGATACAGGCTGTTCGGTCTAGTTGGTCATTCATCTAGAATGATCGTATGGGTTGTGTTCATTTTCTTATTGCTTATATAAATAGTTACAAATCATATCTGTACGATCTCACTGTTAACTCTCTACCAAGTTGTAACAAATAAATAAATAAATAAATAAAATATTATATAACCTGGAAAATCTGCACTTGAATGATCAACCTTCTCGTATGTATACCTTATAATGTAGGTATTTTAGGCTATTCGAGTAGTAACTTTGACTATTTTTTTTATTCTGGATTTTATCCATATCCCAGTATTAATTTTGTTTATTTTGACCTTACCAAGTGAAGGAACTTATATCAACTGAATTAGTAAATACATATATAAAATAAATAACAAAAATACATAATTAAATAATAAAAAGAGATGTAACAAGTAACTATAAGAATATAACAAGTTACTATTATTAAAATCACTTATAAAGGCAGCTCGTATCATATGCATTAAAATTAAAATCTACAGGACATGAAACAGAGATATATTTTTTCTAAATAAACCTATAATGACGGAGGGAAAGAAGAGGAGATGGGAAAAGAAAAAAAATATGAGCGCATGTCAAAGTGTTCTTTTAACCTGCATTTAAAGCAATACTAACGCGTTGCTGTCCTTACATGTGTGGGTAATGCATTACAGAGACGGGCTCCATGTACGGAGAAGGAGTGCGAGTATAAATCTTTACTGTGACCAGGGATCTAGAACAGGATTTCCAAATCCGTCTTCAGATCTCAAAGGGCGCCCGTGAGCTGATAGAGCATTTAACCAGCATATGCTGAGGCACGGAGCAGCTTCCTTCAAGATTCTGTGGAGCAAACCGAGGACTCTCGTATTGTCTCATTTCCAGGGTCGTCAGCAAGTGAATTGTTCTTCTGTACTATGAAATTGCCATTCTACGCTTTCTCTTAGTCATGGCAGGCGGAGTGAAAGTATTTTCCTTTCCCTTCCTCGGCCCACGTGAAGTTTCCTTTTGGGAATCGGATTCGTTATAACTCGTCTGAGGTTAAAATAACCTCCGCCAAGACAGAACTGTTTATTTTCGTATCGCTTTCAGGCGTTTATTAATGGAAAATCGATATCTCTAATCAGGGAAGACTAGGCACGTCAACATTGTAACGAGGACGATTGCTACTATTCTGGGAGTCAAAAAATAGTCGAAAAACATATTTTTCAAAATGTACTCATTATACATTACACCATATTTCGCATAAATACTTGCATAGCACCGATATGCATAATTATAAAGAATAGAAAATATATAAGAAATATAAAGAATAAAAATATAAATATAACAAATATAAGATATAAGGATAGAAATCCTAATCCTCTAAAGGATTTCAAAGCTCTTTGGGCTTCAGTGCGTTGATGTTCAATACATAAAACACGTGTGATTTGAGCATGTATGCGAGAGACCGAGAAACTTGGCGTAGCCTATAGTCGATGTTCATAAAGCATATCCCGATGTCGTAGATATTTTATTTTATTTTCTTCGGGAAAATATAATATATATATATATATATATATATATATATATATATATATATATATATATATATATATATATATATATATATATATATATATATATATATATATATATATATATATATATATATATATATATATATATATATATATATATATATATATATATATATATATATATATATATATATATATATATATATATATATATATATCTATATATATATATTATATATATATTAAATTTCATTTTGAATTGATTGCTAAGTTAATAAGTGACTAGGCCAAAGTATAAAATAGTATATAAAAAGTAAAGAGAGCAGAAAAAACATGCATTTATAGATAAATTAATTATTATGGTAATTAATGAATTAATAAAATAAATAAATAGAAAGTACAATAAAATAATAATTTAAATAATTATGTTACTTAAAACTTAATGAGAAGGAAGAGAAAATTAAAAAAAGAGGGGAGTAAATTGTAGTATATTTTAATTAGTTTTTTTAATGTGTCTGGGGAGTGTGATACGGAATTGTTATGATAACAAGCTCTATAAAGAAATATAAATGTAAATGTATATGTATGTATGTGTGTATAGGTGTTTATGTGTTTATGTTTATGTGTGTATATGTTTATTTTGTTTATTTGTATGTATGTGTGTATATATGTATTCTAATATATTTAGTATTTCTATTTCCTATAAATTATTGTAATCTTTATTATTTTTATATATATTATATATATATGTATATATATATATATATATATATATATATATATATATATATATATATATATATATATATATATATATATATATATATATATATATATATATATATATATATATATATATATATATATATATATATATATATATATATATATATATATATATATATATATATATATATATATATATATATATATATATATATATATATATATATATATATATATATATATATATATATATATATATATATATATTACTATTATATATTTTTTTTAATTATTATTATGATTATTGTGTTTGGTTGGTTCAACGACCCTCGTTATAAATGTAAAAATTAAAATTGCTTGCCCTGGAACGGGTATATCCCAGTTGGGCAACACTAGCCAGTTAATGAAAGAGGAAAGTTTTTGCCATTTGTTTTAATATTATACCTATTGTAAATAGTTAATTTGATAATTCCAATAAAAAAGAAAATAAATAAATGAAATTGCAAGGGTCCGAGGTGTGATCCATAAGGAGCCCCAGACGAAATCTTCAATTCGTTTAGTTCTAACATCGAAGTCTTTGCGTTAACTAGGCTCTTACAGGTATAATATTCGATCGTTGTCTTTTATGGGTCATTCCCCGAGCACCACAATACATAAACGATTTCAAGGGGTGTTTATTTTAATCTCCCGTCTGGGAGTTATAACGGACTAAATCGGATTCCCGCCAGCGAGAACTCAATACGTAGGCGATAAAGGAGAGAGGTGGCGGGGAAGGACGGGAGGCGTTGGGGGGTTAAAAAAGGGGGCAGCCCCTGACTGCTTATTTCTGATCCTTTGATAGGACTGGAGGCGTCTTATGAATTTAGATTGCTTTCAACTTGGCCAAATAAGCTATAAAGCAAAGTTTTATACTCAGCCCGAAGTCGTGGCGAAAGCATTGTCAGTGCAATTTATCAGGATATATAAACGTGTTTACTGTCCACATTAGATATGACAGGAAGACGGGTTTTATCGTGTTATATCGGGGTACAATGGCCCGTATTCCGTTTCTCGCATCTGCCCAACTTGGGATTTAAAAACGCGCTAAAATGACGCTTATTTTAGAACTGACGTTTTGGTATTCCATTTCATGGGTCATAACAGGAGCGTGCTTATGTATTTATTTATTTTTATTTATTTATTTTTGTTTATTCAATTATTACTAATCAACATAACAGTAAAACCAATGCATTGAAAAGTAAAATTAATAAAGATATTACCATAACTATACAAATAGAATGATACGTATAATACTAGCTATCATGTAAAAATAAATAATTAATAGCTTGCAATTTAAACAAGTGAGGGTTGGCGGTAAAAATATCGAAATCTGGTGCCATCGAGTGAATTTCATTTAAGCGCCGCAAAGCACGCGCCAACAAGTTCCACCTCGTAAGGTTAGTGCGCGAGAACGGCTCCGCGAAAAGATGGTGCGATCGAGTACGGAGATAATTATTTGGTATGAATAGATCCACCTTTGCTAGTAAGCTAGGGTTATCAGTTTTACCACGAATTAGATTGAAAACATAGGACATGGTCAGCATTTCTCTTCTGTGTAGAGGCTATCAGGCTCTTAAATTAATGTTAAGCACCGTTTAGACTCCTTTTCGTATTCCGTTTCTACAAGTGTCATGGCGGATAAGTCTTGTTCGGGGTCTTAACTAAGAACGGTCTAAATCGAGCAGTCTGTGTCGAGCAGTCACCGCATAGATCTTGTTTATCTCGTGATTTCCAAGATTCTCTGTCGCGATTTCGAAAATCTTTGTTCAGCATTGGCTTCTAAATCTAAGAAGGGACGATGAGCGCTGATTATCGTAAGTAATCGTTAAATAATATCTTTATATATGCCCTAAAAATCCTGTATCAATATTTATTGCCCATTATGATAAATAGCCTTGTATATTTTTTTAAGCCTTATGATATATAACCTATGATAAAAAGCCTAGTATATTTTAAAACAAACGAAAACATGGCGACAATCAGCGTGCGGTGACGAGACGACAGCGGGCAAGCGAGCGAAGTGACCGAGCTGTCAAAATGAAGACCCCGCTTTGGTTACTAATTTTGATGAAACGAAATACCAACAAATTAACTAAGGTTCTTAGGCACTAACATAATTTAAGTCTGCGAGAAACGGAATACAGGCCAATATGAATAAACTGGGTACAGTATGAATTAACGCTAAAGGACAATTTTCATATACTTGCTTCCCTCTATGGTATACTCTCCTATACTAAAAAAAATATTGGATTGGTACTTACATTCCCATTTCGTTATTTCAGTTTTATACAAAATAAGGATATTTCAATAGTTATTTTGTTGAATTACAAGGATTTTTTTTGAAACTCCATTACTCGATTATATAGGACCAACTAATATGTTTCAACTAGTCAGATATTATATACGGAGGCGGTGAAAAATAAGAAAATATTTCCATAAATACGACCAAGTATGCCATTTATTTACCAACAATTTTAATTGTATTCTTTGAAAACTAAATCTGGCAAATGGCATATTATCTAAAATGCGAGATTGCTGGCGCGCCGCACGGCGAGGATGCGTTTAAAAGCTTCCCGTCTAACACGCTACCAGTTACTTCAAATTTCTTTGCCCAAGCCAATATGGTATTCCAAGACGGCGATTGACCATGTCGACTAGTATTGAACTGTCTTAGAAAGACACGCCTACACTTCAGTTACAAATAGGAAGAATTTGTTTTGTAATAATTACGAACACAGGTATAACGTTTTTGCAGTTTCCAATACTCCATTACGATTGACATACCGCAGCGGCGCAATTAATAAAATGGCGTCTCTTTCTTTACCATTCCTCCTGCAGCTAACCACACCAAGCTATCGCGGCGGCGCAAAATTAACACTTGAAATGTGTCAGTTGGCTCTGCTCCAGCCTGTATGTATGTATCAACATGTTCCTTACGGTTATTACAAAGATAACAGTTTACTGTGGCTTCTACATGATTCATGTTCCGATTTACGACCTTACTAATTATAAAATGGCATGCTGTAATGTTAGGAGCTTGAGCTTCAGGTCGCGACCTAATGAAGTAACTTTACGTTTTGTTGGGTCGTCGTTTTAATATTGCCGGAAAGAGACGGCAATATTAAAATGTTAAAACACCATTTTAGATTGTTAGCAGCTACGTAAGTACGGATACATCTACAAATAATGCTAATTGATCTAGACATTAGTATGTAAGTACATTAAAATATGTATGTTACTTCATTACAGCAGTATACATTCCCATTCTGTGCGTATCATTGCTACAATACAGCGTAGTGCAGTATAATTACTAGAATGGTTCCACAACATGCCCATGATATGATAAATACCGTCACGCCAACACCGTTACGCGTCGTATTAATTAATACGAATGAACCACACTCCATGTTATATACATAATCCTTGTTAAGACTTGCGTATTTCCGTGTATTACAGCGTTATATTTTTCTCAGTGCACTCTCCTAATCAACATCGTCCAATCCCCACGAGCTTTGCAAAACATTAGGTCCTCACATTAGTTAGGCTCTGTCAATTTATTCAAAATTCTTTGTCATAATACTTATTTCTACTCCTACTATTTCTGTGTCCATGGTGCAATACTCTGGAACTGGAACTGGAACGGGCGCATTGTCAGTGCAATGTATCGGGGTATATAAACGTGTTTACTGTTCAAGAGTACAATATGAATTAACGCCAAAGGAGAAATATCCGTAGACACAAACCCGTACCTCAGTCAGCCTCTGACAATTTACTCAACGTTCCTTGTTATTATTCCTTATTCTTTCTATTATTAACTATTTTACAATTGCGTTTTTTTTTCTTCTAACTATTGGCTATTGACTATTATTATTATTACTGATTTGTTGTATTTGAGTTTTTTCTTTAAAATATCTTCCCGTATGATAATTTGAGAAATTATCCAATATTTGTTTGATTATTTAGTACTCTACTGGTGAATTAGGATTTTTTTAGGTAATAGCGATAACCATATGAATTTGGCTTCTTTTAGCGGTGCTAGATATATTATGTAGGTTGGTAAATGCATTTTAAAAATTGATTTTAAAATTGTTCAAAAATAAATTTTCTATACTTTCATGGTTTCCAAGCAACAAAAAATATATAGGAATTTAAGGTACGTCAATATTAACAAGGATTACGTTTTGATTTTAAAACAAGTTCAAACACGATTGTATTGCGACAGGTTATTGAGACTATAAAATTAAATTTTTAATCGGGAGAGATTGATCGCTCAAAATTTCATCCTCAGAAATGTAAAGGTGTCTTACAGTACTAATTTGTCAAGAAAAATTAAATTTTTCATTAAAAGATGCAATAATTATTAAGCTATTGCGTAGCTATTATCGCGGGCCTAGGCCACCGCGGCGACCGAATGAAGAAATTTCTTAACGAAAATTAATGATTTTAAACTGATAATTACGTCTAAACGAGTACTGCTTACGATTCGAAAAAAATATATGTTAAACAAGAACATTTTCCTAATATTCTTAGCTTTGAATATTTTAGATTTAGTTTATATTACATAGTGTAATTAATTTGTGAAATTAAATCTAACCGAAAACAAAAACGACTACTACGCAAATACTATCAGGCGTATTATTATGAAACCTGCACCATTTTAAAGATAATTTTATTATCTATCTTTTAATCTACGATTTTTTTCGAATAGTCAAAGAATAATATCCGTTTTTTTTGCTTTATCGAAGAAAAAAAATTGTGCGCGGCGCTCTATCGGAAGACGTTTAAATTATTCCGAAACATTTGCTACCGCAGCCGCAAATGATTCGGAATAATTTCAACGTTTTCCGATAGATCGCGCAGTTATCTGATATTAGATAAAATAAAATAAATAAATAATTATAATTGCATAAGTTGTTAAAAATGCTATGCAATAGCTTTACCGCGGCAGTCCCCGAGTACCACACGTATTTTATTTTTAGATGATATTGAGGACTTAGAGCTGGTTACCCCTGTTCAAACTCACCACTACGATAAACACCACCCGAAAAACTTGTATTAATTTCAAATCTTTCGATCCAACAATATCGAGGGTGATATTTATCAAAACAGTGGCTGAATTTATACATAAAAACCACTATGAAAAAATCCATCTCAAAATAAAACTATTATATGATGTAAAATCGAAGACTACCGCGGTTGTTTGACATTATAAATAGGATAGAAAACGAATTTACCGCGTGAAATGTTCCTGCCGCTGAACGCCGAACGCAAGGACGTAAGACAGGATACAGTGAGTGTTGTGCGCAAGACGGATTTTCAAAGTTTGCGCACTCCGAGCCCGGCCCCCACCACCGTTATAACCTACGCAGTGGCGGCAGCGGTATGCGGCCTACCCGCAAAACAACGGATTGACAGCTCTTCAGTCTACTCTAGACAACGGCGGCTGCAACGTCACCGAAACGTCTGGTGCTACAAATTTCACGCGGTAAATTCGTTTTCTATCCTATTTATATTATTTTATTGTTGATAATGCTGTTTTTTAAATTTTCGAAGCTAAAAAGAATTTGTATTCGTGTCTTCTATTATGTTTCTTATGTATAGATATTAGTACGATTGCATACGGTATATTAGGATGGGGAAGCTCTACACGCTTAATGCTAGATTCGTTTGTTAAACCGCAGATAGCTCTTCTAATGGTCATGGCTGGAAAGCTACATATATATTCACCAAACGACCTATTTAACGAACTTAGACTATCGGACATTACGCAAATTTATGCAAAGTGACCCTTCTTTACTATCTCAACAATCCGCACTCACATAACATCAGTGATCACACAATTCTAACGAGAGGTTGTGGGTCAGCAAGTTATAAAAAAACAGAACTAAATTTGCGCAAATGAACTTCAGCCATGTACCTCCTAGGCTTTATAATTACTTTGAGGATAAGCTAAAACCATGCAGAAGTTTAAAAACGAAAAAAGGAAAAGTACATGTGGAAACCGGCAGGGGCAAATTGGAGGCAAATATTTTACATATCCTTTAATATTCCTTTACCCATTCCATAGTACTTGTTTTGATTCGATGTTGATTCATTGATTGGTCAATCTCCACCCATTCCACGGTACTTATGTTAATTTATTCAATCATCGTACATGTTCTATACTTTGATTAAGCCTTGACATTTGAGCAAGGTATGATTTCACTAAACTCTCCCTTACAGTGGCTAAACTTAAAGGGAAAATGTTTTTTTTAACTAGTCAGTTTTAAGTGTTTGTGTAGGTTCTTGGGAATTCTAAGAATTTGCTTTTAATTTTGTTCGCGTGCTTTGGGTATTAAATTGGTCGACGGAAGAGCGGCGGCGGAGTAGAGAAACTGTATTATAGCTTGCTTCATCATACCCTTGAGGGCGGCAGTTACGCGAGACAATTTTCGCAGCTGTCGTGAGAAGCGGCCATAAGCGGTGAGCCTAAACGCGAAACAGTAAAACCGGCGAAATTTCCGACCAACTTTCAGAGTCGCTCCGGGTTAGGCTGTAAGCATAAAGCGCCGTTCACACGCGCCTCTATCACCGTATAGAACCCAGATGAGCTGCCGGAAAGCATCCAAAGTTGTACTGTGTAGCGGCAGCTAACAGTTCCGTGCGTCTTGGGCCATTATGGCCTGCTCATTACCTTGGGTCGTTCCTTGCAGCGCGTCTTTAGCGTTGTGTACGACGTAATTCGCTCAGCGCAGTGCGCCATTCACTTCATCATTTGAAATTAACCCAAATGTCTTCCTACAGAGCGCAGTACGATCCACACCATTCAACGTTCCACACGTTCCATAAGCCCTGCACGTTCCATAAATACTGTTATATGACTGCAAGGCGCAAATCCATCAATTAGCTAGTAAGTTACGTAGCTCTATATCTTCTTTTTAAAAATCTGAAGTCTTTGTAGTTTTGCGGCAGCCAAATCAGTATACTTTGTATATTTTAAAACATGAATCATTTATGGACTACTATTTTGAGGAAATCCCGCAGCCCGTAAAAGAATCTGTCTTTTGCAAAAGAGAGCACTGCGCAGCATGTATCAGGTAACGACCCGGACCTTATTCAAAAACTATTTAGGTAAGGCAAGGATAATGACTATGTATTCGGCGTTCATATACCAGTGTTTAATGTACGCTACACAGCACCTCGCAGAAACTGCAATTAATGCGGACATTCACTCGCACCATACCCGCGGTAGCTCTTTTTATGCGTACCCTGAATACAACTGGCAAAATTACAAAAAAGCTACTTATATTAGCATTAAATTCTATAATCTACTCCCTACCACGATTAAACAGCTGAAAGACGTAAAATAAAAAAAAACATCATGGAGATACTGGTAGGCTACCCTTTCTATGATCTGGCCGAATTTGAGAGCCATGAGTTTTCAAATATTGTGTCCATTTAAATGACTTAGGAAAGTAGAGCCTCAATTTCTGGTTATTTTATTTGGTCTTATATTTGTACTTTATGGCGTAGCTTTAATTTGATAATTTTAAATTTTACTGACAATTTGAATATCACGATGAATAATATTACTTAATATCTTTTCTAATTATTGACTATTTCAAATATTAGCCTTCTATTTTGATTATTTATATTTATAGTTTGATAATCTAGTAGTTAATAATCTTGACTAGTAGTAATTAGACTCGCTACCTAACAAAATTATTTTGACACGTCCAAGAGCGGTTTTTATCAGTCAATCGGACATGATGAAAATGTAATGTAAATATAAGAACCTTACTATGTAGGATCAGGTGACACAGCCACTATGCCACCAGGCCGTTGTACCTTCCTGGGGTGGAGGTTCACCCGTAGAAGTTGATAACTCCAAAGTGATCACCTTTATTATTGAAGTATGTATGTATATATTGTCACGTACATACGGTTAAAAGTATTGGCGACATATCGCCAAAATGTGGAGCACTTCAAATTTCACGCGGTAAAATCCATTTTTGTTTCATTTATAATGCCTTACAACTGCTATAGTCTTCGATTTCGCAACAAAAAATTCTAAACATTTTCTAAAACATTTAACGGCAGCTTCGTCCGGTGAGTGTCCGGTTGTCGGAAGCCCGTGTGAACGCTCCTTGAATACGACACAGGATGCTTGACGCCGGATGATTTTATTGTGCTCGTGTGAAAAGACAGTAAAGCTTTAGCGCCGGTGGTTGGGGCTTGGTAGAAAAGTGTACGGCCACGTGCGGCGACGTGCGTGACAATGATGACGATACAGGATCCTGTTTTACTGTGTTTTCCTTTTGTTTTGCGCGTCTCATTTCTTTTGTCGATGTTCTTCGTACTCAATTGCATGTTCGACCATAGTAAAGGCGAGTGTTAATTTTTATGATCTGCGAGACGAGGGTCGAAAAGTCGTACATATGTATGTGTATATACTTAAATTTCACATTATTACAATACATGTATGTATACATATCCATACTCTTTGATAATTTGTGAAATTATCGAAGAATTTTTTGGTTGTATTTTTATATGTGTGTAATGGGCTCTCTCAAGCATGTTTGTCAAGCATCGCGTAGCGGGCTGGTGAGGAATCATAAACCGCAGGAAATAGGTAATATTTTTTTTTTATATTTACCAAAAATTTCTAATTTTGTAGTCATTGATCAGGGAATCACGTCATTGATCAATCAATTACGTCTAATTAACCTGACTCCCTGGTATACAACTACAAAGTTAGGCATTTTTGGTAAATATTAAAAAATATATTTGCATATATCCTGCGGTTTACGATTCCCTCCCAGCCCGCGATGCGATGCTTGACGCGATGCTTGATGATCTAGACAGCCCCTAACATTTTTTTAATTGGATAGGCTGAGACATATTTTTTATGTATTTCGAGGTACAGGTTCTATAAATAAATGCTATTACAGCGTGAATGACTAGTATAATAACTTTACGATAATGACAAATAAATAATATAACATATTTTTATTGTAGTTCTTCAACATTTTAAACTTTGAACATTTATATTTAATTCTAGCTCTAAATATGACAAACCGTATACAGCCTAATAATTCCAGATTGACATTTTAATTTAAAAACAAACTGATATTTGATTTATTATATTATAGTAATGGAAATTTACTAAATTTCTAGTTCTAATTATTATTTTGTTAATACCTATGTCTACAACGTAATATTTTCGGATTTGTTTTCCTTCAACTGCGAAGTGAATATATTTAATTATAGAAAAATAGATATTTTACGCCTGATTGGTAAACTGTATAGTACATATAATAGTCCTATCCATTTTGTACGACCTACTTACAGTTCACAATAAAGAATTATTATAGTGGTCAGTGTGGTCGCTTCCACGTGAATCCTTGTTTTAAATCTTTTAAACTTCAAAATTCTTTAATAAAAAAATATTGATCCTTTTGTAACTCATACCGAAAAGCCAAACATTTACGGCAATAAAAACTTCAGTGACCTTCCCAGGTTGAAAAAGGAAGCGAAAAGTTGTTGTTACTTTGTCTAACATTGAAATTGCTCCGGCGCGCGGTGTGCTCTTGACTCCTTGACACAGATAGAATGAGTTTATTTCCGCTCGTCATGCAATGTTTCAACTTGGAGGAAATTACAGTTTTTTACGACAAGGATAATGATGAGTGTTGTCGGTTTTTATTGCCGGTTCGCGTTGCATTCGACGATGGTTGTACTATCGCTATGAATAGAGCCCAGAGTTTATGCATATTATGTAAACTTACAAGATGAGTTTTAATTAACCGGCAATCAAGGGAGTAAATCAGTAAGAGCAGGTTAGCAACTTTTGATTATAAAAGGGAGTTTTTTTTTAATTATTTTTTGTTTATTTTAAAATTTTCAAAACTTGTCTGTTAAATAAAAGTTTGACAAGCGTTTAAGCGCGTTGCCTTATCTCGGTATGCGCCATCTAGCGGTAGGTAAATATCAATAATAAACAATATTAGCGATATTTTACCTACCGCTAGATGGCGCATCGTAGGCAGTGCATTTTATCTATTTAAAAGATATGTATTTTACAAATTCAAAAAAAAAATGTTAATTATTTTTTTTACTTTTTATAAAAAATTGAAAAAAAAAAACAATTTCATTTTGTCTCAAATTTTTATCACAAGTCGCAATATTTTATCACAAGTCGCAAGCTATACCATTTTGTAAACATTATTTGCGAGTAGACTACATGACACCTATATAAAGAGTATGACAAATAAAATAAAAGAGAATAGAAAGAAATATGTACTTAACTCTTTGTGGGCACAGGATTTGCCACAGCAACACAATCTAGCGCCTATAAGAATGCTATAGTTTAAAAAGGAGGGGAACGGGAGGGAAAAGGGAATTTATCTGGAAGATTTCAAATGCTCTCTGAGTCTGTTTTTAAAACTTGTTATGCTTGGCGCGGTTCTTACATTTTTGGGCAAAGCATTCCAAAGACGGGCTCCATGCACGGTGAAAGAGAATAACAAGAAGTCAGTGCTATGACTAGGGATAGAGAAGTGTGTATATATATATATATATATATATATACATATATATATATATATATATATATATATATATATATATATATATATATATATATATATATATATATATATATATATATATATATATATATATATATATATATATATATATATATATATATATATATATATATATATATATATATATATATATATATATATATATATATATATATATATATATATATATATATATATATATATATATTGATATTTTAAGGGGGTAAATTTTTTTAAATTATTTTCAATAAAATATAAAATTAGATTCATGAAAAGTTACTTATCTGGGGTCCTGGTGGACCAGAAACATTTAAACGATAGTTAATGTCCTCTTTAAATACTTAGGGCAGCAGTACCTGTTTCCGCAATTGATAACTTATGATGTTCTTAGTTACTTGATGTTCTTAGCAGCCGAATTACTGTATGCCCGTAAATGTCATAGAGATGAATACGACTAGTGTCGAAATATTCTCAGTTATATAATTTCTTTTAAAATAAGTTACTAACATCCATTTCTGTTACAGAAACCATCCTCCTATACTTATTACATCCAAGGGCATACAGTAATTCGGCTGCTAAGAACATCAAGTAACTAAGAACATTATAAGCTATCAATTGCGGAAACAGGTACTGCTGCCCTAAGTATTTAAAGAAAGTAGCAGGATGTCAGGCAATGTTGAAGCATGTCGGCGTAGCTAATAGGGAGGTCCTCAGACCTTAGTTTATCTCTCACCACCGTAAGACACTCCGAAATAGGCAAATTCGTAAATAAAGATTCGACGTCAAAGCTCACCATTATTTCGTCTTCGGCCAGTTTTAAGCTTCTAATAATGCTTACGAAATGTCGCGAGTCTTTCACGTAAGACGTCGTTTTGCCCGTAAGCGGTTGGAGGACACCAGCCAAGTGTTTTGACAGAGGATAGCCCCACATATATATATATATATATATATATATATATATATATATATATATATATATATATATATATATATATATATATATATATATATATATATATATATATATATATATATATATATATATATATATATATATATATATATATATATATATATATATATATATATATATATATATCTCATATATAAAGAGAGAAGTTCCGATTCATTCATTCATTCATTGACTGACTCATCAACGCCCAGCCCAAACTCTTAGACCTAGAAAGCTGAAATTTTTAACATAGGTTCCTTTTAGGACGCAAACGCTCACTAAGGGCGGATTTTTCGAAATTCAACCCCTAAAGGGGTGAAAAGGGGTTTCACAATTTGTATGGAAAACCTATATAGATGTACTTTTTAATTCGAAACTTTGAAAGACTACTCTAATAAACAAATAAGGAAATAAGTGTTTCATGTTTTTTCAAAATTCTACCCTTAAAGGGGAAAAACGAGGGTTTAAAATTTGTATGGACAAACGATTTTAGATGGACTTTTTATTTCGAAAGTTTGTAAGATTACTCTAATAAATAAATAAGGAAACACGTGTTTCATATTTTTTCAAAATTCAACCCCTAAAGTGGTGAAAAGGGGTTTCGAAATTTTTATAGAGAGACGATATAGATGTACTTTTTAATTCGAAACTTTGTAAGATTACTGTAATAAACAAATAAGAAAACAGGTGTTTCATGTTTTTTCAAAATTCAACCCCTAAAGGGGTGAAACGGGGTTTCAAAATTTGTATGAATGAACAATATTAGATGTGCTTTTTATTTCGAAACTTTGTGTGATTACTCTAATAAATAAATAAGGTAACACGTGTATCATATTTTTTCAAAATTCAACCCCTAAAGGGGTGAAAAGGGGTTCCAAAGTTTGTATGGAAAATCGATATAGATGTACTTTTTAATTCGAAACTTTTTAAGATTACTCTTATAAACAAATAATCAAATAGATGTTTTATGGTTTTTCAAAATTCCTCCCCTAAAGGGGTAATACGGGGGTTTAAAGTTTGTATGGATAAACGATTTTAGATGGACTTTTTATTTCGAAAGTTTGTAAGATTAGTCTAATAAATAAATAAGGAAACACGTGTTTCATATTTTTTGAAAATTCAATCCCTAAAGGGGTGAAAAAGGGTTTCCATTTTTTTATAAAGAAATGATATAGATGTACTTTTTAATTCGAAACTTTGAAATACTACTCTAATAAACAAATACGGAAATAGGTGTTTCATGTTTTTTCAAAATTCTACCCTTAAAGGGGTGAAACAGGGGTTTAAAGTTTGCATGGATAAACGATTTTAGTTGGACTTTTTATTTTGAAAGTTTGTATAATTACTTTAATAAATAAATAAAGAAACACGTTTTTCATATTTTTTAAAAATTCAACCCCTAAAGGGGTGAAAAAGCGTTTCGATTTTTTTAATGAAGAAACGATATAGATGTACTTTTTAATTCGAAACTTTGTAAGATTACTCTAATAAGCAAATAAGAAAACAGGTGTTTCATGTTTTTTCAAAATTCAACCCCTAAAGGGGTGAAACGGGGTTTCAAAATTTGTATGAATGAACAATATTAGATGTGCTTTTTATTTCGAAACTTTGTAAGATTACTCTAATAAATAAATAAGGAAACACGTGTTTCATATTTTTTCAAAATTCAACCCCTAAAGTGGTGAAAAGGGGTTTCGAAATTTTTATAGAGAGACGATATAGATGTACTTTTTAATTCGAAACTTTGTAAGATTACTCTAATAAACAAATAAGAAAACAGGTGTTTCATGTTTTTTCAAAATTCAACCCCTAAAGGGGTGAAACGGGGTTTCAAAATTTGTATGAATGAACAATATTAGATGTGCTTTTTATTTCGAAACTTTGTGTGATTACTCTAATAAATAAATAAGGTAACACGTGTATAATATTTTTTCAAAATTCAACCCCTAAAGGGGTGAAAAGGGGTTCCAAAGTTTGTATGGAAAATCGATATAGATGTACTTTTTAATTCGAAACTTTTTAAGATTACTCTTATAAACAAATAATCAAATAGATGTATTATGGTTTTTCAAAATTCCTCCCCTAAAGGGGTAATACGGGGGTTTAAAGTTTGTATGGATAAACGATTTTAGATGGACTTTTTATTTCGAAAGTTTGTAAGTTAGTCTAATAAATAAATAAGGAAACACGTGTTTCATATTTTTTGAAAATTCAATCCCTAAAGGGGTGAAAATGGGTTTCCATTTTTTTATGAAGAAATGATATAGATGTACTTTTTAATTCGAAACTTTGAAAGACTACTCTAATAAACAAATACGGAAATAGGTGTTTCATGTTTTTTCAAAATTCTACCCTTAAAGGGGTGAAATTTAAAGTTTGCATGGATAAACGATTTTAGTTGGACTTTTTATTTTGAAAGTTTGTATGATTACTTTAATAAATAAATAAAGAAACACGTTTTTCATATTTTTTAAAAATTCAACCCCTAAAGGGGTGAAAAAGCGTTTCGATTTTTTTTATGAAGAAACGATATAGATGTACTTTTTAATTCGAAACTTTGTAAGATTACTCTAATAAGCAAATAAGAAAACAGGTGTTTCATGTTTTTTCAAAATTCAACCCCTAAAGGGGTGAAACGGGGTTTCAAAATTTGTATGAATGAACAATATTAGATGTGCTTTTTATTTCGAAACTTTGTAAGATTACTCTAATAAATAAATAAAGTAACACGTGTATCATATTTTTTCAAAATTCAACCCCTAAAGGGGTGAAAAGGGGTTCCAAAGTTTGTATGGAAAATCGATATAGATGTACTTTTTAATTCGAAACTTTTTAAGATTACTCTTATAAACAAATAATCAAATAGGTGTTTTATGGTTTTTCAAAATTTCGCCCCTAAAGGGGTAATACGGGGGTTTAAAATTTGTATAGATAAACTATTTTAGATGGACTTTTTATTTCGAAAGTTTGTAAGATTACTCTAATAAATAAATAAGGAAACAAGTGTTTCATATTTTTTTTAAATTCAACCCCTAAAGGGGTGAAAAAGGGTTTCGATTTTTTTTATGAAGAAACGATGTAGATGTACTTTTTAGTTCGAAACTTTGTAAGATTACTCTAATAAACAAATAAGAAAACAGGTGTTTCATTTTTTTCAAAATTCAACCCCTAAAGGGGTGAAACGGGGTTTCAAAATTTGTATGAATGAACAATATTAGATGTGCTTTTTATTTCGAAACTTTGTAAGATTACTCTAATAAATAAATAAGAAAACACGTGTATCATATTTTTTCAAAATTCAGCCCCTAAAGGGGTGAAAAGGGGTTTCGATTTTTTTATGGAGAAACGATATAGATGTACTTTTTAATTCGAAACTTTGTAAGATTACTCTAATAAACAAATAAGAAAATAGTTGTTTCATGTTTTTTCAAAGTTCAACCCCTAAAGGGGTGAAACGGGGTTTCAAAATTTGTATGAATGAACAATATTAGACGTGCTTTTAATTTCGAATTCCTGTAGGAGTACTCTAATAAAAAAATAACAAAATGCGTTTTTCCTGGTTTTTCCAAAATTCAACCCCTAAAGGGGTGGAAAGGGGTTATAAAATTATTATGAAGAAACGTTATTGATGGTCTGTTTAATTCGAAACTTTGTAAGGTTACTCTATTAAACAAATAAGAAAATAGGTGTTTATTTTTTTTTAAATTCTACCCCTAAAGGGGTGAAACAGGGTTGCACACTTTGTATGAATAAACAACATTAGATGTGCTTTTCATTTCGAAAATTCGAAGGATTACTCTAATAAAAAAGTAAGAAAATGCGTCTTTCGTGGTTTTTCAAAATTCAACCCCTAAACGGGTGAAAAGGGGTTATACAATTTGTATGGAGAAACGATACAGATAGACTTTTTAAATCAAAACTTTGTAATATTACTCTCATAATCAAATAAACAAATGGGTCTTTCATGGTTTCTCAAAATTTCGCCCTTAGAGGGTTAAAACGGGGTTTTAAAGTTTGTATGGATAAACGATTTTAGATGGACTTTTTATTTCGAAACTTTGTAAGGTCACTCTAATAAATAAATAAGGAAACACGTGTTTCATATTTTTTCAAAATTCCACAGCTAAAGGGGTGAAAAGGGGTTTCGAAATTTGTATGGAAAACGATATAGATATACTTTTTAATTCGAAACTTTGTAAGATTACTCGAATAAACAAATAAGCAAATATGTTTTTTGTGTTTTTTCAAAATTCAACCCCTAAAGGGGTGAAACGGGGTTTCAAAATTTGTATGAAAAAACGATATTAGATGAACTTTGTAGGATTACTTTAAAAACCATCTAAGCAAATATGTGTTTCGTATTTTTTTTAAATTTCACCCCTAAAGGCGTAAAAAGGGGTGTTTAAGTTTGTATGGAGAAACGATATTAGATGGACTTTTTATTCTGAAACTTTGTAGGATAACTCTAATAAACAAATAATTAAATACGTCTTTCGCGTTTTTTCACAATTCAACCCCTAAAGGCGTGAAAAGGGGTTTAAAATTTGTATGGAGAAACGATATTAGATGGAAATTGTATACTCTAATAAACATTTAGGCAAATACGTATTTAGTATTTTTTTCATTCAACCCCTAATGTGGCGAAAAGGGGTTTAAATGGTAATAAACAAATAAGCAAATGCATGTGTCATATTTTTCTAAAATCTACCACTTAGGGGGTGAGAAGGGGTAAATAACCCTAAAAATCAAAATAGAAGTCGCACGCGACGGTTCCCGGACGTGAGAAGGCGCTAGAACCTTATTATAAATTCATCATTTGTCTCGATAACATGCGTAGCGCAAGCACCGCGATCGTCACATCTTCACGCCTTAATTACTTAGTTGATCATCATGAAGTTCATATATACAGGAGTACCTACAGAGAAGGACGTTAGATACCTTTATATATTACACGCAAAAACTTACCACTTGACTGGGAAAAAAGGATCTATCTTAACCCAAATTTAACGCGTGCGAAGCCGCGGGCAACAGCTAGTATATATATATATATATATATATATATATATATATATATATATATATATATATATATATATATATATATATATATATATATATATATATATATATATATATATATATATATATATATATATATATATATATATATATATATATATATATATATATATATATATATATATACCGGGTGCGGCATATGTTCGTTGACCATTTGTAGCGACCGAAAACATAATGGTAAAATACCGTAAGGTTAAAATTCCTTTGTGTGTAGACGGCGTAGTATATGCAGAACGTAATATACCCAAATAAACTTTAGTAAGCCAGCAGCAGTAGTGTAGGCAACATGTTGACGTATCGCCAGACCATTATTGACTTGAATTTTTCTAGGAAAGAAAAACTGTTAAATTGTTTGATAATTAAAATCTTTAAAACTTACGAAACAATTGGTGTCAAAAATACTTAGGCGATTATTACAAACAAATCGACGGAGTAGCAATGGGATGCCCCGTATCGCCGATAGTTAGTGACCTATGTATGGAATATTTTGAGGAATTAGCCATAAAAACCTTAAAAATTAAACCCATTCTCTGGCTTCGCTACGTGGATGATACCTTCTGCATCCTGAAAGGCAACATTCAAACGGTGAAAGAATTCCTGGGTCATCTAAACTCCATACACCCAAAAATCAGTTTCACCTATGAAGTAGAGAAGGACGGCTCCTTACCATTTTTGGATGTCAAAGTGACTAGGAGAAGTGACAATACTCTCGGACATACGGTATATCGGAAGCCCACACATACGGACAGATATTTGCATGCAAGCTCACACCATCATCCCTACCATCTACGTTCAGTGCAAACGTCGCTCGTGAATCGAGCACGCGATCTATGCGACACTGAGCATTTTCCGAAGGAGATGGAACATGTCAATGATGTCCTTAGGAAAAATGGATACGGAAAATATCACGAGACACGCACACGATCTAATACGGACGAAACTCAAAAACCGAGCAGATCAAGAGCATTCTTACCATACGTCAAGGGCGTGACTGATCGAATAAGTAAGATGCTAAACAGATTCGATATAAAAACGATCTTCAAACCGACCCAAAATATAGCTCGATTTTTGAGGCCTGTAAAGGATGTAAAATACCACTGCAAACCCCGGGTGTGTATAAAGTCGAATGCAGCTGCGGTCTAGCCTACGTTGGACAAACGAAACGGCCCATAGCCACGCGACTGACAGAACACATCAAAGCTGTTAAAAACGTTCAGCGAGAAAAATCGGCGATCTGCGAACATATATTGGATAGCGGAAGTAACCACTGGATGCAGTTTCAAAATCCCATTGTTCTATCCAAGGAACAATTCTACTTTCCTCGCATGATCCGGGAAGCCATTGAAATAAGAAGAACTCCGAACTTCAATAGAGATGACGGCTACAAACTCTCTTCTACGTGGAACCCTCTTCTTAAAATGTTCCCGCCGCCGAACGCCGAACGCAAAGACGTAAAACAGGATACAGTGAGTGTTGTGTGCAAGACGGTTTTTAAAAATTCCCGCGCTCCGAGCCCGGCCCCCCACCACCGTTATAACCTACGCAGTGGCGGCAGCGGTTTGCGGCCTACCCGCAAAACAACGGACTGACAGCTCTTCAGTCTACCCTAGACAACGGCGGCTGCAACGTCACCGAAACGTCGGGTCCTACAAATTTCACGCGGTAAATTCGTTTTCTATCCTATTTATAATGTCAAACAACCGCGATAGTCTTCGATTTTATATATATATATATATATATATATATATATATATATATATATATATATATATATATATATATATATATATATATATATATATATATATATATATATATATATATATATATATATATATATATATATATATATATATATATATATATATATATATATATATATATATATATATATATATATATATAGTAACGCTCACCCTTCATCCAATTATCTCAAAAATTAAGCTATATATATATATATATATATATATATATATATATATATATATATATATATATATATATATATATATATATATATATATATATATATATATATATATATATATATATATATATATATATATATATATATATATATATATATATATATATATATATATATACATATATATATATATATATATATATATATATATATATATATATATATATATATATATATATATATATATATATATATATATATATATATCTCTTATATATAAAATTCTCGTGTCACAATGTTCGTTCCCGTACTCCTCCGAAACGGCTTGACCGATTCTCATGAAATTTTGTGAGCATATTGAGTAGGTCTGAGAATCGGCCAACATCTATTTTTTATACCCCTTAGTGATAAGGGTTGTCCACCCTTAACATTTTTCTTTAATTTTTAGACATTTTTTAAATTTCTTTATTTTTTTTATTATGTCGCATTAAAAAATACATACAACCCTAAATTTTTACCCTTTTATCACCAACCCCTATTTTTTAATAGCCATTTTAGTAATTTAATCATTTTTCATCCCCGGTCGATAACTGATCAATCGTCATTTAATTAGTTATCCCCGCCAGTTGTCTACAGGTGTCACTTCTGACCCAGTAAACAGTACACAGTTGTCGGCCATCATTATTGTTTTATGCATCAAGTGTAGTAGTAACGTTGACAATTATTATTTTGCTATCTCAGTGTAACTCTCATATTAACTATTAATCATTCCTATTTTATTAATAATAATAAAATTATCAATTTAGAGTGTATTTTGCACGATTAGTTAATCAAGTGATTTTCATAACCTCAAAAGTACTCAACACGTGGCACGAGCTTCCACCAACAACGGCTTTTGTGTTGTAAGTATACTTTTTTTTATTTATATCGAAAATGTTGTTGGAAACGGTCAAAAAAGATTCGGTGGAATTTAATTTTTATTAAAATTGGGCAAACTTTTTTTAGTATTAATTTTTTTTTACCATTTCTAACCATATATTTTCGATATGATTATGAAAAATAAAAATTTTCGCTTTTGTAAAACAGTCTAATGTTTACATGAATATGTAAATGAATGTGTGTACAACCAAATATTAAATACATTATAACTAGGGCCAAGATTTTTGCCGTGATTTCATTTTAACATTTTACAATTAATGCTCTTAAGTTTTTGACATTACGGCAAATATATTTGATCTTATAAAAATGTAATTTTAATTTTATTTTATTAAAAAAATGTAATTTAACAATTAAGATTTTCATAGTTTCCAAAAATTTGAATCAATCATTATGAATCTTTATTTTGAAATATCGATGGAAATATTGGTTGTATGAGAAAATTATAAGAGACAATTTTTTTCGTGAAATTTAATTTTTTACAACTTTTGTCTGAAATTTTTTTTCATAAAATTTATATTTTTGGTATAATTTCATAAATTCAAACTAATCATTTCAAAACTGCGGCAAAAATCCTGGCCCTAATTATACCTTTAACATTTTTCATCATTAAGTAATTTCATTAATTCTATTTATGTGTGTTTTGTACAGTGAGCAATGCCAAGAAAACGCAAAGGGACTGATTTGAGCCGTAATACAAGTAAATCTCGAAGCTTGGGAAATAGAAGATCCGAAAGAACCGAAGAACAAATCCAGCAACAAAATACTGATGCACGTGTCAGAATGGCGCAATTGCGTCAAGAAGAGTCAGAAGATACACGAGCTGAACGCAATGAAGTACGCCAAATCGAACTGCATCTGATTTAATGAATACTGAAATGAATCGTGAACTGCAGTACAGCACTGTAGAAATGGCAGCGATTGTTGCCCGCAATGTCCCACTAATGAATGAGGAACAAAGAACCATTTATGATCGCATTATGCTCGCAGTTTCAGCTGGACAAGGTGGGTTCTTCTTTTTGGATGCACCGGGTGGACCTGGCAAAACATTCGTTATTTCGCTAATTCTTGCTGAAATACGATCAAATAATGGCATCGCATTGGCCGTTGCATCATCGGGCATTGCAGCAACTTAATTGGATGGAGGCAGAACAGCTCATTCAGTATGCTGCCACTAAATATTCAGAATAACCCTGACGCAGTATGCAACATTAAGAAACAATCGTCCATGGCCACCGTGCTAAAACAGTGTAAAATTATCATCTGGGATGAATGTACTATGGCACACAAACATTCGCTTGAGGCGTTGAACAGTACATTGAAAGATATTAAAAACAACGACAAACTATTTGGCGGAACTCTGTTGGTCCTTTCAGGTGATTTCAGGCAAACACTTCCAGTCATTCCACGTTCAACATACGCTGATGAGATCAACGCTTGCTTAAAATCATCTCCATTGTGGCGTAATGTTGAAAAAGTACAGCTGAAAGTAAATATGCGCGTTCAAATGCTTCAAGATCCATCCACTGTAACATTTTCAAAACAACTCTTAGATATCGGTGATGGAAAAGTTGCTATAGATGAAACTGGATACGTAAAATTACCGACCGATTTCTGCACAATCGCTGATTCGCAAGATACTCTCATTGAACAAATATTTCCCGATGTACACACACAGTACATAAATCATGAGTGGCTTGCAGAAAGAGCAATTTTAGCGGCAAAAAATGTAGACGTTGACAATTTAAATCTGAAGATACAAATGTTGTTGCCAGGGAACTTGGTATCATATAAATCTATTGATACAGTTTGCGACGACAACGAAGCAGTAAATTTTCCCACAGAGTTTTTGAACTCACTGGATTTGTCAGGCATCCCACCGCATAATTTACAATTAAAGGTTGGATCTGCGATTATCTTGCTTCGTAATTTGAACCCGCCCCGGCTGTGCAACGGTACGCGATTAGTCATTCAAAAATTAATGAAAAACGTGATCGAAGCCAGCATTTTAAATGGCAAGTTCCGAGGTGAAAATATATTAATACCACGGATTCCTATTATACCTACAGATGTGCCAATTCAATTCAAACGTATTCAGTTTCCGATTAGATTGGCATTTGCAATGACAATCAACAAATACCAAGGTCAAACGATGTCTATTTGTGGCTTAGATTTGAGAACAGCATGTTTTTCACACGGACAATTATACGTGGCATGCTCTCGAGTGGGTAAACCATCCAGTTTGTTTGTGTTAGCTAAAGATGGACTAACAAAAAATATTGTTCACGCTATAGCATTAAGAGATTGATATTGTTTGTTAGTGTTACTGTCGTAATTGATTAATTAATGATATATAATTTTTAGGAATAAATTATAATAACTTAAAAATAATGTTTGCCTTTTGTTATTTTTATATTCCCTCATCGTTCACAGTGCTCCATGCCTATTTCACGCATATACCACATTCTTACACACTTACAATAAGTAAGCTATTTTTTGTCTACACTAGAAATTACTTAAAAATTATTTATATGGCAAAACAACGTTTGCCGGGTCAGCTAGTATATATATATATATATATATATATATATATATATATATATATATATATATATATATATATATATATATATATATATATATATATATATATATATATATATATATATATATATATATATATATATATATATATATATATATATATATATATATTTTAAATATACATGATATATAAATATATATATTTATATATGAGGATGGTTTCTGTTACAGAAACCATCCTCCTATACTTATTACATCCAAGGGCATACAGTAATTCGGCTGCAATAACTAAGAACATCATAAGTTATCAATTGCGGAAACAGGTGCTGCTGCCCTAAGTATTTAAAGAGGACATTAACTATCGTTTAAATGTTTCTGGTCCACCAGGACCCCAGATAAGAAACTTTTCATGAATCTAATTTTATACATTATTGAAAATAATTTATATATATATATATATATATATATATATATATATATATATATATATATATATATATATATATATATATATATATATATATATATATATATATATATATATATATATATATATATATATATATATATATATATATATATATATATATATATATATATATATATATCGACCGTAGCAATTAACATTGTCGGATATACATTTTTGCGATTTTCATTTTATTGCATTAAAAGTCTTAGAATAAGATTATGAATGCCCCCGCAAATTATTAAATTCCTTAAATCAACCATCTTTGTTTTTCCAAGTGGAAAAAGTTGTATGTGTTCAGTGCGCACGGTTAATATTGTCGTATAGTGCATTGAGACGTTATCTGCGGGGCGCGGGAAGGGAACATTCGCGAGCGGGTGGCGCGGATGTGCCAGTTCCGACAAAGTTATAGGGAGGAGCGCACGCGTCCGTTTTATTTTTCAACGTATAAATTTTTCGCCAATTTTATTACAAATTCAATGTTTCCGTTATGTCGAGGTTAAGACGGATATTAGAATTATTGAATCCACCAATTCCGCCACAAAACGATCCAAATTTTGAATTAACGGACACTTATGACGTGGAAACTTATCTGAGAAAAAAGAGACAAAGTAAGTAAGAAATATTTATTTTATCATTTCATAATACCTAGCCTAAACATAATTAATTATTGATTATTATTAGCGTATTATTGAATTCATATTTTTAAAGAAATGTTGAAAACTACTCAGAACGGACAATAATGTCGTAAATGGCAGATACATCAATGTTAATGGCTTTCTATTTCGTTTACTGTGTCGGATGTGTCACATACTACATTATTGCTTGATCGGAGATAGTTTTGTTTTGTCGGATATGGTACTACAGACTTTATTGCATGTTCATTTGATACCTAATATTGTAGGATGTACCACTTCCTACATTATTGACTGCTGTTAGTTTGATTGTATTTTGTCGGATATGGCATTACTGACTTTGTTAACTGTTTATTTCTCATTTCTTGGTGTCGGATGTGTACAACATCGACATTATTGTTCGCTTAATGAACAAGCTACTATTGGATATAGTATGAATGACATTGTTGTTTGTTGAAAGTTTTATTTTTGTCTTATGTGATATAAAAGAGGAATCAATTAGTTTTTTTTCAATAAGTTATCTTTCTAACTGCATTTACTTGGTTTGGCTTGCTTGCTTTGTTTGCTCACATAGTATCATTTATTTTAGGAGAACCGTCGCCTCTTCCTGCTGGCTTTGAAGACGAGATTGTGCAACTGAAATATCTCATTGGAGACATTTCTGATGACAGTGCCAAGAGCCTCGTGGGAGACTTTCCTGATATAGTGAATCCCATCCACGTGAATCCAGTAACTCAACCAAAGACACCAACTCCAAGCGTTTCTGCTCTTGGCAGCTTAGCAACAACTTGCAACTCGCCAAAAGTTTTGGAAACCAATGAAGACGTAGATTTCACACAATTTGATTACACAGTAATAACACCGATGCCGTCCCCGAGTCCCTTTTCTTGGCTTCCTAGCGATGGTGGATGTGTAAACATAGGAACACAGTCCCAGATCTCTTCTATGAATCACGCGCTTCCCACCCACGAGGTTTATGAAAACATGGGTATACCATCCGAGAACTCTTCTGTAACTCATGTTCATACGCCATCTTCTACAACCAGTTCCAGAAAAAAAGCCTTTAAGACTGATAAGGGAAAGAAGCGCCTTGCGCATAGAGAAAGGTGGCTTGTGGTCCAAAGAAAACTGAAGAAAAACAGCGGCGAAGAATTCGTGAACAAAAAGGGGAGGGTTGTCGAAAGTAAAGAATTAAAGGATCCTTGTAACGATAAGTGCCGATTGAAGTGTACCAAAAAAAATTCTCATGAAGATCGAAAGCGAGTCTTTAAATATTTTTGGCTTTTAGGTGAGAAGAAAAAACACTGGGAATTTGTTATTAAAAACACAAAGAAGAGTATCAAGCGACGCCAAACAACGGAAGTTACGAAGCACGACAGACAGAATACTTATCAATACTTTTTGCCGGATGCAGAGAAGAAACCAGTGAAGGTATGCAAGACAATGTTCCTCAACACTATAGCTCTAAGTGAACGCGTGGTGAGCACGGCCTGGAAGAAGTTTGATGGGAACACGGTGATAGAAGATGACAAAAGGGGTCGTTATGAACATGAAAGACGCATTTATAATGATGACATGGTCAAAAGTGTTTGCGATCACGTAAGATGTTTTCCAGTAGTTGAGGCTCATTACGTTCGTAAGAATTCAAGCAAGCTCTACCTTGAAGGCGTTGAGAGCATATCTCGGATGTATAAACTGTACTGCGAATGGTTCGATGCTAACAAAATTAAATATTCCTCAAAAGCAACTACGAAAAGGCAGTATAGAGAAGTAGTTAATGCCAACTTCAACCTGGCACTTCACAGACCTAAAAAAGATAAATGTGATGTCTGCCACGTGTTTGAGAACAAAATATCGACTGCAACAGACGAAGAGAAAGCTGCGTTTGATTTACACCAACATCGCAAAAAAAGGGCACGAGATTTAAAGAAATCCGACAAGCAAGAGGCTGAAGTCCACAAAGATGACTTGGCCACTGCTACCTTTGATTTTCAGAAAGTTTTAGTGACCCCTTACGGAGAAATCAGCGTACTCTACTACAAGAGGCGGTTCGCTACATTAAATTTCACGGTCTATGATTTAGTATCCAAGATAGGCACCTGCTACCTATGGCATGAAGCAATCGCTCGGCGCGGCTCTATCGAAGTATCTAGTTGTCTACTCAACTTCATCAAATTCCATGCTGAACGAGGCGTCAAGGAATTTCGTTTTTGGTCTGATAACTGCGCAGGCCAAAATAGGAACCGGATCGTGTTTTCGCTCTACATGTTCGTAGCAAAAAAGCTCGGAGTAACTGTCACCCATCGTTTTCTAGAAAAAGGTCATACACAAAACGAGGGAGACAGTGTGCACGCGACAGTAGAACGGTATAGCAAATACAAAACGATTTGGGTTCCAGAAGAATGGTATTGCTTAGTCCGTTGGGCTAAGTCTGAAGGTGATCCTTACGTAGTGAAAGAAATAAGACAAGAAGACATTTTCGATTTTAAAGCCTTGCTAGTAAACAAGAATTGGACAAAGAATACCAGAAACGAGAAGGTGTCTTGGAAATCCATAATAGAGGTGAAAATAAGTGCAGAACAGAACGATAGAATAGAGTATAAGTACGATTTTGATGAAGAACCAAAGACAATCGTTGTGTTGCGATCTGGCACCCGAAACAAGAAAAGGCTGGAAAATAATCTTGAACTGAATCAGGCGTATGAAGGACCTTAGCCCATCAGTAAAGAAAAATATAAGGATATTACAGTTCGTTCCTGAGCGCTACCATGACTTTTATTTAAACCTACCTCACACCAACGCTTCTACTCGTGAAGAAAATGATTCAGAAGACGATTAAGTTAAAACTGATTAGGTTCAATCTAATTTTATAACAGTGCTTTATTAACGGTAATAATTATATTAAGGTAAAACTGAACCGCTAAATGCAGAAAGGGCAATTTTTGCTTTTTTAAACTTTACAGGAGAGCCAAAAAACTGATTATATCCTACAATGCTGCAAAAATTCATGAAGCTCATCATTAATTTATTTTATTGAATAATAAAACAAACACAATAAAATGATAATTGATAATCAGTTTAAAAAAATGTGCCCTTTCTGAATTAAAAAAAAAAACGTGTGTAGATGTAGCTAATAATGTTGATTACACTAATAATAAAACCAATATTTCAATTCAAACACATGTATTTCTAAAATCAAAACATTGTTCCATCTCTACTCTCTCAATTATAATGTAGGCCAAGCAAAAATTTCTGGCTAGAAAGTTAGGTACTGGTCGGGCATGTACCGGGATAGATTTTTCAGGTCTTGCATCTTCTTTTCCTGTATGGACAACTTCTCGATGTACATTAGTGATTAGAGTACCAGGAAGGAGCAGATGATTTCTAATGTTTATCTTTCTTCTATGTACTCTTTCATTTTCACCATACTTGGAACGTCAGAACTGAATTCAAAGTAACGATACTTCGAAATTATGTTAAGTAAAATGAGGCTGGTCTCAAATGTAACTTACTAAGACTGTTATTTTTATTGTTATAATTTAGTTGCAGACATTCAGTGGTACATCCAACATAAATGAGATTTCAAAGTCCAGGTAATACTGCGGGTTGTGCCATATCCGACCAAATTCAGAAATTGTAGTTCAATTAATAATGTCGGATCTGCCATTTCCTACAAAATAGTTGGATAATTTATCGGTTAACAATGTTGCATGTGCAGTTTCTCATATTTCCGATACATTTTTGATAAACTTGCATATACTACTAGGTAAGCTAATTAATATTGTAATATGTCATACCAAATTTGGTTAAGGTACAATAGCTATTGTTCATTTTATACTATTTGAAACTTTGAACGGCCATATCCTAAAGTAGCGATTTTTCACATACGACTATGTTAATTGCTACGGTCGATATATATATATATATATATATATATATATATATATATATATATATATATATATATATATATATATATATATATATATATATATATATATATATATATATATATATATATATTTATTTTATTTATTTATTTATTTATTTATTAAAGGTAAAGCACAAAATATAATTTACTGCAGCATTACAAAAAAAAATGTGTTTGGACCAGTAGCGAAAAATAGAGCACACTGCAGTATCTTGGTCACTGCGTCAACACCGCCTAACTAGGCCCTGGCCTGTACTAAGGCAGGTGTACCAGGAAATATTTTACCTGTGCACACAAAAAAAGTAAAAAATTAACAACTAAACTTTAAAATTAAACATGTTAAAATAAAGTCGATATATATAAAACAAAGTCGGGTTTGTTCGAACACTTATAGATCGAGAACGGCTGGACCGATTTCCATGGTTTTTGATTTGCTGTATTTGTCTCCGTCCCGAATAGCAGAATAACCAATAAAAACATTAGAAAATTATCGAAAAAATAAAATAAAAGAAAAAACATTTTCCCAAACAAATTGTTCATAGGTTTCGTAACTGTCAAATATTTAATGTACATCCCGTCGATACGGTAAACTCTCCCCTCAAATTAAAGAAAGTATTTAAATAAAAGTTTCGAATCGACAAAATATATCCACAATATTCGGACCAAAATTATTACATAGTTTAATTCAATCATGTCATGCTGACACGCGTTTGATATACCTAATTTTTGTACTTTTATATTTCTTTTTGTGTTTTTATCTTAATAAAATAGTGAACATAATATTTATTTTGTATTCATTGTATTTCAGCTAATCTGTAACACGACATTCACTGACCGTTAGGCGGTACGAAGTTCGCCGGGTCAGTTAGTAGTTAATATTTAGCGTGTTTTGCGCATGTTAAGTCCCGGTTCACATGCACTTGATGAATTGATTTAGGTGTATTCGATTTGTTTATTACCTGAACAAGTTTGATCACTAATCGACCTATTGTAGGCAAATGTAGTGGCTCCCCATTAGACGATTCGGGATTTTCACATACTCACCCTACTCAATCGTGTACTTCATTCAAACATACCTTCTTATTTGCATAAACTCTTCTCCCGCTTTCATCCCGTGGCCTTCCATTACGCTCTCAGGAAAATTTACTTTTAGCTGTACTTCAGGTTACTTCAGCATCACTAGTTACGGGTAAAGGCAATCGCTGTTTCATCTCAGGTGGGTTTTAAAAGTTTATTAACCTAGTCGGAAGTAACACTACGTAAATATAAGTTGGTCCGGTGTTTGCTCTCCTAACGCGCGGCTGCTCGACCTGGCAAACAGCCGCGCCATTTGCCTCTCCTTACTTTCCTTTCGTCGTCTTTTCGCAGTTAGCTTCGCCATCCGCGTACGGCGAAGTACTACTCGAAGGCTCTCAATCGAGCGGTGTAATCCGCCTTTCGACTCGTGACGTCACAAGCCTACAATATTTGGATAGGGCGCTCATCTTATATATCAAGTCGTGGTGAAAATTCAAATCAAATGCCTCTGACTATACGAATGCTAACCCTGAGTTTTTTCTGTTTGGTTTAAAGGACGCTATTCTATATGAAGTGCGACGTGGCATAATAATCAATATCAACTTTTAGAAAATTTTGGTAATTCCATTTTTAAAATTTACTAACTTGAAAAATTATGTATTAGCAAGGATTTGTGTTTGAAAATATATATTTTGTCAGTAAACGAAATATATTTGAGTTTCTATACAAAAACCATTTGACCTTAACCCTTCGAGTAGCGGCATAATTTCATGGCAGAATTTCTTGTAATATCGCCGCGCTTGACAATAAGTACTATAACTATGGAACTACTATAGAAATCACAAAAAGAATAACTGTACAATGATCGCATTGAAATTTCGTATACAGAATATTGAAGTCACAGTTTGTAAAACAATTAGATAATTATGAATAAATATGAGAAAGTCGAAAAAGGCATATTCTGCAAATAATACCGTCGAGTCGCCTTGCTTGAGACAGATTTTTAATTTAAACAAAAAATAAATTTACAATGGATTTAATTATGCCCACAAACTTTTAACCAATTTTCAGGTGAAAGTCTATAAGTTGACTATAACACGGAAATATAATATTAAATTAAATTTTTACACACAAAAAAAAAACCTACTGTCTCATGTTAGCTGCCATAGTTGCCATAGTTGAGACAGGCATGAAAAATACACGAAACAATCATGTTAGATCCTTATGTTAGATCCTTATGTTTTACCTTGAGACATTGTTAAACTTATAAAGAATTGTTATGAATAAAATACAAAGAAAAAAAAAACACCGAAATATTGAAATGAAATCGTTTATTAATGTTAATTTGTGGTGCTGAATCATTGACATGCATGTTAATCTTCTCAATTCTTACAAAATATACTTTAAAGAACCTAAAATCTACCTTGAAAACCTGAAAAAGTTAATATTACCACTAAAAAAACCAAAACTTTAAAAAATAATATATTTTTATTACTGTATTAATGCAAATATTGTTGATATGGTTTTTATCTAGTAATACACTAACTAAATATGTCTCTTCTTCCACATCACGATATATTTCGAAGTTTGTTTCGATAAAAACAAAGCTTACTTTCGTGCCGCGACTTCGTAATCTGATATAAACAAAAATGTTTTAAAGAAAAAGAAAAAAATATGAGCACAAGCAACTTACACGCTTGAAGGTTCCGATGACAGTAACAGTGGGGATGGCAGATTTTTGAAAAGTGGAAAAAAGTAAATCAAAATTTAATCGAAGTTTTGTCTCAAGTAAGGATACCCTCTCAACTAAGGCGATTCGACGGTACAATGTAAATAAATATATTTAAGTGAATACAATTATTTGATTTGATTTGATCTTTTACGAAACGTTCCGAAAAACTGATTAACAAACCGTATAATGTGAACGCATGGATTGTTTTTACCGAATACAGCTAAACCGTATCAGAAAACCGATTCCTAAATACCGTAAAAGTAAGAGCGGGCTGATTCTTTGTATGATTACTTATTTAATACTGGTAAAGGCTATACATTTTTTCATTGGAGACGTAGATTTATTTGGTCCTCGGAGAATTAATTTTCTTCAAAATACTGTAACGGGCTCTTAGCGTCACCACACTCCTGGCATACTCCGAATTCGCAATTAAGTCGTATATCTTCATCTGTTTGCTGCTTAGCCGCGTACACTTTAGGGTTACTTGGTGTCATACTTGGCGTCAGCGTGACCTCACGTCTCAAAATAGATTCTAAAGATTAATCAAATAGGAATACTTGAATAACCATAAAATATTATACATGCATGTAATGTATGACGTATTATACATGCATGTAATATATGTATGACGTTCATTTTTATTAACATGCAGTATATTTTACAGCACAGATTCCTTAAAAAAATAGTGGAACTTCAATATTGTAAACTTTGCAATTATTTCAAATGTTTAGAACAAAATATATAATAATTAACATAAAAATTTATATCAAACGATGGGAGAAATATAATATACTAAAAAAATGCCAGCATGAACTCTACGATCCTAAAATACAAAATAAATACTTAGACAAAAACTCAGTAATTATGTGATTTTAAAACTATTTTTTCATTCCCATGCATTTCAATATTCCCATAAATGTTTATTTTTCCAAGAACATGGAACTGAAATCAAAGACGAATATTTCTGTGTGTATTCCTTCACAATAGCGCCCAAATGCTTAATCTGATTAAGCTGAAATTCGTATTGTAGGCATCATTTGGTCATGGCAAGAGTTAAAAAGTACCTCTACTGTAAATAATACTCGTGGTTGGAATCTGTCCACTAGTGGGCGCACTAGTAACATCTAAATCTCGAAATATTTGAACAATAGACTTAAAATTTGGTACAGAGGTAACTCGGTCGGACAAAATCACATTGTGAAATTGTCTTGAATATCCTCACATTCAAGCTATCAATTTCAAATTCATAATTTTTTTTTTATGACTAGTTTAAATTATTAAATATTTTACAACTTTCATTTGTATGTGATATTCTGATTACACAATTTAGTATTTTTATTTGGAAAACTTTTTGTGTATTAGTTTTTCTGCTTTTAAACAAATATGTACTACACTGCACAAACATGTACTGCATATGTTTAAAATTCTTGCCCTGGAACAAGTTATTACTTAGTTGAGCGGCATGGGACTATCATCACATACAAGCGTGACATAGCTGGCTTTGGGTTTTTTATACATTTAAGTTAAATTAACTTCTCTCTCCCTATTTCTCTCTCTTGGAAACGCGTAAACAAACACAATTTGATGACTTCATATTCTTTCTGTCTTAAAGTCCCGGGTATCTACTTTTATTTCTCTTTATTTTTATTTTGTTATCTTGCTTTCGAGATTTTAAATTTTGTAATTTGTAGTATTTTTACATTACATAATATTTATTGCCTACCTAATATTTGGAAACACCGTGTGGATTATTATTTTATCGTATTTATAATGCGTTAATTATATCTTGCTAATTCAATTAGTCTTAAAGGTCTCTCTATACCATCAAGCATGCTGGGAGGGGATCGTAAACCGCAGGAAATATGCAAATATTATTTTAAATATTTACGAAAAATGCATAATTTTGTAGTTTTATGGGAGTCACGTCATTCATCAATCAATTACGTCTAATTAACGTGACTCCCTGGTATAAACTACAAAATTAGCCATTTTGGTAAATCTTCTTCTTCTTCATCATCAGCGCGCATTCGCCCACCGTTGGGCATACGCCTCTCCAATCACTCTCCACCCGGATCGGTTGTCCGTTTCCCTCATCCAGACAGGTCCAGCTGTCTCCTTGATGTCATAAGGTTGTACTGTTAATCATGATTGGAGGTATTGAGCCCGATACCCGCCACTTCAGCCACACGTCCTGGTCGAGTTACTCAACCGCCGAATTACACTATATTCACTAAATTATTATTTAATTATTATTTATTGTTGTGAAAATTTCAAAATATACGTTGACAATTTAAATTTCCATTTTTTGGTAAATATAACAAAAAAATATTTGCATATTTCTTACGGTTTACGATCCCCTCTCTGCCCGCGACGCGAAGCTTGTCAAGCATGCTCGATCGTCTAGAGAGCTCCTTACAATAATCGTTAAGGAACTTTCTGTTTAAAACCGGTTGATTTCATCGATAATGATGTTAATGCTCTAGAATTGTCATATATGTGTGCTGCCTCTCATTTTCGCCTCCTAATTTGGTCATGTCAAGTGTAATGTTAATGCGACCACTCATTTCTGCGTATGCGCTGGTCGAGGCTCGGTCTGCTATCTGCGAACTTATCTTTATCCATGTCCCTTCACCAGATGGGCCGTGACCTCCTTTGGCAAACCGTACTATTCCAGAACGTCATGACATTCACGATTCCGAAGTCAAGTTTTGTTTTAATGCTGCGCGTATTTGATCACGGATTCTAGTCGATATTAATTATGGTAATTAATTAATTGTCTAGCGATAGCCGATCGAAGTCATTAGTTTATTACGCTACATTATTATAAAATGCAATGTTTTACTGTACCTCCTTCAATCCGTCATGTCTGTCGAAGTATACAACATCGACATAAAATTTACATAAACGACCGAGTCATTAGTCAAGTCTTTTATTCGTCCAAAATCTATACTAATATTATAAAGAGGTAAAGTTTGTGAGGTTGTAGGAAGTAATCTCTGGATCTACTGAACCGATTTTGAAATTTCTTTTATCAATAGAAAGCCACGTTATTTGTTAGTGTCATAGACTATATATTAATCCGAAAAATGAAAAGAGTTTTTCGTGGTAGTCGGATTTGCGAAGTAAGTTGGAGAAAAAACGGTCGAACTAAAACGTTTCTAACTAACGCTGCTTTAACGATGAGAGATATATGATTAAGTTCTAGAGAAAAGTTGTAGAGCTTGGTAATGCCTACAAAAAAATCGCCGACAGTATATGTCTAAATTTTATATTTAAGTCACAAAAAGTAGTTTTTTATATTAAAACAATAATTTAAATCGTTAGGTCATGTTTATTAGTCACATTATCAACAATTATGAATTCATATAAAAATAAGTAAATTTATCGTCTCAAGTGTTTAAAACAAAAGACTTTTCGCTTTTACTGAATATAATTTCCCTTTTACTGCATAAATGGTTAAAGAGATAAACCACTCACAAATAAGACACTCACAAGAAGACACTTACAAATAACAATAATATAGTCAAATTGGCATGCAAATACATACATACATATGCAGTAAAAATATAACCCTTCTTTTGGCAGTAAGGAAATAAATCATAGCACTCAGTACCTACTAACCGAACCACACTCATAATTTCATCACAAGTAAAAAGTTTTACCGTCCAACGAAGTGGGCACGGGTCAGCTAGTTCCAAATAAAGTTGGATGTGTCATAATAATAAATACTTAAAACACAAATAATCCAAATATGAATAAAATTAATAAATTAATAATGTAAAACTTGTGCAATAGTCAGACAAAATGTTCGATAAATGCTCAATAATGACATCGTAAACCGACAATAAATATAATAATTAAGCAAATTATATTAAACTTGCTGCTCCCCGCAGTTTCACCCGCGTGGTGATGGAAAATTGTGATAATGATAATAGAAAACTATATATCTTTATAAATTATAGCCTATGTGTTGTTCTGATGTATAAGATATTATTGTAAAGTTTCATCAAAATCCATTAAGTAGTTTTTGCGTGAAAAAGTAACAAACATCCATACATACATTCTTACAAACTTTCGCGTTTATATAGTAGTAGGATTATTCCTACGATGTTTACCTCGTAGGTTTTAAAATAAGGACAACAGAGGTGTCTTAGAGGGATTCTATTATTGCCCAACAAAAAAGAAGTGTTATGTGTTCAGGGTTCATCTGTGTATGTTTTTCGTGTCTTTATTCTACTATAACTTCTAAACAATCGGACGGATTTAGCAGTATGTATTTTTAGAATCGCTATGTCGTCCCGAGTATCATAGGGTACCTTAACTATCCAACTACTAATTATAAAGTTGTCGAAATGTTAAAATTTCTAAATGTTAATAAATTAATGATTGGCCTGATTGAGGACATTCCAATAAAGGCCTGATTGAGGACATTCCAAAAAGCGGTGCATATTGAAATTTTGTTGTTTTTGTCATAAGAATGAGCGATAAGTGATATTATATTGTTAACATATTCCTTGCAACATAAAATTCTTATTAAAAAAACCTATATAGTTTTAGTTACTGATATATAAATACTAAAGCCGGGGGGGGGGGGGGGGGGGAGGGGCATCACTCTGTAACCACTAGTACACAATAATAATATATTTGAGGTAAATTTACATTTGTAGTTTTAATAAACATGTTATTTTGTGAAATTTTAAATATACTTCTTTACAAATTTGTCTTCAGATATTAGTGAACCAATGTTATTTCCTTAAAATGCTATATTTTTATTTTACTTTCCCGGCCCAAGGGAAAGTTTTAGGAATGCGCTAAAAAAATTCGACATGAAGACTGAAATATCCATTTCGACCCCTCCTAAGACGATTAGGACCATTTCCATACTGAAGTCTATCTCTCTATGTGTGTGTGTGTGTGTATGTGTGTGTGTGCGTGGGTGTGGGTGTGAATTCCTCCATCCGATTGAGCTGCAATTCGGCATGGAGGCATCATTCGGTCATGGCAAGAGTTGAAAAGAGTGTAGTTGAAATCAGACCACCAGAAGGTGCGCTAGCCATACGTCAATCTCGATATATTGCAGGTACAGACTTGAAATTCGGTACACAGATGTCTTGTTTGACCAAAATCACATTGTGATTTTGGTTGGAAGATCTCTTACACAAGCGACGTGAAAAAAATACTGCGGTATTTAATAAAATACTCTATTTTGAGGCGACCGGCTCGGGTTGCAAGCCTAACTAAGGTTATAATGTATTATATTTCAAATTTCAATGCGATCATTTTGCAGTTATTTTTTTTTGATCCGTATAGTGGTTTACAAGTTATGGTCGTTTTTCTCAAGGCCGTCGACTTCACGCGCGAAACTGTTGCGCGCTAAAGGTACGGCTGAATTTTTAGTTCGCGAGTCAAGGGGTGAAAAATACCTATTTTAAAACTACGAAAATACTACAAAATACTAAAATATACTAATTTCTCTATCCTAGTCATTTGACACAATTACTTTCGGGTTTGGGGGGTCGGGGGGGGGAAAGAGGGCGGGGTGGTGGAAAGGGAAAGGGGGTTGAAGGGGGTGACGGGGAGGGGTTGGGGCGTTTAGGGAGGAGAAGGGAGGGGGGTAGGAAAGGGGTGGTTGGGGGGACGGGGGTTGTCCGCTTGCCGGAAAATATTCGGGGTGACACAACCGATTTCTTTTCTAATTTGGGCTGCAAAGGGTTAATACATATTTTATTTATTTATTTCTTAATTTTTTTATTGAAAAGTGCATTTTTTTAACTGCAACACATTATTACATTATCACTAGAGCTTAATTGTAAATAGTAGCAAAAAAAAAATGCTGCGGCACAGTATTTCTTTATATCAACGCCGCCTAATTAGGCCTATGCCCTTAGTAAGGCAAGTGTACCAAGCAAGCAATGCCTTGTGCATACTTCAAACTAGATAGTTTAAAAAGTAAAAATTTAGTATCTAATAATATTAAAATCTAATCTAATAATATAATAATGCTCCTTAGAACTCGAATAGTACCTCAAATCAATCGAAACTCAGTAAACCTGGAGGAGATTTGAGAACAGCGTTTTTATCCAACCGGCGCCTTCTTACGAATGTAACAAGTGAGAATCGAACACTGCGCGCAACTGACTCGGGCCTATCGACGAGCCACACTCGGGCACCGCAAAAAAAGTGTTCTATAGCTATATTTTCGTCGGAATTATTTATAAAGTGCTTTGATGAATATCGCTTTTTAATGAGTGCGCATAATAATATGGCGCAGGTAGAGGCATTGAAATTAAAATGAAAAACAAACATGGCTCTCGCTTTATAGAAAAAACTTATTCATTTACTAATGGAAATTTATTATGTATTAGCTTTTTACTTTGGCCATTTGCTAATGGAATTGATATTTCCTTTTTTACCTTAACATACCAAAGCGAAGAGCTTTTTTTTTTAGCTCCTTTGTTACCAACATTCTTAATATGTAACACTTTATACTTATTACCTAACAATTACCCAAAAAATATTATATTGACATGGTGTCTACCTCAATACAATAACATTAATTTTATTATTTTTACCCAATTCTCGATGGCACTTTTCCCGATCTATCAATCATAATAAAATTTTCGACGTGTCACTAAAATGTGTGTATTATTGAATAGCTGACCCGTGCCCACTTCATTGGGCGGTAAAACTTTTTACCTGTGATGAAATTATGAGTGTGGTTCGGTTAGTACTGAGTGCTATGATTTATTTCCTGTCTGCCAAAAGAAGGGTTATATTTTTACTGCATATGTTTGTATGTAATTGCATGCCAATTCGACTACATTACCGTTATTTGTGAGTGTCTTCTTGTGAGTGTCTTATTTGTGAGAGTCTTATCTCTTTAACCATCTATGCAGTAAAAGTAAAATTATATGCAGTAAAAGGGAAAAGTCTTTTGTTTTAAACACTTGAGACGGTAAATTTACTTATTTTGATATGAATTCATAATTCAGTATTCAGTACTCATTGTTGATAATATGATACAATTCATTGATGATAATAATTGTTGATAATATGACCAATAAACATGACCTAACGATGTAAATTATTTTTTTAATATAAAAAACTACTTTTTGTGACTTAAACATAAAATTTAGACATATGCTGTCGCTGACCTTTGTATAGGCATTATCAAGCTCTATCAAGCACTTCTCTAGAACTTAATCATATATCTCTCATCGTTAAGGCAGCGTTAGTTAGAAACGTTTCCGTTCGACCGTTTTTTCCGACTTACTTTGAAAATCCGACTACCACGAAAAAGTCTTTTCATTTTTCGGATTAATATATAGCCTATGACACTTATAAATAACGTGGCTTTCTATTGGTAAAAGAATGTTCAAAATCGGTTCAGTAGATTCAGAGATTACTTCCTACAACTTCACAAACTTTACCTCTTTATAATATTAGTATAGATGAATCGTTTCACCAGAGGGAGAAGTAATCTGATTCTCTTGCATCCAACCCAATTGTTCAATGTCGTTATACAATAAGGTACCCCTTAATATTGAAAAATATTCTGAGAAGGAAAATTCCCCAGTTTATTTATAAGCTGAACATATATTTTTTTTATATTTTCTATTCAAACATTCAATATTTAATTTGAGGTTGTAATTTTCTTTTAAATATGTAAATATTTTTAAAAACAGTAACTGTCGCAGAAAACGATTAAAAGCCGAATATTTTTTCGTGTATAAATGTTTACCACGTTAGATGCGCTATCTTAACTATATATTTTAACTATATTTTTTTTTACGTTATACTAAGAGGTAACTTAACATTTACATTACATTACATTACATTTTCGTCGTGTCCAATTGACGGCTAAAGACCGCTCTTGGACGTGTCAAAATAATTGGGTTATGTAGTAAGTTTCGTTACTACTCTTTACTGAACATACATAGGTAGTCAAGAATTAACTACTAGATTGGCAGACTATAAATATAAATAATCAAAATATAAGCCTAATATTTGAAGTAGTTAGTAATTCGAAAAGATACGTAGTAAAATTATTCATCGTAATATTCAAATTGTCAGTAAAATGTTAAATAATCAAATTAAATCTACGTTATGCATTTTAAACTAAAAGTACAGATATAACACCATATAAAATAATCTGACAATAAGGCTCTACTTTTTTAAGTAATTTAGTATATAGGCATAATATTTGAAAAATCATGGCCCTCAAATTCGGCCAGATTTGAGGTATAGATAGAAAGGAAGGCCTATCAGCATCTCCTTGATGTTTTTTTTAATTTTATGTCCTCCAGCTGTTTAAATTTTGTAGGGAGTAGATTATAGAATTTAATGCTAAGGTACAAGTAGATTTTCTGTACTTTTGCCAGTCGTATTCGGGGTACGCATAAAAGGGAGCTACCGCGGGTATGATGCGAGTGAATGTCTGCATTAATTGCAGTTTCTGCGAGGTGCTGTCTAGCATACATTAAACACTGCTCATAATTTGTTTTATTGTATCTTTCTTCATCTTAGCTATAACTAAAATGCAGGTTGATTTTATTTACAACTTTGCATTTTTCTAATTATTACGATTTATTTAGTTATTATAATTTGACTTGTATTTTGTCACTCGCATTTTAATTTTTCACTCGTAATTTTAACATTATTAAAACTACAAAATTAAATGTTTAACTTAGAACAGGTCCTGCCTAAAAAGGTGATGTTGCCACTAGACTATCCAATGTATTTATTTTATGTTATTGATTTAGCGGTAAAAATATGTTTGTGCCATCTTATGTTTTGAAATGTTTACTAAAATATTATAGTTGCATTACTTAATCAATAAAAATAAATATCATCAATAAAAAGACGGTCTAGAAACAGTTAAGTACATAATAAATACCTTATTTGAAAATCATCTTGTTATAGATATACATTACATTACATTACATTTAAGTCGTGTCCAATTGGCGGCTAGAAACCGCTCTTGGACGTGTCAAAATTTGTTTGAGGGGTTAAGTAATACGTCTCATTACTACTTTAATCTTTACTCAACATACATATATTATTTAAAAAAATATATAGTATCTAAGAAACTTTGGAACCTACTAAAAGTTATTCGTCGTAGAATCGTATTACAAAACAAATTAAAGGCTTATTTAATAAAATAGTCAATGATTCTAATAGCTATCTACTAAACACACAATAATTAAAATAGACAGTTAAAAAGTTGAATAATTAAAGCAGAAGCCCAACAATTGAAATTCAATAAATCGAATATATACGTACTAAAAACTGTACATAGTAACATCCAAAGTAGTAAGTAAATTGTTAAATAATCAAACCAAAGCTAAATCGTACATTTAAATACTAAAAGTATATATATATATAATTATAATTCAAATTGGTACAATATTTGCAATATTGGGCTCGATTGCGTTTATTCGTGAACTAAAATCGGAAATAAGTTCGTGTGAACGAGATAAGGCAATACGTTAGAGCGGAATGTGAAATGAACGGTTTTTACTTTTTCGCATTACAACTACCCAGCAAAGTTAAAATCGCGCAAAATGAGTTCAAATTTATTCGGACGAGTATCAGCTCGACAGGTAGTTTTTATCGACGACTGTTCGTTTCATATTCTGCTCTAGCGTATTGCTCTATCTCGTTCGCTTCAACTAATTTCAGTTTTAGTTTATAAAGAAACGCAATCGGGCCCATTATAAACCGGTATTTTGGTATATAATGCGTAATACTTTGGCGGCTAAGTTTACCAAAACAAAAACTCCTACCTTTCTCCGAAATCCAATGGATATAATAATGTGTATGCACACGTATTTTCGATTTTCACTAAAAAGACACTTTTTACATTATTTCACAATATTATAATTAATTAACCTAGCACTAATCACCCCGTATTAATCATGAATGGATTTATGGAATTGAATATAATAATATATAATTCTTAATGTATCATTGTATGTTTAACGCGGCTACGGATTTCATCACACCGAACTGTTGCGCGCGCGCCGGCCAACCAGAGACTACTGTGAGGACGATCAACTACTGCATTTATTAACTTAATTGATATAAGAATTGATCTGCCACACCGCAAGAAAGGCGAGCGGAAGTGAATCTAAACCATTTAATTTATTTATTAACTAGCTGACCCGTGCCCACTTCGTTGGGCGGTAAATCTTTTTACCTGTGATGAAAGTATGAGTGTGGTTCGGTTAGTACTGAGTGCTATGATTTATTTCCTGACTGCCAAAAGAAGAGTTATATTTTTACTACATATGTATGTATGTATTTGCATGCCAATTTGATCTTCTTCTTGTGAGTGTCTTATTTGTGAGCGTATTATCCCTTTAATTAAATATGCAGTAAAAGAGAAAATATATGCAGTAAAAAGGAAAAATCTTTTATTTTAAACGCTTGAGACAATAAATTTACTTATTTTAATAATAATTCATAATTGTTGATAATATGACCAATAAATATGACGTAACGATTCAAATTATTTTTTTAATGTAAAATACTACTTTTTGTGACTTAAATATAAAAGGTAGACATATGCTCTTGCTCACTTTTTTGTAGGCATTATCAAGCTCTACAACTTTTCCCTAGAACTTAATCATATATCTCTCATCGTTACGGCACCGTTAGTTAGAAACCTTTTCGAACGACCGCTTATTCTCCGACTTACTTTGGAAATCCGACTACCACAAAAAAGTCTTTTTATTTTTAAGCTATTGCATAGCTTTTATCGCGGGCTTAGGCCAGCGCGGCGACCGAATGAAGAAATTTCTTAACGAAAATTAATGATTTTAAACTGATAATTACGTCTAAACGAGTACTGCTTACGATTCGAAAAAAAATATATGTTAAACAAGAACATTTTCCTAATATTCTTAGCTTTGAATATTTTAGATTTTGTTTATATTACATAGTGAAATTAATTTGTGAAATTAGGTCTAACCGTACACAAAAACGACTACAACGCAAATACTATCTGGCATATTATTATGAAACCTACACCATTTTAAAAATAATTCAATTATCTATCTTTTTATCTACGATTTTTTTCGAATAGTCAAAGAATAATATCCGTTTTTTTTGCTTTATTGAATAAAATTCGTGCGCGGCGCTCTATCGGAAGACGTTTAAATTATTCCGAATCATTTGCTTCCGCAGCCGTAAATGATTCGGAATAATTTCGACGTTTTCCGATAGAGCGCAGTTATCTGATATCAGAAATAAATTGAATGAATACAGTATGTTTCTGTATTTCTTATTTCAGTTACCATAAACCTATAGTTTCAATGATAACAATTCCTCAATAACCTACATGTATTGTAAGATAATAAAAATATTTTAAACAATATTAACTTCTCATTTATTCAATAAAAAAAAAATGTTTTCTTATTGGTCACCACTCTCAAAAAGTGTAACTAGAATTAATATCAAAGAAAAAACTTGAATTAATATCAAAGAACAAAAAATACTGCATAAATAAAATAAATAAATAAGTTGTTAGAAAATGCTATGCAATAGCTTTACCGCGGCAGTCCCCGAGTGCCACACGTATTTTTTCAGATTAATATATAGCCTATGACACTTACACATAAAGTGGCTTTCTATTGGTAAAGGAATTTTCAAAATCGGTTCAGTAGATCCACAGGTTACTTTCTACAACGTCACAAACTTTACCTCTTTATAATATTAGTATAGATTTATTAATTAATGTCTACAAAACATTGATTTGGTTTCATAAATAAGACAAGTAAATATATTATTTACTTACGGCATAATTAGATGTGGTGGATGTGGTAAAACCTTGCTAGAGCCATTGCAAGTTGCGCAGAAATGTATACTCAAAATTATTCTCCGCAGACCATATAGCCATCCCAGCAATGAACTTTATGTGGAAGCTAAAGTCCTTGATTGGGGGCAATTTTTTTTAAAAACTTCCCTCTTAAAGCTATTTTTGGAGAATAATTCAAATTTAGGAATAATTCAGAACCGAAGACCAGTCTTAGAAAATAGCTTAATAATACCCAGGATGAAAACATCATTTGGACAAAGACATTACTCTTTCATTATGCCGAGATTTTACAATCTGATCAATATGGAAATAAAAATGAATTTGACATTTAGGGTATTCAAAAATAAAACAAAGAAATGGTCCTCGAGTCATGACAGACTAACCATACATCAAATGTTAGAAATTATAGTTTAATAAAACTTAGGTGCACAAATTATTAATATATTTTTAAATAGTTGTATGTTGATTATATTTTAATATTTAACTAATTACCAATTCATTTTGATGTTATATACTGTTTTGACAATGAATTGTATTTTTTTTACTAGGTATTTTATATTATTTTTTATATTTTTTAACATTTATTTAATATAACTTATTGACTTTTTTATTTTTTTTTATTATAGATTTATCTTACTCTTTAGTGTTATGTCATTTCTGATTGTCTCACTCTATTTGATCATTTTTTTTGAGGATCATATTTTAGGGCAATTTAGTTTTATGAGCATTTTAATAAAACTTTTACATAATTTATTGTAAAATTAGAGTCCTGTCCATCCTAAAACGGACTAGTCCCAGATGGGCGACAGAATCAAATAAGCAAAAGGTTAAGGTTTTGCCATTCGGTTCCTGTTATTTTTATAAGTAAAAACAATGTTTCATAGTAATTAATTCTTAAATAAATAAAATAAATAAATAAATATTTAAAAGAATAATAAACAGAACTGCCATTACAGAAAGTTAACTACTGTATTTATAAATATTTTTATTGCTTTTTTTTATGAAATATATGTGGTTTATATATTTATCCAGAAATATACATGTATATTTACGGAATGTACTTAATCAGACTTTTCATTTGAAACCAAACAGATTAGTTATGACAATTTATTGACATTTGGAAATTTGGATTTAGATAACTACTTACTTCATATTTGGACAGTGAAAGCATTCTATCATACTCAGGACGACATAACAATTATAAAAATACTATACACTTTTCAATTGGTTCAAGTGTTTCGAAGTTATGGTGGAATAAAGAAACGGAAATCATTCATAGAAGTTCAGTAGTCGATCCTGGGTCAGAGTAAGTGGGATTTTGTGGAGGAGGTTTAGCTCAGGATGATTGTGCCCTCCTCGCTTCCACTCGCCCAAAAACTTCAGTCTGTATGTTGTAAATCTGGCGGAGTGAATTATGAGCTTGTCCAGAGGCGGGCAGCAGAGTGCCACCTCTAATACCTCTGTTGGGGTGGTCTTCATGACGCCAGTGGCAGCCCTCAGGTCATCTTGAAGGCTTTTATGCATGTTTATTGTCTCGAGCTTTTTCATCCTGGGTCACCAGACTATTGCGGCATAGGTTAGTCTAGACAGCAGTACTGCCCTGTAGAGCCATAAGGCGACCCTAGGATTGAACCTCCAGGTTTTTTCGATGGCTCTTTTGCACGTCCACATAGAGGCATAGAAGGTTGTTCTCCTGCGCTCGAGGTGGGGCTTCCAATTGAGCTTTTGGTCTAGATAGACTCCAAGGTATTTGACTACTGTAACGTATTCTATCTCCTTATCCAAGAGCTTGAGACACTCAACGGGTTCGGGTTTGTATTTTCCATTTGTTAGTCCAAATGTATGGAAAATTTCCATTTGTTAGTCTCTAACAACAATATCTAGTGACAGTGTAACTTGAAAATATGTTTAGTGATCTAGGGTTAATGACAGATTCGAGACTTTCGAGGACTTTTTTGTTATATTTCCTTCTAGTGTTTCCTTACATTGAGTCTATATAAGTCAACCTACCCTGTATTTGGCAGTCTTCGAGCGCGATAGCTCTTCGGCATCGGAAATATTTACCGCGGCCGTTTCAGAAGCGAAATTTCCCGCATTGTCTCCTGTTGTTATTTTTTTCGTCATAAAAATCGCACCCTTGCGAGTACGCACGCTGTCTCCCACACTTATCAATGTCACACGCCGGGCGTTACTTAATTTTCCGTAGCGCAAACACACGTTTCACAATCCTCTCTCACGCCTGGCATGGCGCGCCCATGTCGCACAGTGGGCCCGATTGCGTTTTTTCGTAAACTAAAATAGGAACTTATTTCTACCGAACGAGACAGAGCAATGCGTTAGAACGGAATATGAAATGAACTATCGTCGATATTCCCGCAACAAAAATACCTGTCGCACTTATAGACGCCCGAATAAATTTGAACTGATTTCGTGCGTTGTTACATTTATCTACTTTATCTTCAGTGGGTAGCTCTAATGCGGGAAAGCGACAACCGTTCATTTCACATTCCGCTCTGCCGTACTGCTCTGTCTCGTTCACATGAAATAATTTCCGCTTTTAATATAAGAGGAAAGCAATCGAGGCCAGTGTTTTAATTCAAATTTTAATGAAAATTGATTTATTGCTTGGAAAAACTACAGCGATAAAAAATAAATATAAAAATAATCAAGATAATGAGCGTACAACCATGTAGATTTCAGCACTAATTAGCTATGCTAATTATAAATTTGCCAATCAAGATTTTGTCAGTTATTAATGTAGCAATAATATAAAGCCTATGTTTCCAACAGTTGATAGTTTTAATTCCGATAGATGGCGTTAAAGGCAATGTAACTCGCAATGTCGCGGTGGTGATAAGAATTACCTATGTATTTCTGAGAAATATCAATATTTATTGTCATACCTGCCGGCAGTGTTTTATTGGAGGATATTTTATCAATCATAGGAAGATATAGATTTTTCACGTCACCTACCCCCTATATAAATGGGGCAAGATAGCTATTTAAACACACTCGTATATGTGCATTCATACCTAAACTACTCCTGCAGCATTCCAGATATTGTGAGTACGCATAAATACCTTAGTTTCATACTTGACACAACTTTAATTAGGAATTGGAACGAATCAAGTTAAGACAATATTTTCTTGTGCCATTGTTCTAGAGTTTCGATAAAAGAAGGGAGCTGTCAACCAAAGTATTTGATTGTGTGTCCCTTTTTATGCAGTTGAAAGCCTTTGAATGTGCTATTAAAAGTGTCAAACTAGTGTAGAACTCGACACAGTGCGCCGTTTCGCTAGCAAATGGAGAATTCTGTTTGCATTGTTCAGCTGTTTCACTTTGCGCGGGCGTTTGCAAGGGAATGGATTCGCGCGAAAAAGTGTTTGTTTTTCGCCAATCCTCCGGGAATATCTTTGTAATGAGTGTATGTATATGCTACGCTCCACCATTGCACGAATACAGAACTTTTGAGAACTTATATACATTGACCGTTACTGCACTTTTATGCAATTTGCAACTTACAAAAAAAAAAAGCAATCGCTTTACTCCAGCGTTTCCTAAACTATTTTTGTCCTGGACCGGTCATTTTTATGCTTTACCTTCGTGGCCCACTATTTTTTTTTTGCTATAAAAATAAAACATATTTGAATGCCCACATAGAAGTTTATGATCTTTAGATCATATTTATCATAGGTTCATAGGTTCTCATTAGTTCATAGGTTCTCATAGGTTCTCATTAGGATTTATCATAGGTTCTCCAACGTGGGCGATAACCCCCCCTTGTGGAAGTTTGAGACTTTCAGGAGGGCAGTAGAAGACCCAGAGAAAATTAAAGGGGGGAGGGGGTTTGAGATGGCACAGTGGGGACGTGAGCAGTTTAAACAATATAGTTTAAAAAAGAAAAAAAACACGCTAATCACGTACTAATAAAGCAAAATAAACAGCTAATTTTTGACGTTTTCATTTGGATGCGTTCGGGTTTGAAAGTGAACGTAGTCTTTTGTTTGTCATCTGCCAATTTGTCAGAAGGTCTAATATAGGTTCGAATGTCTCTGAATATAAAGGCAGTGGTTGTTCATTTTATTTTCATAAACATTATAACGCGCATTTGATAACAGGGTTTAAGGAGTTGATTTTTTACTCACGTATCTGTAAAGTAAAAACCATGTTGGAAGCAAATGACGGCAGTATAGTGTGGTAGATTATATTAAATACGGATTTATCGAAAATCCCATAAATACATCATCGCCAATATAAGGCACGTATAAGAAATATTTAATTTAATCCGGTAATATTATCCGAAAAATTCCTTTGAGCAATAGTTCAGTGTCATATCCTATCTTACGACTATATAATATTACAGTGTAATTACATGTTTAAATATAATTGTTGCAATAGCTGTGTCAGATTCGCGACATATGGTAAGTAAAATAAAAATAGGGGGCTCTAAAAAAAATATTCTTAAAGTGGGCGGTGGGCAAAATAAGGTTATTTATTTTAATTGTTGCCATGCGAATCCCGCCGTCACAGTAGCTGGAGGTAAGGGAGCGGTGAACAAGGTGCAGTGTTGAGTTTAGGCGTGCGTAAAGGTAGCTCGGGTACATCATATCCGACCTCGCAGTCGGTGTTACATTTTTGAGTTGAGAGTTAGTTTATTATTTATAGTATTGTTTGGTTTATTTTTATAGTTATTGTTTGGTTTATTTTTATATTTCTCAAAATGTCTTACGAAAAAAATTTACGTCGGCTACAAGAATTATTAGCAAACTGTTTAAGTGCATGGAATATGCGATTTTTATGTGCGGATATTGTGCTGATTTGTAAGTGTAATTTTGGTGCTCTGCTGCTTGGTCTCTTAGTTATTTCAAGACTTTTTAGTTATATTTTCTATTTTCATAATAAGAATATACTACGGTTATGTTGATTTACGAAAGAAGTTGGAATTATATTAACAACCAAAACTTGTTCTTTTTCAAAGAAAATGTAGATGCTAAGTTATGTAAATACTAAAAAAAACGCTTGTGAACCTTAAGCATAGCATTTCATTTACTCATCTTATTGCATGGATTCTATTATTAATATACCAAGTAAAGAAGTACTAAATGCATAATTATAGTATCAAAAATTCGGCATCAAAGTTTCGGGTTAAGCATCAAAGTTTCATCGAATATCTAATACCCACCTCACAGTTGGTGTAACAATTTCTCACCTCACACGCCGAGTTGAAAAAAAATATTTAAACAATAATAATTATAAATAACATCATAAAAATGAAACAGCTGTATAGAGTTATCAATTAAAATCAAACAAAACGAAAATGACATCCAATGAAACCAATACATCACAGCATGAAAGTAATATGAAATGTCTACTTAAGTACTTATTTACTTGAAATACTAGTTTCATTCAATAATTAAGTAAATCTAGAATTCATTTAAATTTCACAAACGTTTGGTTGATAAAAATATTGTTTCGTCTCTTTTCTCAAATTGTTGAATGCAGATATATTTCAAAGGTTTTTTTAATATGTTTTAAAAATCTATAGGCATGTATGTAGGTTCGTTGATACTGTGTAAGTGTCATATCCATCTACTTAGTCTTATTCAATAGCATAAACATAAAATTGAATTATGAATAAGAGCGCATTCAAAATTATACATGGCGAGACTCCCTCGCCCTTTCCGGGAACTCGTACAAGTTTATGTTCTATTCTATTGTAAAACATACGTAATAATTCCGCGAAAGGTCATTAAAACAAGGGTCATAACGAACACGAGACAGTTTCCCAAGAGAATTGAGAGGGTATGCGAATGTACAATATTTAATCCGTCTATTTACTCTGTAATTGACTCATACGAGTGCTATACACGACATGAGTATGAGGCCCTCTACGAGTATAAGTATTCTCTGGGGATAAGGGAAAACATGAGTATTCGCACGAAAGGCAGTTTACTGGCAAGCGAGTGTTGGTGTAATTTTAGAATGGAGCAGTTTCATCTTCTTCATTAAGTACCATGTGTGGGGTAAAATTAATGCGTATTACGAAGACCTGAGAAAAATATCTGATGTGGGTAAATAGGCGGGGAAATAGACCTGGGAGGAAATAGGCGGGATCACAAATGTAGGGTTTGACCGGTAGGGCGGTGTCGACTACAACGGGCGAGCCAGTCTCCCCAGGTTGGTATGACGATATGTGATCGTTCTTTCGGCCGTGGGATGAAAGTAGACTGAGACAATACAAATCTACTGCCCAGCTATGCCACCTGCCCGTCAAAGACCAACGCCTTACGGCGAGGCACCGGGAAAGCTACACAGCGGGCAGCCTCGTCCCCTAACTACCAGTTTTAAAAGTATATCTTCGTCTGGAATTAACTATTAGGATACCTCCAACCTCTCGACTGGTCACGAGTTCGATGTCACTTGCGCGACCTCTACCTGCCATATGTTCAGCGGTGATCCAGTTTGAATTGGATCTTATGGCCCAAGCTGCACGAACCGTTCGCTACCTAATTTTCAACAATAAAAATTCAACGCTCATGAAGCGTCAGGCACAGAGTCTATTTGCGTATGCGCCGGCGAGCGGACGGTGATAAAACGTTCGATTGCAGCACTCACATAGTAAAACTGTCTTTGCGCAGTGGTGGTATACCGGTGTTAATGGTAAACCATATTTCGCTCACTTTTTAGCGTAACTCTCAGAGCACACATATAATAACTCTCAGAGAACAGGCACAGAGTCTACGTGCGTATGCGCCGGCGAGCGGGCGGTGATTAAACGTCTGATCGCAGCGCTCACACAGTAAAACTGCCTTTGTACAGTGGTGGTATACAGGTGTTAATGGTAAAGCATATTTAGCTCACTTTTTTAGCGTAACTCTCGGATCACACATATAATAACTCTCAGAGCACAGGCACAGAGTCTACGTGCGTATGCGCCGGTGAGCGGGCGGTGATTAAGCGTTCGATCGCAGCGCTCACACAGTAAAACTGTCTTTGCGCAGTGGTAATATACAGGTGTTAATGGTATAGCATAATTAGCTCACTTTTTTAGCACACATATTTAGAGTAACTCTCAGAGCGCTCTCACGGTTTAATTAATTGTAATAAATTTAAGGACTAAATAAAACATGTGGCTAAGCGCGTCGCTACATAATTAACCAGTCAATATAATCAAATTAAGATAAAACACTCACCGCTTACTCTGCAGATGTAATCGCGCTTGAAAGTTTATCGGTGTAAATGCTGATTTTTTATAAAGTGAAATCAGCGTAAAGGCTAAATGTCCAAGGGAATGAGCAACTTTTTGGAGTCTAAATTATAAATTGGTTCCTTATCGAGGGATTTCCTTAGAAACTATTTTAAATTAGTGTCCATAAACTTCCTCAACATGGTCGTTCCCAAGAATCATGTAACATTAATTGGAAGAAAAATGTATTCTTACAGCGTCAAACTAGACGAAGTTTCCCGGCGTTTCAACGAAGTTCATTTGCCGTCAGAATTAGTCGCGTAGCCAGCGGCAAAAAGTGCAAGAATTTTAAAAAAACTCATACTTTCAGATCAGGCAGTATTTTGACATACTTACCTAGAAAATAAAATGAAATAAAATCAACAAATTAATACCTAATGACGGTTTTTATTAAGAAATATATTGTTATAACTAATAATGAATAGGTTTGAATATTACACATATTTATTTATATATTTCTATAGACTTTTACTTTAACTTATAATCTATTCTTTTCTTAGGAACTCATAGATAAAAGCCATAAAAGGTAGGGTGTGTGAAATTCATGCGTACTTTAATCACGTGTCGCGCGTTCTTAGGCTAATGGCGAAAACCAAGGCCCTACTTGACATGAGCAAGACGAACCTTAGAACCACTAACGGTCTCCTCACCGGACAAACGACCCTTAGAGCACATCTATTCAACCTTGGCTTGACCAAGAGCAAAGACTGCCGAATATGTGGCGAAGAACCTGAAGACAGCATACACATCGTTGGTCGCTGCCCAGGCCTCGCCGCTAAAAGACACAGTTTACTGGGACGAGCATTTCTCGAACCTAGCGATCTGCCCAACTTGAAGGTCAGTGATCTACTTGAACTGGTAAGAAGTACTGGGCTACTAGCTGACCACTGACCTAACCACATAGTGGGTAGTTACAAAAGGTGACATCAAGGGCTGGAAACAAGCTGGAACAAGTTACAGATCTAGGTGACATCAAGGGCTGGAAACAAGCCCCCACTCTGTTTACTACTACTACTACGAGACTTTTATTTTTAAAAAAACAAGACGACTTTTCTTCAACTTATAATCTATTAAGTTTTTTATTAGAAACTAATAGATAAAAGCCGTGTGTGTGAAACTCAAGCGTACTTTAATCACGTGTCGCGCGCTCTGAGGTTGATGCCAGAAGAATGAATTGCACTAATCGGAACGGTAACGTCGCATTTGCAGCTACCACAGTATACCATACATTAGACAAAAATTAAAATCGAAGCGAATACGTCACGAGTCGTAAGGGCTCGGATATGCTCGCCAGATGTTCGCTACTCGGCCCCAAAAGCTCGAAAAAGTTGACAGCATTTACGTATCCCTCTGCCCACATTCCTCGCACCCTCTTCTCGCAATGCTCTGTGTCTGGAGAGAGAGTGTACTGTTGTCTCGGTATACTGAGGAAACGAAATTTCTGGGGTGTGTTGTACCTCACTTCGTAGACAGAGGGTTAAATATGTAAGCCCAGGAACGTTTCTGATGTCGAACAACGATTTAATATCCAATAAAAAATGTATGTATTACCAACTCTAAGAATGAGGTACGACGATAATAAGCAATAAATTGAAATTCAAACAAGCGATAGTAAACAAGCGAAATAAATGTGCCGCACGTGTAGAGATTGTAATAAATATTGAATAAAACGAACGGATGTAGTTAAGGGGAGGGCGGCTGGAGCGATGAAGGCTAAAGGCAGCCAATGAAAAGGGAAATCTCAAGACATAAAGTGCTATTTCAACCGACAGAGGTGGAACTGAATTACCCCCGCAAAGATTTGGCGCTTCTATACGACAATCGATCCATGGTTACGACCAGCTAAGGTTCATGGTATTTACGATCCCAACGGAAGGATATCTAGGTAGAGTCGATTAAATTTAAGCTGGTGTAGTTGTCAATAAAAAACAATGAAATATTCAGAATCTTCCGAACTGTCCCGTCCATTTAAGTTTCTAAGTCTCGGAAAATAGGTAGCGAATGGTTTCGTGCAGTTCGGCCTAGGCCCGAACTATTGTGAACCTATTGTGTTTATTCTCTCACATCTATTCTCTCACAAAAAATACATAACAAGAGATCCTTGTATTCAATATTTATTATTATTATGGTAATTATTGAAAAAGCTAGCACTCTTAGTGTCCCTAATATTCATATGTTTACGTTGGTGACCCGGATTCATTGCTCTTGAGGATGTAATAGATATTAAACCGATATAATTTCAAAGACAATTTTCTTAAAATAACTTCTTCTCTTCTTGTAGTGTCGTCTCCTAACGAAGGTTGCCAATCATCTTGCTGATTTCAGTCTTGGAGACCGCCGCATGGAACAATGCGCCAGTGCTCAGCTGGAACCACTGGCGTAGATTTTGCAGCCATGATGTCATTGGCCGCCCAGGCCTCCTCTTGCCTGGATTTTCCCCCTGGATTTCTATTTGTAGGAGTTCGTATTTGGGATTGCGCATTTTGTGGCCGAAGTGTTCGAGCTTGCGTCACTTTACGGTGTTGAGTACCTCCGTCCCTTTTTTATTCAGTCTTTGAAGGACAGTATTTCGAACTTTCTGGACCCACGATATTTAAAGCATTCTCCGATACACCAACATCTCAAACGCTTCAAGGCGTTTGGCCATCCTTTCTGTGAGTGCCCAGGCCACAGTTTCATATAGGAGGATGGAGTATACGTAGCATTTTTCTATACGCGTCCATAGATTAAGGCTCAAATTACGGTCACAAAGGATTTTCTCCATTTTTCGAAAGGCGCTACGGGCCTGCTCGATTCGGCATTTATTATAATTTCGACACTGTGGTCCCCTTTGTCGTTGACTTTGGTACCCAAGTATTTGTATTGGCTCACTCTTTCAAGGTCTGTACCATTGATATTTATGAGAGTTTGACTTTGACTGCAGTGTAAATTATATTATATTATATATTTAGTTTAAGCTACTACTTATATTTGGTTTAAGCTACTACGGCTACCCGCATGTATTAAAAAGTAAACTTTATAATACATGCATTCTCCTATGTCTTACACTTTTGCCAACGAAACATGGAGCGAAGCATGCTAAACATAAGGCTACAGGACAGGTGGACGAACTCAAAAATAAGGAAAATAACAAAGGTGAACGATGTTTTGAACAAAATTAGAAAACTAAAATGGAACTGGACTGGTCACATCATGAGAACCAACAAAGAAATATGGACGAAGGACGTAATGGAATGGTATCCTAGAAAAGGGAAAAGGCAAAAAGGACGTCAAATTATAAGATGGGAAGATGACTTACCGAAAGGATGGAGAAGGTTGGCTTGGTACAGAGATGAATGGAAGAAAATGGGGGAGGCCTATGTCGAAGGACAACCTGATCAAAAAATTGGCTGCCGAAGAATATGTTACCTTATTTAAAAATTAAATTAAAAATTTATAAAATATTTTGTTTCATCACAAAAAGCAAAATTGTACAATACGGTCAGCGAATAAAGGCTTTTATTATTATTATTATTTTTATTATTATACTACGGCTACTATAATAACGAAAATCAAATATTTACCAATAAAATAAATTCAGGACGGCTTAATCGCGAGAAAATACACCCAATTTCGTCAACGAGCATAAAAGGAAAAAGGGGGAGTCACCCTTCACTGTCCCAGTCTACTACGCCCGGCGAATATTCACTTTGCGTTCCGAAAATATATCCCCTTAATATTCGTTATCGGCATTTATCTATCAATCAGCGGGCGGCTTTGAAAGCTTTCCATTTTTGAAATTACGGCGCGTCAGTCAGACAAGATGGCAGCGGAGCGACGCGACGCCGGGACGCCGGAATACGATGTCATTCCTCACTTCACACCGACGTCAAAAAAGTAAATATTTCATAGGTGCAAACCGACAGAGGAGCGGTAAACAATTCCGATATTGATCTGGTAACTCCAAACAATGTATAAAACGAAATTATGGTAATTACGATGGAAAACACGAGGCTTAAGTTTGTTTATTTTTTTGTTTTAGGATGAGAATCTCATAAAAATCACTGGGTTAAACTAAATATAATGTGCATGTTTTCTCGGCGTAGTACATGTGGTAAGATATAAACACAATGTTTATTATTTAGATAATTTAATTATCCCAAAGATAAGTTAATAGAAGAGATGGCTTACCAGTGATAACGTCGACAGTGACTGTGACAGTGAATAATTATGCTAATTGTACATTCTTATATATCAGTAGAATTGCTACTGGTGGGGTAATTTTCATTTGAATAAACTCATGACTATGAAAGACGTTCTTTTGTATACAATGCTAAATTGCTTTGTGCGAAAGACTCGTTTGAAAATTAAATTATTATTTCTTTGAATACTATTGGTCATCGGCCGTTCGACAGTTTTGCTTGTTAAATTACGTAAACTGTACCTTGGAATTAGATATGATTGTTGATTTAAATGTTACATGGTTCATCATCATGAGTTATTACACACATATTTATAACCTATTTCAGAACTCACATAAAAATGTACCTTCATAAAAATTTGATAAAAAAAGATCATAATCAATTTGGAAGAATGTATACACTATTAGTTATAATTCATGCGTATTATCTGGACAATCAATTTAAAATTACAAATATAAATAACGCTATAGATATGATAAATATTATAAAGAACATAATACTCGTAATTATAACGGTCATTGTCGTCTTGACGCCGTGACATGAATTGCAAAAACTTTGAGAGACGGAAACAGTCTACTGTTCGAGCTACTATGCGACGATCCAACATAGTCCTACCTCATCAACGAAGGCACTGGAAATTCAGTACTGCTGCCTTGCTCCATGTCACTACTGATAATATCAGAAATTTAGGATAATTACGACATATTAGGGCATCAAAAAATCAGTAGGAATAATTTGAAATGGCCAATGATAAAACATCGGCACCGCCATTAAAATTAACATGTTCAACAATGTCAATATACAAATGCAACACATTATGTCACATTTACTAATATATTTGTATACCACTAAACAACAAAGGACAATAATAATAGAGATAGTCCACCGCTTCTGCAATAGATTGTAGTAGATGAAGTTGAGGGCACTTTGCATAATAAGCAAACACATAAAAATACGTTACGATCCTTAAATTATTCTATTTCGTAACCATCCCATGGATCAAGGGTTGCTAAACAAATGAATGAAAAGGACTGAAGCGCATTTAACAGATTGTGGAGTATTTAATTTAATATGTATAATATGCCTTTATATAAAGTTTTGACTTTTTCGTTAAGGCGATGAAATTTTACAGACTGCGTCACATGTTAAAAGTCGTTTGCCCAGCTAGAAAACAAACCAAATTTTCCGCATGTGGTATTGCCACCCGCGCTAAGAATATGGAGTCAGATATAATTGTCACATCGCTTTTACGAGTGAACATCGTTGACAACGTGAGCGGGCTTAACCGTCCTACCTTTTGATTATTATTCAAAAATAAGGTAAAAAATCGTTGGGATTTTTATTCAATAGATTTCTTAATAACAATATTTGTTTATAATATATCAGAAAACTTTTTTAATCCATAGAGCAAATTCTAAACCTTTTTTAAGTATTTAGAATAGTAGAAACAATTTGACGTATCAAGCACGTTTTGTTGGTTTCAGTTTTTTTTTTGTTTTTTTTTTTTCTTGAACATTTGTTGCTTATGGGAGCTAATATAGCGGAAATATTACGTAAGTTCATATAGGCAGGGCGGCTAATAAGCTCACCCACTCGCCAGTCTGAAATAAACCGTCCACCCGACATCTACTCTGTGTTTTCATCTTCGTACAGATTCCAAATACCGCAAACTGTGGTCGTCAACGGTTTACGCTGACTACACGGACAACATGGCCACGGTGAAACTACGAAAAATTTCTCGTTCATCCATTCGACGGAATGCGATACCAAATGGATTTTTTTCTGTTTCAAAATAAACAATTTGATTTTCATTCCACTGATTTATTCTTGGACTAACTGTATGAAATATTTCGCTATATCGGACGTTGATCCGACGTCACGTTAGTTTAATTGCCGCGTCATCGTCCTTCTTTGCCATGATATAGCGGTCGCACTCTATCGCTCGCCTGTCAGTATATAACACACCAGTTTGTAGCTGTGTCTCTCGTGTTACTAGAAGGATAGTCGTGAGCAGTCGCGTGGCACGGTACTGGCTGCGCGGAAACCGCGTAATGCCCAATTTGGCGCGGGAGCCGCGTTACTACACTTCGTCTGGAAAGCTTTAAAGTTGGCATCGGGGAGGGAATCGCGCTAGTGCCTACTTGGACGAACAAGTGAAAGAACAAAGCCCGAGTCAGCGTTCAACCGCAAGAAGCGAAAAGCTGAGTCGGTCCTGGCCCATCTGTCCTGCCCAACGCTCTGGGGTCTACCGAGTCGCTGCTTTGATTTGCGGATTAGTAAAATAAAATAGAATAGAATAAAATAGATTAATACATCCAGAGAAGCGCAGCGACTTGCAGGAGGAGGTAATTACGTCTGTAGCCGCAATTTTGCTTTGGTACACTCAACAAACCATGCAGCGAAGAGTGGGAAACTGACCCGGCTCACGAGAATTCCTGCTAAAGGGCAAATGCCCAGCGGAAGATGTCACGGGTCTTAGACAAGGGTCTTCGACTGAACTATGGAATGGTGGGTTACTTCAGTTGTTCCCGTGCTATTTGCGGCACAGATTCATTTCGGCCGTTTCTGCGTTCAACGCTCCAGATACTTCGTTGCATTTATGCTCGCTTTCAATGTTGCCCGTCTACCTGGTAGCGAATTGTTGCGTGCTTGCGAGCTTGGGTTTATAGGTAATGTATACTGTATTACATAATCATTTTGTTTCTGCTCATGGGACAGTACTGAGATAATATATTTAGTCAAATACAGTATGTAAGTTTATACAGTACTACAAAATAAACGTCTGTGTTTTAAATCGATGTGTTTTTATTGTATAGATCAATATGACTCGGCTTAGAGAAGATCTCTGTTACGAATACCTTGATATACCGATTTTTTAAATATCTTTTCACTTTCGTGATATTACTTCTATAGCATAACTACTTATTTCTTTAAAATGTGCTCGTGCCCGAATATGGGTCGGGAATTCCGCGCAGCCAAAGAGGCATAACTCCCCTCGAGATAAAAGAGCATAATTTCATTTTCCGTAACATTACCATAAAAGTGTTTTGTTGCTATTATAAGCAGACGACTGCAGCTATTGCGTGGGGGAATTGTGGACGCGGTCGCGGAGGAGGTTGATGTAAACGGCAAATGAAATACACCGACGTTATTTGAGAGGCCATGAGAAAGAAATTGTAGTACTATGTAAGGTAGGGAGTAGCTCTACGAATGTATTATTATATTTATCGTGCAATCTACATCAAATTTATTATTAGGGTTTGTACCTACTGGTTTTCATAGCTGTAAAATATATGTATTGTTTAATTACCTTAGCGTATATCTGACGAACGTCTAGGACTTAAGATTCCTTGTACAAACTCTCAGAAGAATACCGGAAGGATTTTTTTGTGTATTACTCCTAATAGGGACTTGTGTTCCATGTGTGGATTTTTGGTTTGCGCAGGATTGTCGTAAATTTTTATTATTTGAAAGGTCATGTATTTTTAATTTTAGAGTCATTAAGAGTCAGGAGATTATAATTTTGCCATGCTTTGATTATAGATAGTCCGTTTTCGTTGTAATTGTACACATCGTCCCAGGATTTTCCTCTGAATACAATAACTGTGTCGTCTGCAAAGGTGATAGCTTCTCCTCCTTTAAAGGTCATTCTTATAAGGTCATTAATGTAGATGAGGAATAAGATTGGCCCTAATATACTACCTTGCGGTACACCGTACCTAACACGTGCTTCCGAGCTGGCCGTCTCACCAACTTTTGTTGTTGCTAATCCTGCGCAAACTAAAAATCCACACATGCAACACTGTCGCTGTCGGCAAGAATGCGACACAGCCTTGTACATGTACGGAGGTGGAAAGAGTATATACAATAAAGTACCTAGAATTTACTCTGGACTATACACTTAAGTGGGAAGATTAAATCAGTTGCACTGCAACAAAATTGAGAAAACTTGTACTTACATTCAAGTTGATAAGAAATGCCGTATCTAAAGATTTAGTACGAACGATATATTTCGCATTGGTTCATAACATACTAGCATACGGAATCAAAGCTTGTGGTGGAGCCTCGCTGCAAGGCACTTGAGCATCTAATTAAGGCCCAAAAGTCGCTATTAGGAGTAAATTCTTTCAATTCAAAGGAGTCTTTCAAATTAGCATTATTTTTCTGATTAGTAACTGTTCTTTGATTGGTATATTATTATGTGTAATATTTTATAGCATTATTTTATTATTAATATTGAAATTAGTCTAGTCGTCAAATAATGCCAGTACTACTAGAAAAACAAAAGCAGTGTATTTCGTATGCTCAGATACTGGCTGTTCGGTCTAGTTGGTCATTCTTCTAGAATAATCGTAATAGTTGAGTTTATTTCCTTCTCGCTTATATAACAAGTTAAAATTAATATCTGTGCGATCACACTGATAACTCTTTACAGGTAGCGAACGGTTTCGCGCAGCTTGGGCCATAAGATCCACTGTGTTTTCGGGTCGGTCCAACTCACGATTCAACTCCTATTTAGTAGTCTCCTCGTGGTCAGGACTACCCTGGCAAAGATTCTCTCGTCTCAGGCCTTGCGGCTGGTGGATCGGTTTCCCTTGGTGGATATTCTCCCGGCTCTACTGTACATACAGTTTGCGCACCGTGCGGCGGCAGACAATTGGTATGTGCACTCTCACTAATTGCTGAAAGAGTCGGAAGACTGTGGAAATGTACTGTTTCCTAAGCAGCGGGGGTGGATTTTGACCTGTCGTTAACCACTCTTAAAATGACCAATTGGCTACCTGATCCTGAATTCAGCGCCGGGCAAAGATGTCTATGGCCCTCGATAGATTCGTTGATAGAGAGTTGGTTGACTGGAAGATAATGTAATGTAGCAATAAGTCCGACATTGTACCTTATTTGTATTGTGCAATAAAGAGTTTTTCATTCATTGATTCATATATTCAAACTGAATAACCGCTGAATATTTGGCAGGTAGAGGACGCGTAAGCGACTTCAGACCCGTAACCAGTCGGGAGGTTGGAGGTTATTCTGATGGTTAATTCCAGGCGGATATCCTTCTCAAACAGGGCGAGGCTGCCCGCTGGGTACCTTTCTTATTGCCTCGCCGTAAGGTGTTGGCCTCTGTCGGGCATGCTGGCTTAGCCATACGATAGATTTATATTGTCTTTAAGTCATCTACGCTCACCTCGCGGGATATAAAACTTACTGAGGTGACGGGATCGCCCGTTGTAGTTGACAACCCAAGTTAATAATACTTTACAAGAATATAAACCAATAAATATATAAATAAATAAATAGAATTATGAATTCACACCTGTAAATGTGAATAATGGTATTACTGATGAAATAATATCTTAACCCTTCGAGAAGGGGCATAATTTCATGGCAGACCGCGGCAATTTATTGGAATTTCTTGCAATATCGCCGCGCTCGACAAAAAGTACTATAACTTTGGAACTACTACAGCGGTCATAAAAAGAGTAACTGTGCAATGATTGCATTGAAATTTCGTATATAGAATATTGAAATCTCATTTTATAAAACAATTAGATAGGTATAAATAAATATGACAAAGTCGAAAAAGTAAAAAACAACTCAGCATTTCTAACTTGTGTTTGTCTTACTGAAAAATACGGAACCCTATTTAGAAATTGAAAATACTATCGTAATCTTTATTAGATTCTCTATACTCCTTTATTAATGTAATACTTCGTTTTGCTTATTTACGTACAAAAATATTTAGATATTAACTCATAAAAACCAATAAAATTTTCGATGATCTCTCGAAAAAAAAAATGATGTTTGACAATGGAATTTTTCTACTAATACCCGCGAAATGACCCGCAAAAATATTCTAGCGGCCGTCTATGTATTTATGGTAATAATGATATATATTTGGTATGGATTTTAGGATGCGTTCGAATTAGAAAATAATATTACTCTGCGCTCCGGGAGCAAGCCGTCAATATTGGTCGTTACGTAGTAAACGATGTTCTGATGTGCAAGCAAATTTGGTCGCTACGTAGCCGAAGGGTTATAACAATGTATTCATTTTTAAGACAAAAGAAATGATGATTACGACGATGAAAAAAGGCTTGATTTCATGGCAATTTATCAGAAGGAAATAGAAGGCGCGGCTTCAGAAACCAAGGTGTCTCTCGGTAGCACTGCGCAATTTCGCGCAATGTCATAATTGAGAGTAATAATGAATTCAATTATGAGACGCTATCGCAGGAAGGAGATAATAATATTACGGTGTAACTGGCAATCACGAACGGCGGCGACGTCTATTAGGGCGGTTGCCCACTGGCCGGATCCCAACCGGATACCGGAAGACGTTTATGAGAAGAAATCAACAAACTATTGTAATCCCAGTTTATTTATTTGTTTATTATATTCATTTTATTTATTCAAGAAAATATATAGAAATTATTTAAACGCAATGATACTGTCTCTCTTCTTACTAGGCAGCGCCTGTACAAATGAAAAAAGCCAATCTTATTATAGCAATTTAAAATACAAAGGACAAAGGGCAAAAATGTATGGGCGCTGGTCACACCTCTCGAATAAAAATAACATATGTAATATTATACAGATCTATTTATCTAGAATATTTATTTATTTATTTATTTATTTATTTATTTAACAGGGAAAACATTATTATTTATTGACATTATTTATTTATTTATTTAACAGGAGAAACAAATTTATGACCATTACAACTGTGAGGGACCACCCCTCACTAGACTCCAAATTGTTCGGTGTGAGATGGTGGTATCAACTTACGAGTTATCTCCGTATTGAAAGGCGGTTTGGAATGAAGTAGAAGATATTTATTGATTGAAGGTTTGAATATTGCCAGTTATAACGCTTCCCGAACAGGTTATGTTGACGCGAGTGTATAGATGCGCGACTGCGGTCACGAGGATATATGGATGAGGATTGTATGTGTGCTCCTAGTATCTTGTACTGGGCACGGCTCGAGTCTGTGGGATTACAGACTGATGCTTCGAGACTAGGAAGGATAAGGAAAGGAAACCAAGGAGTCGGATTCGTTGACACACCTCGTGAGAAGGGTACCGAATATGCCGTCGCAACCTTGGGGGAAGGTGATCACTCCGGGAATGATACTTTGGTTGCTTTTTTGCCAGTTTATATAGGCCGATAAATGATGCAATCCAAAATATTCCGAGTAAAAGTATTGTTTCATCGTGCTGATTCATGGCTGCACGGGTTAAAATAATAGCTGAATTCTGTCAGTGGATTTCACTGGAAATCGATGCATTTGTTGATCGCATGTAATGGACTTAAGGTCCGTTACACAACTTACCTCAATTATGAGCCATTTCGACGTTTTAAAGATCGGAATCATCTTAATTATGGCTAAATATACGAAAACCACCATGCCAATTATTTAATATATAATATTTGCAGAGAAGATTCAGATATAATATTATATTATGATGTACGGTTACTGGGCACACAATTTCGAACAGCTGACCTTAGTATATTACTCACTCGTACATACCTCAGAGAACACAGCGGGAGTGAAGTCATGAGACACATTACAGAGTTCGACAAAATATACTGCTGACAAACTCGATCATTCCTAGGAATATATAGTTTGTACTCCCACAGCGTCGAACAGCTGACCTTAGTATATTACTCACTCGTACATACCTCAGAGAATATAGCGGGAGTGAAGTCATGAGACACATTACAGAGTTCAACAAAATATACTGCTGACAAACTCGATCATTCCTAGGAATATATAGTTTGTACTCACACAGCGTATGTATTTTGTCGTTGCGGGTATTCTGCGATGGTTCTTAACCGACTTCAAAAAAAGGAGGAGGCTATCAATTCGGTTGTATCTAAAATCGAAGACTATCGCGGTTGTTTGACATTATAAATAGGATAGAAATGATTTTACCGCTTGAAGTTTGTAGCACCCGACGTTTCGGCGACGTTGCAGCCGCCGTTGTCTAGGGTAGACTGAAAGAGCTATCAATCCGTTGTTCCGCGGGTAGGCCGCATACCGCTGCCGCCACTGCGTGGATAGATGAAGCGGTGATACGGTGTCTACTAAATCTATCGCAAATTACGGCATGCTTTGCCTGGGATTCGGCTACCCGGGATCAGGTAGCCGAATGGTTGTTTCAAGAGCAGTTGTCATTAGGTTAACAACTACCCCCGCTCTATAGGAAACATTGCTGGTTCTAGACATCCCCGGCTGTAAGTCGGAATGCACAATCCAGTCGGAATGCACAATCAAGTCCAGGAGCGCCCGAAGGTTTGACTCCTAGGGGAGAATGGCCCGCAGGCCAGCGTCCTAACCTTTGTCTCACTTCTGCGTGGAGGCCCCGGATAGGTGTTGACCCGTGCGTTTGACCGACCCTATACAACTGGGTCTTAGTGGCCAAACTGCAGCAAGGCCCATTAGCTTCCGTTTTATGTGTAGTATATATTTGTGGTTTTCAGTTGAAAAGTAACAATATCTTATCGGCTTAGATTTGTTTGATGCAACTTTACTATTATAGTGTAGCCTTAACTCAAATCGCGTAACAGGATTTTAGATAGGTACTGATTGCTTGTATGCAGTTATCGATATATTGAATATATTAACCCCTCACATGTGAGGCGTCCAATAATGGATGCCTATGGCAAAATGTATACAAAATGTATATAAATTTATATAAATGTAAATATAAATGTAAATGTGCGCCGCTCTATAGTATATTTCCTAGTTGTTTATTTCAAAGATCACAGAAACGAGTAATAATTCCATTCCTGGATGCGATCGTGTTGAAACGAGGAAATCGGAACAAGTCATAATTTCTTGTAGTTCTTGTTGGAGCATTAATTTTAATTTCTCCCAATAGATCGTTACAGCTATTTTTCATAGTTCCAAGAGTAATTTTCGCTCACTATAGGGAAACCTAAAATCTCATCAGCATACTATTAAGCTAAAACTAAAATGATAACGTAATTGTATTGGTCAAACAAAGCCTTTAATAATAAGTACTTTGTACACGCAAGGTAGCGTAGCATGATAATAGTATTCAATATAATATTTACCGAGTGTGTCCCATGAAGGTCATAACCCTCTTTGGGATATTGTTATTATGAACATAATATATATTATAAAGGTACAGCTCGGAAGAGATTATATTAATAGCAAAAATATTCAAATGAGGTTAAAATAAAAATATTTCTTTAATTTATTTATGTAATCATTTCGGAAAACGTATATAACACATCACGGAATACAGAGAGAAACTTCACTGGCTGTCGACCCGGGAGAAAAGAGACTTGCGAGTTCTTTGTATGGATTTCAAGATCTTTGATGAATAAGAATAAGAATAATTTATTTTCAAAAATCCGATCTGGGCATAGAAATTACATATCTAGTGGTATTTCTACAAATAAAGTTACATTTCAAATTACTCATAAAATTATAAAAAAACTATGAAAAACTAACAATTGAAAAAAAACATAGAAATTCAAAAATTCAATAACAAAGACATCAAAACTAGAAAATAAAAAACAACAGAAATAATGAGAAAACATAGAGAATCAGCAATTCAATAACAAAAATATATAAAAACTAGAAAAATAGAAAAATAGAAAGCATCCAAAGTGTTCTACATAAACTACATTTAACAAGGATCAAACTAACATTATGATGGCGTCGCTCCCAATTATCTTACCGGCAGATTTACTGCACTATTTGCTCATGGTCGTCCTCTGATATCAAAAGACAATCTGCTACTCTCTATCCCTAGTCACAGCACTGACTTCTTCTCTTTCTCTTTTACCGTGCATGGCGCCCGTCTTTGGAATGCTTTGCCGAAAAATGTGAGAAGCGCGCCAAGCATAACATGTTTCAAAATCAGACTCAGAGAGCATTTGAAATCTTTCAGATAAAATCCCTTTTCCCTCCCGTTCCCCTACCTTTTAAACTATAGCGACCTTATAGGTGTTAGATTATTTTGATGTGGCACATCCTGTGCCTAAACAGAGTTAAGTATATATTTCAGTTTATCCTCTTTTATTTTATTTGCCATACTCTTTATATATGTTAGGTTATGTAGTCTGCTCGCAAATAATGCTCATACCTTTTATTGGTATTGGTTAACTCTAAAATATTGCCTGCAGGCAATAAGCTCGCCTTTTCTTAAGAATAAAGCGTTTTATTATTATTATTACAAGCTTTTATTTACCTTGAAATATTTGTCAGTTTCTTTATGTCAAATCTTGCAAACTGAATTAGAACCACTTTCTCTTATCCTATGAATTTAAAATTTTACATGTTGGTTTAGTTCCGAAAACATGCATTTTTTTGGAGAGAATGACCTGATTCTATCTACATCCAGGATTGGCTCCCGACGAGGCTACTCCTCCATGGTCAACAGCACAGACACAAAATTTTGTATACAGCTGCTGCACTGCTATATATTTTGACATGGCTGCTGCACCCAGGGATGGCTCCCAACGAAAGCTTTTATAACTTATTCCACCCTAACTTCAAAACGAATTTGAAGTATGTAGTATTGTTAGAATCGTTACATTATCCCGAGTGAACTTTATAAATATCAAGTAAGAAGTTGTCTAAATGCCCAAATGTCCAAATGTTAATAAATTAGCATAAATATTATACACCGTGTTTAATGTTAAATGAATAGTCTGATTGAATACAAACACAAATATTTCATTAAAAAAACGCAATAAAAATACAATAATTCACTTTCTACAAAAAAAGATAAAAAATGAATTTTCCGCGCGCAGTTTAGACTTGAGTTGAGTCTACCCTAGACAACGGCGGCTGCAACGTCGCCGAAACGTCGGGTGTTACAAACTTCACGCGTTAACTTCGTTTTTATCTTATTTATAATGTCAAAAAACTGCAATAGTCTCCGATTTCATAATTCACTTTCTGTAACGTCAGTAGTTTTTTGTAGTAGTTTATTCTTTTATTATATTTACTTGGTTTCTCATTTCGTTTTTGGGATAGTAAAAGTATCGCGATTAAGTTGCTTAACAAGGAACATGTCTCTAAGATTTAGTTTTAATGTTATTTTCTAATTATTTTTAGGTCCTAAATGTTAATAAAACTCCTAGATAACTTTGTATGGCGGTTGGCGAAAAGAGTAAGAGTAAAATTGCAGTACGCCAATCCATCGACATTTCAATGGCGTTTCGAATCCGGGAGTGCAGCTGAAAATAACGCTTATTCAATGTTACGGCCGGCTGTAAAGTGTCTGAGCGCCGTGAAAGAAGCACTCAGACGTGCGCTGTGTGCGAACCACAGAATGGTTATAATATTGGTCTTTTTTCATTGCAGATGTGACAAGAGACGGAAACTCGAATTTCTGCTCTTTATAATGAGGCTTCGCGCTAAAGCATACACACAGAGTCGTATTAAGGAGGCGAACGTTATCGAACGATTATCGACAGTTCAGGCGATAATCGCGCGGTAGCGAAATTGCGTGGTTCCCACGGGGGTCTTATTTATATCATCATCAAATAAGGGGTCATTCAGACCTACAGGAACCGCGTGATTGCAAATCGTGCGGTTTGAACTGCAAAATTTTGTTATGTGTTCAGACGGCGAGCGGTTAGTGAGCGTTTGGCGTGAGGATATCGGAGTAGTCAGCTTAAAGATGGATGTCGAAGAAGCAATATTATGTTTGATATTGTTTAAAAATAAACGGGTCCTTGCTCGGTTGGCCACGAAGACCCATTCTGTTTAGGGTTGGTCACACTCACAGGTCAACACCTATCCGACGGCCTCCACGCATGAAGTGCGAGCCTGGGTAGGACTCTGACCTTATGGTTAGTTTCCCCTGGGAATCAACCTTCTGGCGCTCCTGGACGGTCTGCGCACCGTGTGGCGTAAGCCAATCGACTGCGCACTCTGACTAACAGTCGGGGGAGTCTGGAAGCAGTACTGTTACCTATAGAGCGGGGGTGGTTGCGGATCTTACGGCGACTGCTCTTGAAACGACCATCGGCTATCCGATCCTAGGAAAACAGCCGGGCAAAGGACGCTGTGGTCCGCGATAGATTCGGTATACACCGTTTCACCGCTTCGTAAGGGAGAGGACCGCGCAAGCGACCTCGAACTCCTAACCAATCGAGAGACTGGAGTAATCTGGTCACAATTGGAAGTAAGGGCGCGAGTGTAAGCCCGCCGGGTAACACTCCTGGCTATCTCGCGGTTAAGGCGTTGGCCTCTTACGGGTTTGTAACGGAGCTAGACGGTGGACTGTTTTGTCCAAGTCTTCTGCGCTTACTCCAGGGAGATAGAATGACTAATCGTTAAAACTTCCTGAGGTGACGGGCTCGCCCGCTGTAGTCGACAACCCTAGTTGGATAATTGGTTGGTTAGATAATTGGTTGCATTCAATATTAAGTAATCGACTCGAATATGGCCAATTAGTATACTTATAGGTGCCCTAACTAATGTGCCATCGTTCGATGTCATTCAACTGGCACATAATTGCCTGATATTACCTCAGATCTGTCGATACATCTCCTCAAGCATAAACGAGTTGGACGTAAAATGCGTAATTTTGGACTTTATATGCTTTATATGTACATTTCAGAACATCCAGGAGTAGTAGCAGAGGACTTGGTGATCAAGTATTTGCAAGTCTACCTTTGTACTAATGAAATTGACACATCTGGTAGTATAAATCTCTTTTCTAATCCGTGGTTGTGTCGGATTCTCTTCTTTCAGTAGAGCGGAAAAGAGAAGAAGGGGAAACTACGGTGCACTTGCACTCGTGACGTGCATACCGCCAATATCAGAGCTATTCTCGAGCCGCTATCGTTATTTATAAATTTAAAATAAACATACGAGAGAGCGAGCGTGGAGATCTCTTGAAAGGAGCATCTAACAACAGAAATGAAAACCGTGGCTCGGCGAAAATAAAAGTTCCCTCAAACGACAAAATGTAACCCGTGTTAGCTAATTTTGCGATATTCCTCCGCGATAGCGCCTAAACGCTTTATCCGATTAAGCTGAAATTTGGTATTTATTTATTTATTAAAGAAAAACATTTTTTTTTCACGGCAGTACATTGTAAGTTTAACATTAGATGCTTAAATGTAAATATAGCAAAATAGAAAGCACCTCAGACCACAATTTTTTTATGTCAACGCCGCCTAACTAGGCCTAGGCCCGTACTAAGGCAAGCGTACCAAGTAGACAGTGGCTTGTACATACTTTAGAATACTTAATTTTAAAAATATGCTAGGTATCAAATAATATTAAAAATTAACTAATAGTAATAAACATTGTAATTTGAGTGTAGTGTGATGTAACTGTAGTGTAGTGCAGTGTGATGTAACTGTAGCTGTAGTGTGCTGGAAAAATAACATTCAATAAATGGTGATATAATCAAATTGAATAATAATAATATAATGTCGTAATAAATACAAAAAAAATATAAATAATAATAATAATGAATCGAAATAAATGGAAAAATGATATCGCAATAAATAGTTAAATAATCCAATTTAAATAGTCCGAGGATACAATCGTATATAAAATGTCCATGGTAGAAGTAAAAATATATATTTCAATATAATTCAATTAAAAGAACAACAAAAACACAAGAACAGCGATTTAACAAAATAATAATAATAGTAATTCAATTTATTTAAATTAAATTACATAAGAATGTCAAATATTTGGTGGCTAATATCCCGACCTTCATAAGAATCCACCTGTGACTCCGTTTTTTAAATTGGTCTTTATTGTATACGATCCTTTTCGACTCATCCAATTTGTTGTATATCCTGGGACATATACTTATAAGATGCCTCTAATTAAATAATCCAGTGAATAGAGGGGGGGGGGGGGGGTTACCTTACAAAAGGTCCGGTAGTTCTGAATTTTTGATATGTTGTCTAGGATAGTTAGTGAGTGTTTAAAATGCAAAATGCACAATTCCCCTCCTTCCGCGCCCGCCGCCATATTGAAAAAACTGAAAAAAATCGTCAATTTCTTCAGATTTTCGCTTATATTTTCGTTTAGGTGTATTTTAGCTAGAAAAGATTTATATACAATGTTGTAGAGAATTAAATTTCCTATAATATACAATTTAAATTTTGTTTCTAGGACAGATAGTAGAAAATTCGATTTTTCTCATTTTTAAAGAAGTGGATATCTCCGTAACAATGCCAATTTGACTATAATACCGTTATTTGTGAGTGTCTTCTTGTGAGTGTCTTATTTGTGAGTGTCTTATTTGTGAACTATTTATGCAGTAAAAATTAAAAGTCTTTTGTTTTTACTGCATAAACACTTGAGACGATAAATTTACTTATTTTGATAAGAATTCATAATTGTTGATAATAATATGACGAATAAACATGACCTAACGATTTAAATTATTTTTTTATATGAAATACTACTTTTTGTGACGTAAATATAAAAGTTAGACATATGCTATCTCTGACTTTTTTGTAGGCATTATCAAGCTCTACAATTTTTCTCTAGAACTTAATCATATATCTCTCATCGTTAAGGCAGCGTTAGTTAGAAACCTTTTCGTTCGACCGCTTATTCTCCGACTTATTTTGCAAATCCGACTACCACGAAAAAGTCTTTTTATTTTTCGGATTAATATATATTCTATTATACTCACAAATAACGTGGCTTTCTATTGGTTAAAGAATTTTCAAAATCGGTTCAGTAGATTCAGAGATTACTTCCTACAATGTCACAAACTTTACCTCTTTTAATATTAGTATAGACAAGCGACGCAAAACAAAATCTAATACCGGTGTATTTAGGAAAATACTATATTATTTGTGGAAAAAAACCATTTTAATACCACGCAAATACTATAAAATACTAAAACATACTACTTTTGCTATTATAGTCACTTGACACAACTAGGGATATCAACTTCCGTCAATCCTGCACTTCAGGAAGTTTTAACAAAATTTATCGTTCTGTCTCCAGCATCGGTAAGCGCAGAAGACTTGGGACGGAAAACAATCCACAGTCTAGCTACGCCAGCTGCCCGTCAGAGGCCATCAGAGACCCTTTTGTTGCATTAGTGGCAAGTTAATCTCAGGTGGCTCAAAATAAATATTTCCGTCTTCATCTCGAAAACAAAAAAGCTTTTACAATACTTTCCCTTCTCGTTAGTTTGTGGGCCGGGAAAGTATTTTATTCATTTATTTATTTATTTATTTATTCAGGGAAACACACAGTATGATTATACAGAATCACGCAACTGTAAACATTCTAAAATATAAAACCTGTTACGGATTTTCTATGAATTACAAATGTATATTTATTTCAATTCTGGTACTTTTTAGTAATTTTTTGATACAAAACAAATTACAATTGCTTGAAAGTTGGGTGCGTATGTGTATATTTTCTGGTAGAGTAAAACAGATAAAGTGAGTGTGTGTGTGAGAGAGATGGTGACTATGCCTGCATCTATAAGTGTGTGTGTTTATGTGTAGGTTCGTATTTAAGTGTGTATTTATATTTATATGCTATAATACATTTTCTTTAATGTGTAGTAAAAAATAAGTATATGATAAAGTGTCAATGTGCGTTAATAAATGGTCAAACCTCCATAGTAAATATTTTTATATCAGTATCCTATATTCTAAGGATATCCAAATAATACTATTGTCTCAACCCAAACCACAACAGAATTTTAGATATTGATTGCTTGTATGCAGTACTTGATTTATTGAATATATCAACATTTCTCAGTTGTTTATTGTAAATATCACATCAACAAGTAATAATTCCATTCCTGGATGCAATCGTATTAAAACGAATGATAATAACGGTGATATAATAACGGGGATTAAAAAACGGAGATAACCGCGTATATGTGTATATATGTATGTAACTAACCCTTTATCATATATATTTGTATTAATATGTGTACTATTTTATGCCATTATCTTAGTGTTCGTATTGAAAGTAGTACATTAGTCAGTACTACTCAAACGTCAGTACTACTCAAATACAAAGGCTATATATTTTGTATGCCCAGATAAAGGCTGTTTGGTCTAGTTGGTCATTCGTCTAGAATGATCGTAAGGGTTATGTTCATTTTCTTATTGCTTATATAAATAGTTACAAATCATATCTGTACGATCTCACTGTTAACTCTCTACCAAGTTGTAACAAATAAATAAATAAATAAATAAACCCCGCCCTCCTTGGTTCGCCACTGGAAATTTGAAATATCTAGATGAATTTCTTTAATATCGGCTTGAGATGATAATATATTTGATACAATAGCTGTTGAGTTTTCTTTATTTTCGTAATTAAAACTCGGTACGATCAAAGAGCAATAGGTCGTTCCCACCTTCTCAATGTTGTTTTCTTATCAGCATCTCTCTCGCTTAATTTATCATATGAAATTGGAGAATTGACACAGAAAAGCCCCTAAAACCGTTATTTAATAAGCTCCCCCCCCCCCTCCTCTCTTGGATAGCATAATAAGATTGCGTCTACCTGGCTTTAAAGAGGACGGAAATCCCTCGGATTTAACCTTCCTCTTTCTCGCCCTGCTATCCCTAATCACCATTCCGAACTCTCCGTTCGGCAGGAGTGTGATAGAATTTATTATTTTTTAATAAAATTCTACTTCGATAAAAATAATGTCGCATGGTTATCGTAGTCGGATGTGGACGGATATATTTCGATAGTTATGTAGAGATCTAAGCGTGTCGTTTCGATGTAAAAAATCCGGAAGTATTTTGCGAATTACCTCATTTGAATGGGCTTTCAGGTGAGATATTCACTAATAATTAGGCCGAGGTCCTTCACTACATTCGGAAATCGGTTGTGTCACCCCAAGACTTTCCCGGAAAGCAGACAAACCACCATGCGCAAAACCACTCAACCCCCTTCCTCCGCGCTTCCACCTCACCAAATCTCCTCCTCTTTTCTCCAACCTCTATACCCCACCCGATAATGATTGTGTCAAGTGGCTATGATAGCAAAAGTAGCATATTTTATTATTTTGTATTATTTCCGTGGTATTAAAATGGTATCTTCCTAAAAATGATTTAGTATTTTCATGAATACGGTGGTATTTCATTCTCTTTTGCGTCGCTTGTATACGAGAAATTCCAACTAAAATTACCCAACGTGATTTCGGTCCAACAAGGCATCTGTGGTCTGAATTTCAAGTCTTTAAGTTCAATATTTCGAGATTGAAGTATGACTAGCTCGCTCTCTGTGTACCGATTTCAACTATTATTTTTTTAACTCTTGCTATGACCGAATGATGCCAGCATCCCAAATTTTAGCTCAATCGGATAAAGCGTTTAGGCGCTATCGTAGAGGAATACACACACACACACATACACATAGACCCCAGACTGACTTCAATCAGGAAATGGTGCTAATCGTCTCACGGGGTGTCAAAATCGATATTTCCGTCTTCATTTCGATTTTATTAGCGCTTTCACAATACTTTACCTAGTGTCGGAAAAGTAATAGAGGAATAGTAGCAATGTTTAATTTCATAAGCGAAAGCTATTTTACCAAAGGCGACCAAATTTGGTTGCACATCAGAACACCGTTGACTACGTAACGACCAATATTGGCGGCTTGCTCCCGGAGCGAACAGTAATATTATTTTCTAATTCGAACGCATCCTAAAATCCATACCAAATATCTCACTATTACCACAGGTACATAGACAGCCGTTAGAATAATGTCACGCGTCATTTCGCGGATATTTCTGGTAAAATTCCATTGTCAAACATCGTACTTTTTTTTCGAGAAATCATCAAAAATTTTATTGGTTTTAATGAGTTAATGTCTAAATATTTTTTTTATGTAAATTACTCAAAACCAAATATTACTTTTGATAGAGAATATAATAAAGATCACGATAGCATTTACAATTTCTAAATAGGGTTCCGTATTTTTCCGTAAGATAGGTACACGTTATAAATGCCGAGTTTTTTTCACTCTTTCGACTTTCTCATATTTATTCATAATTATCTAATTGTTTTACAAAATGAGATTTCAATATTCTATATAGGAAATGTCAATGCAATTATTGCTTATTTATTCTTTTATTGATTACTATAGTAGTTCCATAGTTATAGTACTTTTTGTCGAGCGCGGCGATATTGCAAGACATTCCAATAAATTGCCTCGGTCTGTCATGAAATTATGCCGCTACTCGAAGGGTTAATATTGTAGAGTAGTTTATGGCTACCGATGAGAAATGCCTCTGGGAGTTAAAAGGGTTAATTATTAGACCTATAGCATCGTATCAGTTAAAAAGTAACCAAAGTCATTACTCAAAAAGTATACTGTTAATTCTGTCGACTAAGGTATGAACTTAACCCTTCAGGCCTCGGCCCCTCAGACGATTGACAAGTTGCTGTCCCAAAAAATTTTAGTAAAAAATAGTTTAAAAATTGAGTTATGATACTGTCTTACCAAAATATTAATTACTGCCAAACCACTGTATCCATAATTAAAATGAAAAATATTAAGATAATAAAACATAATAAAATAAAACAAAATTAAAATAAAATTCAAACGGAGCCATCACGCTGAATCGTATTGTGGCCGATATCGGCCAATCGGGGCTTGAGGGGAATGTTGCCCGACTAAAAACTCTTAAATGTATGCAAACGCTTATCAATTGTTTTAACTCATCCCTAGGCAACACTGTGTACAAGTAGACGATGAAGCATTCGGTTAGTAGGCTAAGATTATGCGTGTAAGCGGTAAAGTGTAAAAACGTAATGTAAAAATGTAAAAGTGTATGCGAATGCTACTGTAATAGAAAGGACGGTACGTTTTTGGTTTCAACATTTTCGTTCTGGAAATTTTGACCTTAAGAGCAAACCCTATGGGCGGCTAGAGACCCTCATTGGCAATGAAGAATTAAAAGTTATCGTAGAAGCGGATCCATCGCAAACCACGTAAGAGTTAGCGGCAGGCTTTGGTGTAAGTGATAAAACAATTTTAATTCACTTGAAACAAATTGGAAAAGTGAAAAATTTCGAAAAATGGGTACCGCATGAATTAAGTGAGGTACACCAACAAACACGCGTCGAGTGCTGCGTTACATTACTCAACCGTCATAATAATAATAATAATAATTTTATTCATTCAAAAACATAAATTTACAATTAATTGTATTAGTTGCAGAATCTGCCTAACTAGGCCATAGCCCGTACCAAGGAAAACTCTATGTATGGCAAAGATTTATTCATGTGCACATAATATTAAAATGAAAAAGACAAAATATTATAAAATATAAAATAGATAAGCGAATTGAAATTAAACTTATAATTATATTTAAAATATTGATATAGCATGGCCATGGAAATAAATATTAATATAAAATGACGTAATATGAAGTTTGTAGAACAAATAAATAAATAGTATTAAAATATAAAGTTTAGTGCAATGTATGACAATAATAATAATGTAGACCTTTACTTTAAAATATGACTTATTGCCTTTTCCACCACATTTCTACCAAGCTGAAGTAAATGTTGTGTAATTTTAGATTTTAATTGGATTGACTTAATGTGTTGGCATGTGTTTATAGATTCTTTTAGATGGTTATAAATTTTTGGTCCTATAAAGCCAAATTGTCTTTGGACGAAGGATGTTCGGGTCTTCTGTACAATGTGTTTACAGGTTGTGGCGCTCCTCGTAACAAGGGAAGTTTAAATCGTATCATAACTTGTGGTGAAAAATCCTGTACAGTAATGAGTAATACTCGTCACAATGGTGGAACCCAGGAAAACCGGCCAAATCCTGTCTCTAGCAATAGTTGTCTCAGAAAAAAATCCTGGCGAGTGTCTGGTGGACCAGTGCTGGTCTCATCGACTACAGCTTCTTAAAATCTTGCCAAACGATTACGGCAAATCTGTATTGTCAATAATTGCAAACCATGATTGAAAAACTACCCGTTAAATAACCGAGACTGGTAAATCGCTGTAGCCCACTGCTGCCTCAGGACAACTGCTAGACCACACACTGCACAAAAGACAGTCACCAAATTAGATGTCCTGCGATTTTGATGTTTCCGATATCAACCATACTCCTGGAACCTTGCTCCAACAGATTACCGCTTTTTACGGAATTTGGACAATATCTTGCAAGGAAAAAAAACGATTCCGATGAGCACTCCAAACCGAATTCAACGATTCAATTAATTCTTGCTCCCAAATTTTTCATAGCAAAGGAATCAATGAACTACCTATAAAATGGCGAAAGTAGATACATAAAAGTGGTACATACTTAGAATAAATATATATTTTTTATTTTCGTTTTACTTGTTTTCATATAAAACACCAATTTCAAATGTAAGGATCATGTTATATGTATATACCTGCATTATAAGGTATATTAATTTTAATGTTAATCATTCAGTTGTATGTTATATTTGTAGGTTATATAAACAAAATTTTGCAACATTTACAAACAAAATGCGTTGATAATTTTAAAACTTATCGTGTGGATAATAGTACTAATATTCAATCATAATTATATGATAATTTCACAAAAAATGATATGGAGAGAAACAAAAATAATTTAAATATACAAATAGAAAAAAATAGTACTAATAATAATAGTCAATCGCCAATAGTCAGAATAAAAATCCACAACGATATACATAATAGTCAATAATATGACATATAAAGAATAGAAATCGATTTAAGTCCCATCCCATCAAATGCTTTCAAAACCCACCGACAAAGACTTTTATCTCTCTTAGGCTTAAGACTGCGCCGACCATAATTCACGTGCCCTAAATAGGTATTTAACGCAGCACACCGGTTGGCGCCAATCGTCGCGACGATATGGCGCGTCGAATATCGTCGCCTAAACAAAAGTACAGTGTAAGTCAAAATTAGATATTTTACAGAAAAAGCAGAAAACTGAGTCATTGTTAACTATTTCGTCTTATATTATATTTATATTTAACTATATCACAGTAATTTATATAAACGATATCATAATTATTTGAATACAGGTCTCTGATTGTGCGGTTATGAGGCGGGGCCGTCCACATATTACGTAATCACGTTTTTGGGATTTTCTACCCCCCCCCCCCCTCCCACATGTTTACAGACGTAATCTGCGGCCTTACCCCCCCCCCCCCCAAGATTACGTAATCAACCGAATTTGTGTAAAATGTGAAAATTCGTGAACGTGAAAAAAGTAGATAAGATATTTCACTCCAACCATCGTTTCAAGCTTTGGATATTAGAAGACTTTTTGTACAGGAGATTATATAAATTCAACATGGAAACCAAGTTAAAACTTATCTGAAAGTTTTTTTCATATAGGCCTTTGTTACTAAGAAAAAAAAACTTGAAGAACTGAATTTTAAAAATAAAACCCGCTTTTTGTCGGTAACCTTGACCTCAACAAAAAAAGTCATGTATAACTTTAAACTCAATTTCTCATATTGAACAATATTCGGTACACTAAATCATCAAAATAAAAAAAAAACTGTTTAATTTTTAAAAAGTAGATAAGATATTTCACACCAACTATCGTTTCACGCTTTGGATATTAGAAGACTTTTTGGACAGGAGATTATTAGATTATTTGGACAGGAGATACGTAACATTTGAAACCCTTCCAGAGAGTAACTCCCTTTATTGAGGGTGTATTTACAGGACTGGCAATGAATCTCTTATGGTTTACGTGCTAAGTTCATTTAGTTGTTTTGGACTACCCCGAACATCCTAATATATTATAAATACATACAAGAAAGTAATTTGTTTTGTTTGTTTGTTTGTTTGTACTCTTTATTGTGAAATTTCACAATGGGCGGGTTTATTATCATACGACAATCTCTTACAACCAACCCTAATATGAAGTGTTTATATGTATGTGTGCATGTAACATGTGTGTAAGTGTGTGTCTTGTTATGGCATTCGGCCGACAGAATTGAAAATGAAATTCCGTTAGTTTTATCCCAATGGAAAATAGTGACCCAGCCGGGAATCGAACCCGGATCCTTACAATGTAAGATCAGGTGACCTAACCTAACACTTGAGCCGAAGTTTACCAACCCCTTCGTTTTTCATTTTTCATTTAAGTACTGTCAAATATTACTATGTATCACACATCAATATCGAAAATCCATCGATATCGATAGTGAGGCGTGGCCGGGGATAGCGATCTCTATATCTTGTGCGAGGGAGAAAAGTGATGTGCTGTCGTGCTCGCACGTTTTACGACCCGGAATGTCAGGAGCGATTGCGACCACTATAGTGCCAAAAGATTATCTTCTAGCCCGGGCATCAACAAAGACTTGAAAAAGACTTAACACAATGCACAAGACAGTAGAAGGATCAGTAAAATAACAGCAAAAGAGTCAGTTTTTCTTTATTGTATACGTTATTATGACTCATTGAGGAGGAAATAACGGTATCCATTGCCTTAAACGCTTACACTTTATTTGTGATGCATATTTAAAAGCAACAATATATAAAATCCGTAAAATAAGAATTTTAAGCAATATGAAGTCACACGAAATCACTGATCAATGAGAGCGTTTAAGTCCGGATAGGAAACCTCCAAAAAACAACCGGAGGTACCGTAATTATAATATTATCTTTAATAATATCCTAATTTACATAAGTATAATCATATACATAAAAAAAATATGATGACTCAGATGAAAAACACCGTCCAGAAATCTGCATGGCCATGCACCTCGCCCGAGTGGTATGTCAGTAGGTACATGGAAAAAATGTGAAAAAGAATGTTAAAAACAGAAAATATCGAAATAACATATTGCGGCGCCAGTTAAGATATTCGTAAGAATTTATAATCTGGTATCTCTCTGGGGTATCTAATGTGGTATCTCTTTGACTTTGTAGATACCCAGAAAAATGTAATTTACAAAAAAGTGATGACTTCAGATTTTATTTATTTTGATTAGGAATTAAATCAAAACAATGAAATTCTGCATCGTAGAACAAAATATTAGGAAATTTTCTACAAGATTAATATTTTTTATAATATTTAAATGCATGCGGGAGGCCCATAAATTTGATCGCAAAATGTCAGTTTATCACTATTTGAGAGAGGTAGTCGCCTTAGATGATACCTGGAAAAGACCATATCTGAAGAATTTTAGTTTTATGAATTTTTAGAAAAATATAGGCATTATTATAAAAAAAGTTACAATTTACAATTTGGACAAAAAAGTTGCTCATTGCCTTGAACTGGCTTTAAACTGATTTAGAAAATTTTCACATTGTTAAACATTTTTATTGTTACTAGTTTTTTTTGGTTTCGTAATCTTAACGGATTTTGTTTCCAATATTTTCCGTTTATTATTTTTTAATATCTCTTTTTTTTTTAATGCTTCCAAAATATAGGCAGGTTCCTTTATGTCCATTTGCCTATCCAGTCTTGAATCTATAATTTCTGGTAGCAAACAGTCAAAGTAAAATATTTTCAGTTTTATTTCCATCTCACTCCAAAAGCCTTCATCTTCGTTTATGACTTCCACCTTCATGTCTACGTCCGTCCAAACAGCAAATACACAAATTTTTCTTTGAGTGGCGTGTATTTGTCCTTGGGCTTGAAAATACCAATCGTGTTTTTTATTTACATTGGTATTGCCATCTTTGTCTATTTTCCAGAAAGTAATTTTTTTCTCTCTGATGGCATCATTAATACTCATTCCTCTAGCTGAGTACGGACATTTTATTTCTACAATTTTGTCCTCTTGCAAAAGTCCATCCGGACTCGCACCTAAAAATGGTAGATCCAGGTCAATAAATAATCCACATGGATTTATAGGACTTTGAAGATAGCAAGATAGTTGATCACGTGCCAGATGTTCATGGTTTTGTCCATGTTGTATAGACTTCACATGATTTAAATTGTTTTCAGTCAGTATATTTTTTACCAAAGGTCCGCATTTAATAAGTCCTCGTTTGCAAACTTTTCCAAATATAGATGCAGTTAGCCGAAGTTTTCGCTCCTGGCGCCATTCTATGGATTCTGCCTGCAAAATAGTTCTTCTTTCTAGTAAGTGGCGATCTTCCTTAGTCAAAGTTATGCATTTCAAATGCTCGATTTTGGCAAACTCATAATCCGCCTTTTCCAGGTCAGGTTTTTCACAAGACTCTCCGTAATTTTTGTCCTCATGACTAATAACAGGCTTCTTACAATGAAACGATTTTATTATTTTGCGTTTTGCTGATGTCAATCTTTTGATATTTCTGTTGGTTTCAAGTCGTTTAATAAGTTTGTTTGGACTTCGCAGAAAAATATTTTTGCTTAGGTAAGTCTCTGGCTTTCTTGAATTGAAGGACACTACTGCTGCGGCACATCTACCTCCATAAGATTGCCTGCCTGAGTAATTTATTCGTTTTCCACCGACGAACTTTGCAATTACACTATTAAAAATTTCAGCTATATTACTATTAACATTATGCATCAGGCTTGGCGCGTTATTCACCAGTCTGGAAATAAACTTCAATATGGCTGAAAATATAAAACCACCCTCTTGACTTTTCATTATTGGAACTAGGTTTTCTTCTACGGATTCTACGTTTTCGGTTTGCTTTTCACAATAGTAAGATTTGCATAAGCTGTGATTGCCAAATACGTGGTGTGGTGAATTCAACAAATCTTGCTTCAACTGTAGAACTTTTTGTTGAAAAGTTTTGCTACCTTCAGAATTAAGATGTTTTACAGCACCAGTTGCAGAACGCCTTAAGCGCAATATGTTATTCTTAACAACTTTTCTATATTTCAATGGATAGTTTGTATTTCTGGTCAGTTCATCTAACTTTGTGCAGTAATTTCGTAGTAAATGATTAGTGCATTCTATTTTTTCCACGAGTAAATTTCCATACGGTTTCGATTTTTCTATGTTTCTATGTGTACTTGAATCACCGTCAGCTATCAATCTAGAGTAAATCAGTTTGTGAGTGTTCAATGATGTTTTGAAACCTTCAACCAAAGCTGTCGATTCCATTGCGCTAGATGAACCTGTATAGTTTTTGAAACATATGTGATCTGGAACTGTGTGTTTTCTGTTTTCAGCTCGAGCACAAACCATACAATATTTATTCTTTACTGCCATATATAGTACTTTCTTTGTCCTGTATCCTATTATTACTGCAGCACCCGATAATGCGTTGTAGTTCTTTCTATACGATCTTTTCGACCAGCAGCCATCAGCCACCACAGTAATCATTGGTACTCCATTCGCATCCACTTCGCCGTTGAGTACAGTTAAATTATATTCGTCTTTGGCTGCTTCCTCCATGCATTTCTCTTTAGCTAGTTCCCATAGTTCACAGATCTTGGTATGGCACTTTGAGTATAATTTATCAGACATACAGGGTATGTTCAGGGAGGCTGAAACTTGTTCCAATCCTGAAAATCCAGCGCCAATAGACATGAAACTACTAACAGCGTTATGGTTGAGGTTAAGTTCAACTGGGCTATCTGGTTTTTTACAATTTAAAAGTTCTAATTTTGCATTGCATAATCGACACGTAAAAAAGAATTTTGATAGAAACCCTTTCTTAATCTCCTTGGTAAGTTTTAAAAAATTTAAGTTACATTGAAATGCAGAGTTGTGATGGGCCATTTCTTGGAGTTGTTTGAATATGTAATTAAAATCTACTATTCTATTCCCTTCAGGTAAAAAATCCACATCATCATTATTTTCCTCTTCTGTTATTAATTCGAAATCGGAATCCGAGTCCGTTTCAAATGATTTCTGAAATAAAATTAATTGAATTAATAAATTATTGCTGAATTGCTTCTGAAAATAGAAGTGACCGGAAATATTGAAGAAGGTATGTATAGAAAAGTTGCACTGCAAGTCAAATTTACACTGATAATAAAACTTTATCAAATTTAAATTACGTAGGCAATGGGCCGATTGCGTTTCTTTGTGAACTGAAACTGGAATTAGTTCAAGCGAACGAGATACGAAGCAATACGAACGAGTTAGAACGGAATATAAAACGAACGATCGTCGATAAAACTACCTGTCGGACTAATACTCGTCCGAATAAATTTGAATACATTTTGTGCTGTGTTACATTCAGATGCTTTATCTTTGGTGGGTAGTTTTAATTCGAAAAAGTGAAAAGTGAAAACCGTTCATTTCACATTCCGCTATAGCGTATTACCCTGTCTCGTTCACACGGACTAATTTCCAATTTTAGTTCACGAAGAAACGCAATCAAGCCCAATATCACAGTATTTTTTTTAAAATATATAGGTATATATCTCAATCGAAAACACGATTTGTATTGGTAAAATTAGATAGTTAATAAAAGTAACTGAATTAAGTACCGAAAATCTTTGTTGCAAATATACAGGTAAAGTTTATACTAGAACACTTAAAAAAAATATATACAACTAACTTACCGCAAAATCATTGCACGGCGTATATTTTGTCGTCGAGTGTTCATCAAGTTTTCTTATACTCGAGCCTATTATCACATTGTTCGAAGATTCCTAGGAACGAAATGTACAGTGATAAAAGTAATTATTGCTTTGTAACGTATTATCACTTAGATCCTAAGATTTTTATACCTGGGCGAGCGAGTCTTGCTCAGCGATGGCACTTGCACGTACAATAGAAGCGAGAAGTCGTTTGTTTTGAAACTTTGAGCCACATTTCAATTTATGATATTTAATCTTACGCTTTCCCATTTTTACTAAAACATAATAATATGCTCATTTAGATAAAAACTTGTATATATATAATGCTATATAATGCTCATTTAGATAAAAACAAGTTATAATTAGGTCAGGTTCTTACACGAGCTGACCTAATTACAACTTTCGACAATAGAAAAAGGAACACTAATACCAGATAAAATCTAAATAAAAAATACTTTCAATAAATGCTTACATCGTTTTACCGCGTGAGTGATATTATACGCGCACGAAATAGATCGCGGCCGGTTTTCGAGGTCAGATCGCTACGCAAAGAAACGTCACCCCCTCCTCAGCTCTAGTGGACGACTGAATAATTCACCCTTGCGCTCGCGTATATATATCGAACGTTATTTGGCCATAGTAAATTTGTATGGCAGATTCGAGGTATCTTCTAAAAAAATCATATTTAAATAAGCAGGGAACATTTTTAAATATCCGTGATGCTTTCTTGTAGCTTGAACGTTTGTGATTTATTACGATTTGAAATTTGAAATAAAATCTAATTTCTTTATTCATTGTGAACAAAACGCCGGAGTGCTTTTCTTAAGTTTTTCCCCAACTTTATGTTGAAAGAAATATTAACCAGCAAATGGTTTTTGATTATAGAAGATGTATTATTGTAAACACATTCGTTGAGATCTTAAATATATTTTTTAAATATTTATTACCGAAAAATTATGGATTGCAGCGACAAAACCGTGACTGACGTTTTCGCTTATTTTGCTCGGTGCAGTCTTAATCAGTGCTTCCTTTTCTACAACTCTTATTTCCAGCATACTTCCCTTGGGAATTGATTATTCATAAGGTTTTTTTATGTGTATACTCTTTGTTTAGGTTTAAATACTATAAAGACTATATTTAATGCAGTCAACGAGCTACAGTACCACTTCTTGTATTTAGGTTAGCTGTTGGATATCGCCAATTGGTATTTAGCTCGGGTTATTTGGATGTCTTTATACGGAATAAATTGTCGTCATTTTAAATAAAGAAATATAATAACATATTATAATGACATAAATAAAAACTGTATTGTAAGTGAAAGATTTTGGTGAACTAGTTACCATATTCGCGGTACTATCGTAACGTATATTACTAATATAATAATATATGCTACGATGGCTCGCGTCGACGATGACGTCAGAGGTGCCTTGTCGACCATACAGCTATAAGCACACATATTATGTAGATAGGGATACAGAGGTAAGAGCAGAGGCATACATTCGGCAAGAGGAACGGTGTTGCCAAATATACCTAAAGAAACTCAATATCCTTAAGTATATCCATAGTATTAAGTTCTTACTTATGTAATAAATGTTTTTTCACACTGCCTATTTTGAAAGCTGATAATTATTACCTATTATTTTAGTATGTTTCTACAATCTGTAAAGATTTTTGAAAATAAACAACTTGAACTTCGGTTTGAATTTGACTTAAAAATTGAAATAAATTTGATTTCAAATTCATTTATTCTTTATTCTTATTTTTAACACAAAATAAGTTTTCTTATTGCTTGCGAAGATATTGCTTTAAAGCAATATATGGGCTATATTGCTTTAAAGCAATATCTTCTAAATAAGAAATTTTATGAGAAATAATTGGTAATAGCTTGAAACTTGGCGTAGATATTTTTTGATGCGTACTGTTAAACATACTGAAAGTTCCCTATCTACCTTTTGCGCTTGAGCCGCCATCTTGGAAAAATGGCGCTCCGATTCAGTTTTTCGCTTATATCTCGCAACTTTAGCGATATCAGAATTATACTAAATATTAAAAAAAAACTTATAAAATTCTCTACTAAAATGATGTATACATTTTTTAAATCATCTGTTATTAATAAGAAAAGAGCCTTATCAAATGACAATTGACAATCAAGCTGGGGATATAGTGCAACATTTTGTATGGGAACCCTGCCTTTATTAAAGGCTCATATTTGACATATTTATTTCTTAGGTGGTCCAGAATAGATTTAATCCAGGAGCCATCTGTTGCCACAGCCGGGTTTCGGGGGAGGGGGGGAAATATTTGATTCCGTCGTGCTTTACTTTGAGCCTCATATCTCCCAAACTATAAATATTAAGTCAAGTGGCATATCATTTTCGGATAATTCAATGACAAGGAATTCATTGTCTAATGAAAAAATACCTATCCATAGGAAAAAAAAAACAAAATAATTTACCTTAATACCTAAAAATTCATCAACTTTCTTTTTCATATACGAAGTTTACTTTTTAATCACATGAGATATCGATGTATAAAAAATATATTCTGAAAGCCACACTTACCTGAATTGCAGCAATATACCTTGGGCTAAACAGGATTAAATCTATTCTGGACCACCTAAGAAATAAATATGCCAAATATGAGCCTTTAATAACAAAAGGCAGGGTTCCCATACAAAATATTGCACTAAATCCCCAGCTTGATTGTCAATTGCCATTTGGCTAGACCTTTTTCAGATTAGTAATAGATGATATGAACAAATGTATATAAAATCTTTGTAGATAATTTTATAAGCTTTATTTTTTACATTAACCCTTGGAGTAAATGTGTATTTTCATGGATGCATCTGTCTCTTTTGGAGGATTTTCGGCGACATCGACCTTAAAGTACTATAACTACGAAACTACTACACCAATCATAAAAAGAACAACTGCACAATGATTGCACTGAAATTTCGAATATAGAATATTGAAATATCATTTTGTAAAACAATTAGATAATTATGAATAAATATGAGAACGTCAAAGAAGTGAAAAAAACGCGGAACCAGATCTGGTCGTATCATACTCAACGGATAATTGTTTCAGAACCAGATTTGGTCGTATCATACTCAAGGGTGCATACTTCCGATATCGGTAAAGATATAAACAAAAAACTGAATCGACTGGCTTTTTTTCAAGATGGCGTCTCGAGCGCAAAAGGTAGAGTAGGAGACTTCTAGTATATCTAACAGTATGCATCAAAGAATATATATGCCAAGTTTCAAGCTATTCCCAATTATTTCCGTCAAACGTCGAAACGTGTTCCTAATTGGCTGGATTCCTAAATAGCTGGCTAATGCTCGTGGATTTTTTCGATCAAATAAAGCGTTTTATTATAATTATGATTTATATTACGCTTACACATGGCAGCGTCGTAGCATAGGTAGTTGGCGTTGTTGCCAGCAATTCCCAGCGGCCATATTAAAGGAATGCTAAACAAGCACGAACGCGCTGTCACCGACAGAACAATCTTCGTAATCCGAGATAAAACGCCGCCTCTGCGTTACGTTACATTACGCTAAAGCCGCGATGCATAACGATATAAACCCCACGATCCGAGAAACCCAGAGCCGCAGCGTCCCGTATTGCATTTGCCCTTGTTGCTTAATTCAGGGTCTAAACGCAAACTAAAGCGATGCCTAATCACTGACGTTTTGGTATTCATTTTCATAATTCCTCAGTGGAACCTTATTCAGAACTTATTTCAGACTCAAAAATAACTTAAAGAAACCACTGCATAAATAGTGCGACTGCTAAAACAGCAATTGACTAGTACCTGGCCTAGTAGCATAGTGAATAATTTGCCTCATCTTACATTTTAAGGTTCCGGGTTCGATTCCCGGCTGGGTCACCATTTTCAAATGGGATAAAATTATTAACTCTGTCAATCGAATGCAATAGCAAGATGCTCACTTACACACATATAACAAAAATGTGTATCTTCAGGATAAGTCACGTACTGGAATATCTGTTCAATACCTGTATCGCCGAAGGAATAAATCCCACATGCTTAAAACGCATAAAAGAAGCCCCTGTATATAAGGATTGAAGCTCTCGAATATTAATGGCTCTACAGACCGATAGCAATTGTACCTGTATTTGCAAAAAAAATGAGTTAGGGATTTCCAACAGAATAAATGAACACTTCAACAGCAGTAAACTTTTTTGTGATGGACAGTATGCCTATCGCTGCAACCGCAGCACTGTATCAGCTGCATAAAAAATAGTCACGCATGTAATGAAAAGTCGAGAAGCAGGAAGACATGTCGCCGCCATTTTTTGTGACTTATCACGAGCCTTTGATGTTATCGATCACGACTTGCTGCTGATGAAATTAAAACATTACAATTTCGATAGTGACTGCTATTGAGGACTATCACTCCATAGCGCGCGAGATAGCCATAGGCATACCGCAGGGATCTTGTTTAGGTAACATACTGTTCCTATTATATATGAACGACATTGCATCTGCCACATCGCGAGCTGAGCTGATATACGCAGATGACACATGCGCAGTAGAGAGCGAGAGTGTACCATCGTTAACCAGCAATACCCAACTTGTGTTGAATGAGTTAGGTGCATGGTTTGACGCTAATGGCCTAACACTTAACATTAACAAAACTAATGTAATGTATTTCAGCCTTAGACCTACTAAATCCGAAATACACGTGACCGCCAAAAACGAAAAATTTACTCAAGTATCCTCAATAAAGTTCTTGGGATTCGTAATCGATAATGAGTTACGATGACAACTACATATCGATGCTTTATGTGATAAATTGGGAAGAGCGTGCTATGCACTCTATCGCATCGCTTCATTCATGTGCATTTACCGCTAACGTACTGCGCGGAGTTATGGGGGCGTGCAGCCGACAGGCAGAGGGCCTTCGTAATGCAGAAGCGTTCAGTCCGCACAATATCGCGTGTGGCGCTTGATACGCCCACTAGGCCTCTGTTTAGAGATCTTTGCATCATGACTCTGCCGTCCATTTATATAATGGAAGTAGCGCTGTTCGTTTCCAAAAATCTAGCCGATTTTAAAGTGAATGGTGTGCATCACCACTATCCAACAAGATCCCGAAACATGCTACATTCGGTAAGTCATGCATTATCCAAGTCGGAGAGTCTAGCCTATATCGCCGTTTAAGCGGTTTATAAGAAACTCAGTGAGCACATTAGGCAGGCGCTATCTCTTAACGTGTTTAAGAGCCGCCTTAAGAGGTACCCCACAGATAGGACGTTTTACTCACTGGTGGAATATTACTCAAGTGAAGACTAAACTGCTTTGATAACTAAATTGTTTAATTATCTCTTTGAATGTTCTCTTGTATTTCCTTTTTTTACATTATTCTTGCGTTTTCCTTCGTTTTCATCTTTTTTTTTTTTTTTGTTACGACGGAAAAAAATGTTTGTTTGCTAATCTATATGTATGTTTGCTAATCTAATGACTTGTATTCCAGTATACTAATAAAATGAATATGAATATGAATATAAAGTGGCCCTAGTGTATTTCCTTGCAGAACTCCATAAGAAGTGTGTATTGTGTAGTAAGTTACTTGTCACATTCTTGTGTAGTTAGTGACTTAAGCCTGCAGTATTAACTGAACTACGCATGTCAGCGAGCGACCATGCGGGGTAGAGAATAGCTCTCCCCTGTTATATTTATTGTTGCATATCGCTCGTCTAGACCCTTTAGGTCGACGGATACAGCCAGCTTCTTTGAGCAATTCTCGACGCAATGAGGGGTGACGAGGACTATCCGCCTTCCACCACAACGAAGAATCCTCTTCCGGAGAGTATAGAGTCCTAGGCTGGGTCGCTAAGCGGTGTTTGCGAACTTGCGAGGCAATTGAAAGACGATTAAAGTTCGGCGTGTATTGTGGCGGCGTCTCGAGTGGAGCGCGTTCCAAATGGATGCAATAAGAATGTCGGCAGTGTTGCCGGAAGGTTAATTAAATGCGAGTGAAACGGCGCGGCTAAAAACGCCGCCGAGCGAACCATTAAAAGTTGCCCGAGGCGCCGCGGAATAACAATGGCGGGCCGCAGGAACTTGCCGCGCGGCGCTTAGGCCCTTCCCTGCCGGGCAGGAGGTCTTGCGCCATATTTATAGCATGTATTATACATTTAACTTACATTATCCTACAGAAAGAGAAACAGAAAAGACAGAGAGAGAAGTCGATAGAGAGAGAGAGAGAGAGATAGATAGATAGATAGATAGATAGAGAGAGAGAGAGAGAGAGAGAGAGAGAGAGAGAGAGAGAGAGAGAGAGAGAGAGAGAGAGAGAGAGAGAGAGAGAGAGAGAGAGAGAGAGAGAGAGAGAGAGACGTAGCTATGAAACATTTTCCGACACATTGACTAGAACTAGTAAATATATTAGATCTTGGTGTCATTCATGATTCTCATCTCCTTTACTGCACTTTTGTCTGAAGCATCTTGGAATTTGCATCTCAGGTATGGAACCCTTGTTATTATAAATATATAAATAGAATCGAGCGCATTCAAATGAAGTTCGTGAAATATCTCTGCTTCCGTCTGAAAATCCCATACAGCTCATCTAACTATTTCAATTTATGCAAGAAATTTCATATCCTCCCCTTGATTAAGCGGCGTGAAACCGCGGACTTAACCTTTTTGCTAAAAATCACCTCCAATAACATTAACTGTCCTGAATTAATAAATAAAATTAATCTCCGTGTTCCTTCCAAACTCAATAGATTTAACTTTGCTCTTCATGTTCCTCATGCTGGTACCAATTATAAGCAAAATGCACATCTGTGACGAACAAGTTACACTTTCAATGACTTGATTAAACGCTTTCTATTCTGTACGAGTATTAACTCCGCTAGGCAGCGGCTGAACAGTAAATTCTTTAGCATTAATTGTTGAATAATTTTTGATGTATTTTAATTGAAAGGTCACAAATGTTTCTACAACGTTACTTAAACGTAAAAACCTTTAATTGGCTCTCTGTTATCTTACACCGTCTTTTTGGTAAATTATAATTAGCTGTTGGTTTCCTAAAAATAAATAAATATATAATAAAAGGAATAAAAAACACTACTGCCGTTACAAAAAGTAAACTACTGTATTTATATATATTTTTATTACATTTTTTTACGAAATATTTGTGGTTTATGTATTTATCCATATAGATACATAAATATTTTCGAAATGTACTCAATTAGACCTTTCATTTGACACCAACCACGATATATTTGTGTTAATTTATTGACATTTGAAGATTGGGACATTAAGGCAACTATATACTATTTGGACAGTTAATGTGTTCTATGCTACTCGGCATGACATATGATGTCCTCCTCATCGTGATCCGACGACGGCGACCTCTTCGTTGACAGGACTTCTTCGAATATGCGCGCGGAAGTGACTCGTGAATCCCAGTTTGTTTTTGAAGGTCCGATTACAACGACTACAGTAGAGTTCCCCGCAGTCGTTGTAAGTATATGTGTAATTGGGCTTCGGACGAGTTTTGCGCTGTTGGCGGTTCGAGTCGAGGTTTTTCAGCCGGGCTTCCTCAAACTCTTTAATTTTTGTGGTCACCGTGGAGCGCCACTCGCTGCGTTTGTGAGCAGCCCTCTCCCAGCTCTCAGGTGGAATACCACTGGCGGTTAGGTGCCTTTTTAATACATCTTTGTAGCGTAGGTGCTGTCCGCCGACTTTGCGTGCGCCTTCTGAGAGTTGGGCATAAAACACGGCTTTCGGGAGGCGGTCGTCTTTCATACGCACTACATGCTAGTGATGGGTGTGATCACGAATAGCAATAACAATAACGTGTGATATTTGCAATCACGAAGAACGCGTTACGAGAATTTGAAAGAACATGCTATTTGAATCACGGCTACGAACAGCACAGCGACGCGACCAGTGATTGGCCGTTCTCACTGATCGCTGTCGAACGACCGCACGGCCCGCCACTGAACGATGATCGGTGAGCGCCTAATTGAACCGTTTACTTGGTTTCGTTCATTCTTATATCACTATACAATCACGAAAATCACGGATCAGTGGTCCGCCGTTCGTTCTGGCGAACGCCCGCGCCGGCTGGACGATGACTGATGAGTGGGCGATCATTTCGTTCGTAACGTGAATTTGGACACTGTTATCGTATGAATTTGGACACTGTTATCGCTCGCGTCGTAATCGTTCGTGTAAATGAGTTTGCTCATGATTTGTTAAAGCAATAAAATAACTTTTGGGGACAAGTGGCTTACATTATTTCAGAAAGACGAACTCGGCTTAGCACCAAAAGAACGAGAGAGTTAATCTTTCTGAACGCTAATTCTTCTAATTACTAATAAATATTAAGCAAATATAATGCGCGTTTCTGTTATTAGTTATCACATTGACGAAACTTTGTTACTTAACGTTTCACAGTACATTTCAGTACAATCACGAAAATCACGAGTAGCAGTTATTATCACGCGTGATAAAATACCAGTAACGTGATCGTCGCGTGATTTAAAATTGAGAATCACGCCCATCACTACTACATGCCCACACCACCTCAGCTGAGCTTTCATGAGCATAGCTTCCATGCCCTGCATTTTCGTCCTTCGTAACACTTCTGTGTTTGACACACGGTCTTCCCATGTTATCCTCAGGATGTTTCGGAGGCACCTCATGTGGAAGACGTGTAATTTCTTAATCTCTTTCCTGTAGAGGCACCACGTTTCGGAGGCATATAACAATATGGGTAGGACAATCGCTTTGTAGACGGCAAGCTTTGTTTTCAGTTTTAGATCATGCGATTTCCAGACACGTTGGTTTAGTTTGCCGAAGGCGGAAGCAGCTCTGGCTATGCGTACTGGGATTTCAGTATCCAGACGGTTATCATTCCTAATCTCACTGCCAAGGTAGCGAAAGTGAGATACTACCTCTAAGACACCGTTACCGAGGAAAATGTTAGGTTCTTCAGGTGGGCTTCCTCGCGGAGGCTGAGCCATTACCTGGGTCTTGGAAGTGCTGATTGTCAAACCGAATTTATTGCAGGATTGGTAAAGATGGTTAAGGTACGACTGGAGTGCGCTAGAACTGTCAGCCATGAAGCAGGCGTCGTCAGCATATAGGGCATCGAGGATTCTAAGTTGACGGGATTTAGTCTTTGCGCGGAACCTTGACAGGTCAAAGACTCCTTTGTCACTGCGTACTGTTACAGAGATAGGGTCGACACAGTTTTGGGCAGCATGAGAGATAACAGCTCCAAAGAAGATGCCAAAAAGTGTAGGGGCCATTACGCAACCTTGTTTTACACCGCATGTAACCGGAAAACCCTCAGAAAGGCTGTCATCGAACTGCACCCTAGCCAACATGGAGTCGTGAAAATTGCGAATGATGTTCACAAATTTTGCGGGGCAGCCAGATCGCTTTAGAACTTCCCAGAGAGCCTCCCGTGGAACGCTGTCGAAAGCCTTCTCAAGATCAATGAAGCAGAGGTAAAGTGGACGGTTCTGCTCGAGGCTTTTCTCCTGCAGCTGCTTCAAGACGAATATTGCATCGATGGTTCCTCTGCTGGGCCGGAAACCGCATTGGCTTTCGGGTAGGATCTCTTCTGCGAGTGCACTTAGCCTTGAGTTAATGATATTTGCGAGGATTTTTCCAGCAACTGCGAGGAGAGATATTCCGCGATATGATCCACACTCCGAAGCGTCGCCCTTGCCTTTGTAGAGCGTGCAGATAGAAGCATCTTTCCATGCCTGTGGGATAGTCTCTTGAGCCCAGATTGTGAGGATGAGATGATATAAACTGCTGTGGATCGCTGGACCGCCGTACTTAAATACCTCTGGAGGCAGGCCGTCAGAACCTGGGGCTTTACCATTTTGGAGGCGCTGGATGGATCTTTGCATTTCGAATAAGCTGGGAGGTTCGTCAAGCTCGTGGATAACTGGTCTACATGGCAAGTTGTTCAGACAGGTAGGGTCGTAGGTAGAGCTTGGAGGATTGAGGATGCTCTGGAAGTGTTCCTTCCATCTGGATAGGATATCACGCTTATCAGTGAGACGCTTCGAGCCATCCTGACTGCGCATCGGAACAACCTTTTTGACACGTGGTCCAAAGATGGTTTGGAGACTCTGGTAGACATAACAATTCTAACAATACCACATATATATATATACATAGGTCCTTGCGTTTAGAAGGTCTGGCGGAATAAAAAACTGAAAACGTACATAAACTCCGCGAAAAAAGGATAGACGCAGTAACATTTTCCGAAAAATCCCATTTAATACGCAAGGATTTCTTTCCGACTTTTCGTCATTTTTATTAGCAATTATTAACGCGCATATCACAAAAAGATTTATCCAAAATAACATTATTTTTTTATTTTATTCCGATTTTTTTCGAAATTCTGTGCTTTAAAAGTGCGAAATAAGCATAAAGGCAGTGACTGTTTTGCTTATAATAAACAATGTTGTTTACAAGTTTATGATCTGTGTTGCTGTGATTTACCGTTATGCGTTATCCGGACGCAGTGTGACGCAGTTGTGACGCAGTTGTCATCTGAATTTCCGAGGCCGAGGCCGAAAAAGCAAAATTTCTGCATTGAAAGATTACGCATCGCTGTCAAACCGTCAGGTTGCCAAAGAAGTGAACAGAAGTGACAAAGTAGTGCGGAGTTTCCTTGAAAATCGTGAAAATTACGGTAAAAACTACAAAAGCGGTCAACCAAAAGTTATTTCTACTATCGAAAAACGGCTATTAATTAGATGTGCGGCCAACAGTTTCAAGTCTGCCCGGCAATTAACGAATAAAACAAAGTACCAGTTGGCGTTAGACGTGTTCAACAGATTTTAAGTAGTAGTGATCACCTGAAATACATAAAAATAAGACGCAATAAAAATTGTCATCGGCCAATATTGAAGGTCGTTTAAAGTTCGCCAACGATCACGTGCGCTGGACACATCAATGACGTAAAATTATTCTATCGGATGAAAGGAAGTTCAATCTGGATAGTCCGGATGGTTTTGCTTATTATTGGCACGATTTACGTGCTGAGCCATGATTTTTTTCTAAACTTTAATCTGGCGGTGGTTCGATAATGGTCTGGGGAGCCATTGGTTACCTGAAAAGATGCCGTTGATATTCATTACCATCATAATGAACTCAGATCAGTATCACTAGATGATTGGCCATCTTTTTCCAGCTTATGGTTAAGAGTGTTCTGGATTAAATTGGAAATTTTAACAAAACAACGCGCCGATTCATGTGGCCAGATTAACTTTGGCATATTTTGAGGAACATAGAATCCATCTTTTTGACAATTAGCCTTCCAAATCACCAGATATAAACATTATCGAGAACGTCTCGTCGATTTTAGCTCAAGAAGTGTAACAAAGAATGTCGTCAATACAACAACAAAATTGAATTGAAAGAAGCGATCCAGATGGCCTGGCAAAATATTTCACAGACCCGGATCCAATCATTGTATGACAGTCTCCCGGATCGGATGCTTGCATTACACCATTATACGATGCCCGAGGCAACCACACCACATACTGATCAAAGTTTCCAACAAAAATGAGATTTTCATATTAAAAACCGTCACTGCGTCTATCCTTATTTCGCACTTTTAAAGAACAAAAATTGGAAAAAATAGAAAAAAAGTGAAAATTCCAAATTTATTTTGATAAATCTTTCTGTGATATACGCGTTAATAGTTGCTAATAAATTTTTTAAAAAATCGGAGAGAAATCCTTACATTTTGAATAAGATTTTTCGAAAAATGCTATTGCAGCTATCCTTTTTTCGCGGAGTGTAGATGAAACCTGAACAGGTTAAATCTTCTTCGATTCCTGCCTACAACTGCAGATTTTACTTTACCCGCCTACCAACCGACGAGGAGGAAAAGAATTAGCGAGATGAAGACGGTTATATACATTAGCCCCTTTCCGAGAAGATTAGGTCAATTTCGAATTCGAACTCAATTACTTAAGAAGACTGAAGTCTGTCTGTCTGTCTGTGTGTATATGTATTCCTCCACAATGGCACAGTATACCAGACAATAGCTTCTCCTAAAACAAAATTGAAATCGAAGCGAATACGTGACGAGTTGTAAGGGCTCTCGGATATAGCCGCCAGATATCCCACTACTCGGCATGCGAAGATATTCAAACATTCGAAAAGGTCGCCAGCCTTTACCTGCGCGTAATGCTAACGAAAGGCGTTCGTCGGGACTCTATAGCTCTAGAGTAAAGCTACTGGTTGGTATACTGTGACGATCATCATCATAATCATCATCATCATCATTTATTCATTCCATAAAAGCATTTCACAATACTGAGGAACATGTCTAATTTTACAATCATAATTCACCGGATGATAAAACCGCTTTGATTAAATAAAATGAAAAAAAATATTGTGATGAAAAAATCAGAGGTGATTACTTAAAAACAGGCAAATTTACAAAATAATCAATAATCAAACAATAAATAATAATCAATACAATGAAAATGAAAAATTCGGACACATGCGTAATTAAAAAAAATGTCAATAAAATCTAAAACTTAGAGCGAAAATATAGTCACAATATGGTTATTTATAATCAAGCAATTGTGGACGCAATATCATAAAAGTCGTCCAGTTTGTAAAGGGCATGTTTGACTAACTGATTTTTCAAGCAGATTTTATATGCTGCCATCTCAAGTCTTCTCGTCGATGACGGCAAAGCATTGAACAATTTAAAACTAATATATAAAAATGTTTTTTGATATTTAGTGAAGCGTACTTTAGGAAATAACACATTGTTTTTATGTCGCGTATTATGGCTATGTCGAGTGGAGTAAAGCTCGCAATTTAAAAGATTCTCTTTGGCGTATAAAAGGCACTGATAAATGTACATGGACGACATGGTAAGGATACCAGCTTTAATTAAAAAAGGGGCGCAATGTGTTTCTCTGCTTACACCAAAAATTGTCCTAACGGCTTTCTTTTGTAGCACAAAAACGCGATGGATATCGGTTGCATTACCCCATAGTAGTATCGCAAGACATCTTTGTATGGAAGCAGGAGTGATACACACTGATCGCTGTATGTTCGCCAGCCAGAAATGTCACCTTTCTTATAGCATAGATAGAGCCCAAACGCTTCATCCGATGTACTGAAGATTGGCATGCTTGCATCATTCGGTTTTCAGGGTAGCCAACGGGTCGTTTCAATTGTGGCCGGCATTAGGTCAATATCCACCCCGCTGCTTAGAAAACGTATAAGATCATTTCCAGACTCCTCCAGTTATTCGCCCAGTAGCGACCGAAGTCCATCTCCCAGTGTAAACTAATCTACCATGCCACTGCAGGGTAAACATAGTCCTTAGCAGTGTCGACCGTCTTCGAGAACGCTACTGGAAAGGAGTTCAACTGTGAGTTAAGCCGAACAGAGTTATAAACGAGCAGGTCTTAATGGCCCAACTGCACAAGCACCGCTAGCTCCCTGTGTGACACTTAACACTTGGAGGTGTCAAGTAAAACGGGCAAACCCGTCACCTCAGAAAGTTTTAATGATATTGATCGTTCTGTCTCCCTTGAGGTGAACGTATAAGACTTAGGACGAAGCAGTCCAATGTCTAGCTACGCCGACTCGTCCGTAAAAAGCCAACGACTTACCGCGAGACACCGGGAATGTGCAACCAGCGGGCAAACCTCGCGTCCTTACTACCAGTTTCGGCCGGATTTCTCCGGCCTACGGACTGGTTACGGGTTCGGAGTCACTTTCGCAATCCTTTCCCTTAGCGGTGATTCAATTCGAATTTATAATGGACCGTGGCGCCTTTTGGCCGTCAAGCTCACACGGAATTGCTTACATCAAGTAAACAACCACGATGTCCAGGCAAGCCACCCAGCCTCGCCCGAAGACCATCCCCAAAGGGAACTGGTCCACCTGCCGTCTGTTTTGCAAAATATAATCCTGTACATGTTCAACCCTTTTCGGCGAGGATAGCTACTGGATAGGAATCGAGTCGACCAGAAATAACGAGCAGGTCTTAATTGCCTAACTGCACGCGATCCGTGAACTGCCAAGAGACACTGTGCAGGATAAATAGGGAGGTGTTGCCAAACGGAGGTAAAACAATGACGGTGCGAAAGCACTATCCCCTAAATAAATCACTAGTCCCGCGCCGCCGCGTGCCATCACTATCTAATGTAATTACGCGTCATCGCCATTTGCGAGAGAGTATATTAATTCATTAGCAATCGTCGCTGTTCCTCCATAATTATGTGTACACACTCCATATTAGCACTGAGTAATTAATGAATGCTCTGTGTCCTTTGCAGCATTAGCTTGATGTTGGGCATTTAGCGGGCACTCACACCACGCCGCTCGCCCAGTCTGACCGTGGCATGATGTTGAAATGCGGCAAACCGACCGCTTTTGACATTACACACTGGCAAATGCGTATGATTGCAATTAATGCAATTAGAATGTGTGCAGGGAGGGAAACGTATTTTGTATATGGTTAATAGGCAGTGCAGAATTTACGTATAAGCTACACAAACTATAAAGTGCATCTGAGACCGGATGACACCGTGTAGATTATCCTGACATTAGGGCTGAAGGCCTAATGGTCAGGGATAATCTACAAATTCTGAAACGGGTTCTAGAAGAAATACCTCTTCTGGACGCACCCATGGACAGGATAATATGCCATCATGTCTTTGATCGAAGATACAATATCCAACTCATTGCAGAACCAGCAGATCACTCTGGTACAAATGAAGTAAGGATATACACAGATGGCTCCAAAACCACTAAAGGTACCGGAGCCGGCGTCTTCTCAAATGATCTAAACATCAAAATATCAACTACCATAGGCAACCTAAATACGATCTTCCAAGCAGAATGCATTGGCATCACCAGAGCAGCACAAGCAGTTGCAGCCAAAGATGTCGGAGACCTAAGCTTGAAATTTGTCTCCGACAGTGCCTCCGTGCTACAAGCGCTAGCAAAAAGTACTATAACCTCTGTCCTTGTACTGGAATACCACAATGCGTTTCAATCCATTGCAGGGTCAAATAGAGTGACCTTGCAATGGATTAAAGGGCACAGCGACTCACTGGGAAACGACGCGGCAGACGAACTGGCCAAAAGGGGATCGAAGGAAATATTATATGGACCGGAACCCTAGATGCCCATTCCCCAGGCCCAAATAAAAACATGGCTACGCAGGAACACCGAAGAAACCCACCTTACAGAATGGAAAAAAACGCAGGATGCAGGCAAACAAAGAACGCGGTTCCGGAAGCGTCCAAAAAACTTGCCCGCAACCTCACCAGATTAAAAAGGGACAAAATCCGTAAAGTCATGGGTACTATGACAGGCCACTGTCCCCTAAACAAACACCTGTTTACCATAGGTGTGACAGACAGCCCTCTATGCAGAGGATGCATGGAGGAAGAAGAAACGCCACAGCATGTGCTCATGGAATGCAGGAGCGTGGCAGAGCAACGGGCAAGAATACTACAATCTCCAGCATCTCTCTCGGAGGCCTGTAGCAACCCAAACAGTCTGCTAACCTTCTGGGACAGCCTGGGTTGGCTGGAGTAACATTAATAGAAACATGAGCCACGCACAACGGCCCAATCAAGAGGCCAAGTGCGGGAAAAAGCCCAGACTAACTAACTAACTAACTAACTAACTAACTAGGCCTGAAGGCCTGCCTCTGTTTTTAAAGTCGGTTTAACTCACAGTTCAAGAGGGAAGAGGGACTAAACTGGAAAGGCCCTTGTGAAATCTGCGTGCGGCTGTAACCTACTATCGTAGACCTCATTCGAAGGCTACGGACCGAGAGAACACCTCGGGCGGAACTGGGCAGTTTGAGCTCCATGTGTCATTAGCGAATCGACAGAATAATCGGGGAAGTCTAAAATCCTACGTTTTCTAAGCGGAATTAGTTGTTGACCACATTCCAGCTATCCTTGAAACGATCCATTATCCACCCAGTCCCGTGTGGCATTGACGGGTAAAGGCCGCATCGGTCCGCAATAAATTCGAACGTGAATTACAGTTAACACCAGGTAGAGCCTACGAAGGCGACCTTGACCAGACTGGAGGACGGAGAAACTCGTCCAAATCTGGTAGTAAGGGAACGAGATGTGCCCACTAGGTCCTATTCCCACTTCTTAGGTTTACTGTAGATTGTATTTTCCGCATAGTCTTTTACTTTCACTCCGTGGGAGACAAAATGGCTGGATATAATTATAATTTCCTGGGGTGACGGGTTCGGCCATCGTGATCGAAAACCATTAATGTGCAGTATCTCTGAGAGAACGGAACAACGCAGACTTTCGACAGACATGTGGCGATCCTGTGTTATAAAAAACCTACCTACTTTGCCGAGACTCTCGTTTTATTAGTGTGTAAAAAAATACCAGCATGTTTCACGATTCCATTCCGACATACCTGGAACAAACGAAAAAAACGTTGTTAATATCGAAAAAAAGTGTTTTTTAAAATGCCGATATAAATAATAATAATAAACTCTTTATTTGCACTTAAAAAAGTATACAAAAAAAGGCGAGCTTATTGCCACATGGCAATGTCTTACAGGTAACCTAAACATAGTGGTACATGCGCGCATAGTGAAAAGAAAGATTATTACATAACATACAGACAAGTGGAAGAATTTAAGACTAATAGTGCCCGAGGAGAGGAAATTGGGAGAGGAACAGGAGAGAAAGGGAAGAACTGGTTACTTCTTAGAAAGGTAGTAATCCTTAAGGTGAGTCTTGAACGATGGTAAAGAAGGCGAGTTTCGTATATTTGCTGGGAGATCGTTCCAGAGTCTTGCACCATGGACACAGAAAGAATAGGAATAGAAATCACTATTATGACTCGGAATTTTTAATAAACTGTCAGAGGCTGACCGAAGTACGAGACCGTGGGAACTTAGTGGTTCAAAAAGCTCCTGGAGATAGGATGGTGTTAATTGGGTGAGTACACGATATAGGAGAGCCAGTATATGAACATTTCTTCTTTGGCGTATTGGCAACCACTTTAACTGTGCCCTATAGTCGGACACGTGATCATACTTACGTAGACCGAAGATGAATCGTATGCATACATTTTGCAAACGTTCAAGTTTGTTGAGCAAGTTTGTTGATAAAGTTTCTAAATAAAATGTTTTCCCATCGAACCCTAGATAAACGACCACGAAGCTAGCAACACTGAACTACGAGAGCATCTTCAATAATATGCCTGCATAAATTTGCCATTATATTACATAATATATTATAAGATAATACATATTATAAGATAATAATATATTATAAGATAAACATAATTTAACATAAATTGACGGCGCGATCATACAAAGACGGGTGAAAAGGGTGCGAGGAAGCGTACGCTTTTTCATTTCCTACGTCTTTGTATCGATCGCGCCGAGACTTGTTGATATACTAATAGCTGCCGTCCGACGTTAGGGGACTTGCCCCTATGTATGTGAATCTGTGTATATGTATGTAAATGAGTACCTACGTCAGTTATGCCTCTCCACAGAAGTCAGAAAATAAGTCGTATGCCCAGATACAGGCTATATTCGCATAGTTGGGTATGCGATGAGCATGGTCATGTGAATGTCGACCGTTGTTTACTTCACACCATTACTTGGTATGACCATTTATTTGTATTTCCACATTATGTTTGAAATAAATGAATAAATAAATAAATAAAGAAATTTAAAAACTTGTGTGACGGACCACAGGACATATCACACCGGAAGTAACCTACATAAGCTAACGAAGCTAACAAGAAAAGTACCGGAAGTAACACTCCGTAGCTGTATAAACGACACTCACCGATGCACGGCTATATGTAGCTAATATAAAGCTTCATCATTCCCCAGTCGGTCGCCCGAGGGATTGTCTCAGACAGTGGCGGTTTCGTCATACAAGCCAAAAAGCCCGGCTTGTCTTATCTCTTAAAAATGTTTTTAAAAAGATCGCTAAACTAATACATGAATTTGCTAGCGCCTATTGCTAACTGGCGCGCACAGATCGCTCCACGCGACAAAACAGCTTATGAGAGCGCAACAATTCGCTGCAATCCCAACGAGTTGAGTTCAGATAGTCATCTCGCTCGCACACATGAGCTTGCAACGGGACTTTCAAAATCAGTGGTCCTCTCATTCTAACCTGTGGCAAATTACGCAAAACAATATATGTATCTATACTACTTTCGTATTAACAATTAAGCCAGGCTTGCGTTAGCATAAAGTAGAATGCGAGCGTGGTCCGTATTTAGTTTCGTTTATTTTGTACAAATGACGGAGCAGATTTTTTATTGTGTAATTTCAATAGATTTGTGGTTTTCATTGCCTGATAAACAATGGAAGAAATTGTCCCTTGTGGTGAGTTCTGTCTTAACTTGATTTCACTCGATCAAGCAAATAAAACGGCATTTCTTAAAGCCACCGCAGGTATGCGACTGCTGATATGTATATGTTAAATTCTGTCTAGCAGTAGCATGTCTTCAGTGTGCTTATTGAATCTACGACACAATCAGTAAATTTCAAACTGAAGATTGAAGAGTAAAGATGTACCACTTTTTACTATATAACGCTTAAAAAACACAAAAAGGTATATCGGGTTTACCCCATTCACCAACCCTGGGCACGCCACTGGTCTCAAGAGGAGTGCTGCTCCTGCAGGAAATAAACCGAGGAAGAGATGAGGACTAGCGGAGACAGTAGCCGAGAAAGAATATTACATTCGGCGGCAGCGTACGCACCATCAAAGGCCAATGATGATACGAGGAAAAAGAGGTGACTATGCGTGATGTCACTGCATACCAAGGCTACTCCGTTAAGCAACACAAGAAAAATTTTACAATTCAGCGTCTCTAACGAGATATTTATTGTATCACAAATAAAAATGAAATTACGGTGTAGTTATACAATTTAACATATGAGACACAACCGAGCGCGTAACTTGAAACCAGAAGCAAATATATAATTCCGTCAGTCAGGACAATATTTGCCCAGAGACATATATTCTAAATAGCCCCAAAATTATATAATTCCCTTAGTGAAGACATGAAAAATTATCCTAACATAAAAATATTTAAAGCAAACCTTAATAGATGGCTACTTAACAAGGGATATGTAAAATCTGATCAACTTCTTTGCAACGCACGACAATTTATTTAGTATCACTTATCTATTTTTCTTAATTAAATTTTATTAAATTACAACTATAAATGTATATATTTATTACATAGCTATATTTTTTATAAAATTGGTATATTTATGTGTATATACAGGTGGTGGGTCCAAATAATTTATTTTAAAAAAACACTTCATTTCTTAAAATTGCATAAAAATATGCACATCTAGAGACGGGCCAAATTATCGCCTAGTTAGATGTGCTATTGGCAGTAAAGGTCATGTAAGATGTGTTAAACCTCCCTATATTAATTATTAAATAATTTATATAATTATTATAAGATTACATGACCTATGAATGAACTGTATACCTAATCCTATGTACCTAAATAAATAAATAAATAAAATAATTAGACTGGCCACGAATCAATAAAACTACCTCGATCCGTCGAACAAGCCGACAGTATGTTTTGTCAGGTTTCTGTCTGCCATGATCCAGCATTTTACACAGGATTGTAGACGATAGCCGTCGGTTGAACCCGGCCAACATAGAGCGTCCGGCCAACAGAGACATCGGAGACCGACAGTACGAGTCTCGGGACGCGCCAGAAGCGACGACTGGCGCGCGAGCGGAGCGAGACAGCGCTGACACATTTTTGGTATCGAAAGACATGTTGGGCAAAAGAGCCACGGCCATCTCGGAATGAGGCCGAGTAAAAAATACTAAACTTAAAGAGAAGTGCATAATTTGTCTTTTGTATGATGTCTTTGAATCCGTCAAATGATGGTCAGGTACGGTAAAAGCGCTCTTAATATTAAAAGACCGTTGAAATCGGTCCACTAGGAGGCGCGCTAGTTATAATTCAATCTTGAAATATTGGACTTAGGTACTTAACATTCGGTAGACAGATGCGTCTCTGGGCCGAAGCCACATTGTGAAATTGTGGTTCTGGCGCTCCTGGACGGTCTGCGCAACGTGCGGCGTGAGCCAATCGACTGTGCACTCTGACTAACAGTTAAGAGTTTCAAGGCGATAGGTGAGGGCAGCAAACCCCGCCCACCGCCCGGGCAGTTATAACGACGAGGGTCGTCTTGTCTGCCCGGGATGTCGTGCTACGACAACCCTGCGCGTACCAGAAGGGTAAAACGCGCAGGGGGTGAAATAGGGTAAACCACCCCCCCCGTACCGCCCCGAGAACCCATTTATTCAAAAATAAAACTTATTAACAAAAAAAAAAATTTTACAAAATATTACACATAATATAACGAGAAAAGAAATAACAATATCATAAATTTAGGAGCCGGTAAGCGGGGTAGAGGACGCTCCAGAACAATGAACGTGAAGGCGCGCTGTCCGTGGGCAGGTCTCGGAGCAGCCACGGGGGGGAGGAATCCCTGGATCCTGCAAAGAACGAAACGCCCCTCGGGGCGGTAAAGAGACGGACACAGAGACGGGCACTTCGGGCTGGAAGTAGCCGCCGAATCACGCCACCAAGGAAGAGGGTACCCCCTGGGGGGTATCCCGAAGCCTCATGCTTTCCCAAGAAGCCACCCAGAGCCCCACAAACTCGCCAAACGACTGGAAGCAGCTCCTACAACTGACCAAATCCGGGTACCAAATCGGAGAACGCCCAACGCACGCGCCCACTGCATCCATCAATTTCTCCCGTGCAGCCGCTAGAATTGGGCAAGACCAAATTACGTGTTCCGCAGTTTGGCGACCATACCCACAGGCGCACCGGGGGTCATCGGCAAGTCCAAAGTCAAATAGTTTGGCTCTGAACTCTCCGTGGCCCCCAACCAGCTGCGTGGTATGGTGGTCGAACCGCAGAAACGAATTTGCCATCCGCACTGCAACAGACGGGAAGAAGCAATGGGTGAGGCGGCCCGTACCCCCGGCGTCCCATCTAGCCTGCCAGACACGCAAGGACTCCACCCGAATCAGGCGGGCAAACTCCCCAGCTCGGTGCGCCACCGGGTCGATCGATAGGCCATGAAGGACTACCGGCTCGCCCCGGCGGTACCGCGACAAGGCTGCACGCTCCAGAATCTCCAGGTCAATCGGCAGAACGCCAGCGATGACGGGTAACGCAAGAGTGGACGTCGTTCTGTACGCCCCGGTCAGGGCCACGAGAGGGATGCGCTGTCCGCGCAGCAGCGCGACACGCGTCGCCTCAGGAACAGCAGTCTGACTAACAGTCGGGGGGGTCTGGAAGCAGTACTGTTTCCTTTAGAGCGGGGGTGGTTGCGGACCTTACGGCGACTACTCTTGAAATGACCATCGGCCATCCGATCCTGGGTGAAGAGCCGGGCAAAAGACGCTGTGGTCCGCGATAGATTCGGTATACACCGTTTCACCGCTTCGTAAGGGAGAGGACCGCGCAAGCGACCTTGAACTCGTAACCAATCGAGAGACCGGAGTAATCTGGTCACAATTGGAAGTAAGGGCGTGAGTGTCGGCCCGCCGGGTAACATTCCTGGCTATCTCGCGGTTAAGTCGTTGGCCTCTTACGGGCTTGTGGCGTAGCTAGACGGAGAACTGTTTTGTCCCCAAGTCTTCTGCGCTCACTTCCAGGGAGATAGAACGACTAATCGTTAAAACTACCTGAGGTGACGGGCTCGCCCACTATAGTCGACAACCTAAGTTGTTACTTTACCTCTTCGTCGGTTGGTAGGCAGGTAAAGTAAAATACGCCATGTGACCGGCCGTCATTTTCTTTGTCGTTATGCCGTTTCGATCGCTTGGCCGGGCTGCTATGTCTTTGCTGTTGTTTCATAAGTTAGTTTTCATTTTCGCCGCATTTTCACTCTCGTTTTGATTGTCTGATTTTGAAGACAAAAAGCTTAAAAGTTATAAATGCACAGAGAAGTGTGCTCGAGGATGACACAAAGGAATATAAATGTTTATCAAAACAGACTAAGTCCTTAAAATGTCCAAAAAAAATCCTATCCAATAACAAAATGTTTTACATTCAAGAATCGGCGGAACTTAGGATAAAAACGAGAAATAGGATTAAAACGAATTTACCGCGGTAAGTTTCTAGCCGAAGTTTCGGCGATGTTGCGACCGCCGTTGTCCAGGGTAGACTGAGTCTACAAGAGTCTAACATCGCCTAACATCGCCGAATCGCCGGATGCTTTAAAGTTCACGCGGTAAATTCGTTTTTAACCGACAAAAAAGGAGTAGGTTGTCAATTCGGTTGTATTTTTATGTTTGTTACCTATCTAATAATTAGAAAAATATTTTTTTATTTGATGATGATGTACTTCCAGATTGGTCCCATTTTATTAAAATACTGTTCTGATGATGAGATCCATGAGGAATTGAGGGAAATCCTCAAATAATATTATATGAAGTTGAAAATTTACATGTTGGTTTAGTTCCGAGGATAATGCATTTTTTTATGGTCAGCATGACCTGATTCAATATCCAGGGTTGGCTCCCGACGAGGGGACTCCTCAACGGTCAACAGCGCGGACACGAAATTTTGTTTACGCATTCAGTTATGATAGCCCGTTCTAAGTTTCACCATGACAGGAGTGCGGCACCCTGAGTTGGCTACCAACGAGGAAAGTCCTAAACTGTCAACAGAATAGACACGAATATTTGTATACGCATTCAATCATGATAGCCCGTTCTAAGATTCACCATGACATGGATGCTGCACTTATATAAAAAAGAGTCGGGTTTTTGATTATTATACTATTAAGAATATCAAACAACCCCAGTACTCTTCGACTTCATACAAAGTCGGAAGGTCGAAGGTCGATATATCATAGCAGATGGCAGGAAAATACGCAAACGCACTCAAAGAACGAGAGCAGAGTGGCGTATTTAATATTACCACGCATTTTTTAAGGGTCGTCCATGGAAGACTTGGCTTGATACACTGCGTAAAAATTGTTAACTCGATTATATATTAAAAACATACACTCAATCCTTACTTGAGTACATGCATAGCTTTAGTATCAACTATAGATTTGGGTTTAGGACTTTTGAAATTTCTGATTCTGTTCTTTAGTTTGGCTGGTCTAGGCAGATCGATTAACTCGAAGTAATCCCTCTTTATATGAATACATTAAGAGAAAGACGTAAAACTACCATCTCCCTATTACGTAATATTAATACAGAGAGCAAAGTCGGGAGTCGGTCGTCTCCGGGGCTGTTGTTGTTATCGGCAGAATTACATAACGACTTAATTCATGCCCTCCGCAGCGCGGAGCGAGACGCCCGGCCTGGGATAAGTTGGAAAAGTAAAAGTTATCTAGGCACAGTGTTGTGCGGGCCGTGCCTTCAAAAGGGAATCCAAAGAAAGCCTCCCCTCCCCTCTTTCCCTCCTCACCTTCATCCCCTTTGCCCTTGCGGCCGTATCTTGTAACTCCCTCCCGGCGACTCGTCTTCACTGCGTCTGCAGACGACTGCTCGATACGGCTTACGAAACCTAGTACGTCTCCCGTGAAGTTACAGTGTCCAGTATGAAGATATCGCATTGCCTCCTATTTTGGCCTACCTGCAAACATTCTACAACCATTGCCGCTGCATGCAACCATTGCCGATAAAGTTGTTCATTAGAACCGGCGACATAAAGTATTGCGACTTATTGCCGCTTAATATATTGACATCGCCCGTTGGAGTATTTGTTCACAAAGCAGATCTTGAGGTACTGGAGCATGCGGCAATTTCGTGGGTCCGGAGGGCTCGCGCTGTGGAGTACCATTCCGTTATTGTCGACCCGGAAACTACAAGGTTTGCTGATTGTGTACGCGCCCTCCATTCAGAGACTTTTAGAGTATGGCAGGAGAGGTGGAATACCAGTTCCAAAGGCCTCTTAACTCACTGTTTCTTCCCGGCGGTCGACATCAGGTTGCGGAACGGTAATTTCTTGCGGTTTGACTACCACACTACACAAATGGTCGGGGGCCACGGTGACTTCAGGGCCAAACTATTTGACTTAGGGCTCGCCGATGATCCTTGGTGTGTGTGTGGTGGTGGTCATCAGACTGCAGAGCATATACTATGGTCGTGCTCGTTACTGTCGTACGCCAGGGAAGAACTGCTGGACGCGATGTGTGACCACATAAGTGGATATCCCATTTGGTATTCTGACCTAGTCAGTAGCAAGGAGTGCTTTGCGGCATTTCGTATCTTCGTGGCGCACTGGGCGTCGCGGCTAGAAGAACTGAGACTTCAGGGCACTCCCCCTCTAGGTGCGAGTGACTTGCCCTCTCCGTGAAATACATGCTGCCCTCCGCGCTGTGCCGGTTTTAAACGCCGGTGCAGCTTTAAATTAAACTTTGTTTGTATTTTTTCTCTCCCTAACGGTTGTGTCCGTGCCACCGTACCAAGCTCGTTCTGTCCCCACTCCCTTCTTGCTGCTGTTTGCGAATGCTGCTTAATTTATAGCCTATGCACTACCACCTGCCAAAATATAAATGTATTTTTTCTTTTATTTTTATTGTTATATAAATATTATTTTTTACTTTTTTGAATTTTATTTTATATAATACGTATTGTAACTATGTAATGAAATGTAATGTAAATACATGTATATGTATGTAAATGAAAAATGTAAAAAAAAGAAAAAATGTAATTATGAAACGAATAAATAAATGACTCCTTGGGGGATTGGATGGGGATAGAAGCCTCTGATTTTTGGATATACCATTAAGCTCGGGTAGAAAAGACGACTATAGTCGTTATAACTGCTCGGGTGGTAGATGGATTGGCTTCTGTCTCCATCCACCTCGTTGTACTAAGAAAATGAAATGTTCACAAAACTTGAGCAAAAATAGGTTTTGGTTATTTTTGTAATAAAACGCTGACCAAACTGCTTTTTTTAATATACAATTTAAAATAATTGAAACCTACATACTTTTACATATAACTACATTATAAATCAATCTGTGTCATCTATTTCTCCTTTATCGGAATCGGCTGTTGGACCTTGGTCGTGCTTAAATAATTCTCGAGCATCACTGGTATGCATATAAGTGTCTTTTTTGTTGGATTTCAGTTTAATAAAAGTTTATTAAAATGACGTAAAAAAGAAATAAATATAAAAATGGCAACTATTTGCTGCACATTTTTATAAGAAAATAGTTAATATGAAAGCTAAACATCTATCATACATCAATTACGTTACCCGGAAACACCTGAAACTTTAATAAATTTACTCGTATTTTGTGACAATTGATTTTTAAAAATATATAAATTAGGGCTTCACTAAACCGTATAAAAACACAATAATTAAATAAGATTAATAATAGGAAATCACTGCTAAATATTGTAAATGCCTTCAACCGCACTATTCAAAAGATCAATAAACTGGTTTCGAATAACGGATTGATAATAAAGCGCTGAGAGCAAAGACGCGCGAGTTGCATAAATGTTAGGTTCGGACTGCCAGCACGGTGTGTTATCGGGTGTGACCTCGAAAATTATGCATTTATATGACGTCATCAAACAACCACCAGAGAGAGAAGGTTATCGTCCTCCTCTCTGATGTCACCGTTAGAATTGTTTATAGTATGTAACAGTAATATAACAGCGTATCTATAAATAATTACGAAATGTTGTAAAAATAAACAAACAAATAAAACTAACATCCTATATTTATATTTGATTTGACACGTATACGGTTTTAAATAAAATAAATACATAAAAAAGACTAGCGAGCCCCATCTGGAACGATTTCAATCACAAACTTTTCAACTTGCCATAACGAAACGTTTGGTTCAACCAAACGTTTGAAATTTCATATATATTTCAACAATTTCAATAATCGTTTGAAACCAGAGTTCAGCTCAATCGGATAGAGACACAGGCACACAGACACACATAAGCGCGTTCATGTGCATCCAGATATGGGCCAGAGAAGCCTCGTTAGATGTGCATAGCGCAATTAAATACGTAAGTTGTGTCAATCTTAATGTATAAGTTTTTTACTTCGGTAATAATTAAACTACTTTTCGTTGTACAAGTACTACTTAAAATAAAATAAATAAATAAATAAAAATGTTAGGTAGTTAATTTATATATATACACAATATACGTATTAGCTAGGTGGTATGATATTTATTGAAAGTAAGTTTGTAATAACTTTGACATACAGACGAAATATAATTAAAAATGTATACATAGAAGAATACATTTACATATTTTAACATAAGGATATATTGAGATGTCAACCACAACGGGCGAACCCGTCACCGCAGGACGTTTTAACGATTCATCGTTCTATCCACCGTGCAGTGAGCTTAGAAGACTTTGGACATTACAAATCCGACGTCTAGCTACGCCACAACCCGCAAGAAGCCAACGCCTTTACCGCGAGATAGCCAGTGTGTTACCTGGCGGGCCGACACTCGCGCCCTTGCTTACAATTGTGATCAGATTTCTCCGGTCTCCCGATTGGTTCCGAGTTCGAGGTCGCTTGCGCGGTCCTCTCCCTTACGAAGCGGTGAAACGGTGTGCACCGAATCTATCGCGGACCAAGGCGTCCTTTGCCCGACTCTGAACCGGGATCGGATGGTCATTTCAAGAGCAGTCGCCGTAAGGTAGGCAACCACCCCCGCTCTATAGGAAACAATACAGTTCCCAGACTCCCCCGACTGTTAGTCGGAGAGCACAATCGATTGGCTTGCGCCGCTCGGTGCGCAGACCGTCCAGGAGCGCCAGAGGTTTGATTCCCAGGGGAGACTGGTTGACCCAGTGTCCTACCCAGGTTCGCACCCCATGCGTGGAGGCCATCGGATGGGTGTTGACCCGTGAGTGTGACCGACCCTGAACACATGGGTCATCGTGGCCACCTCATCATGGGCCCGTTAGCTCCCAACATAAGGATATACAAGCATATATATAAAAATTATACATATTATAACGTGTTCATGTTTGCATCCCCAGATGGTCGACTGACAACTGGATGCTCCAAGCCGTTGAATATTTTAGAAACCAATAAAATATACAAGCCGTTGAATATTCAGATGAATATTTCACCAATGCGGTTGAGTATTTCAGAAACGACTAGCATATTTTAAATACAGGGAATACGTCACCTAAATTTTAACCATCAATGATGCTAAATCTACATCGTGATTCTAACGGAGGCAGCTAAATCTCGCCAGAGAAGACATATATAATTAGCTTCAAGTATTTTATTCTTTTATTCTTCGCTTCGCGTGCAAATCTATTTCTCTCTCCTTCTAATATATATTTGGAAATTACCAGCCTCGGCAGCATTCTCGCCCCTCGAGTCCCGCAACTTTGAAGGTAGGAATGTATTGGTGAAGTGTTCTAGTGGTCATTTTCCTCATTTTCTTTTTCGTTGCCCTCAATTAACCGATGGTCAGAGCAAAGGTTTTTTTCGCGAACCTCGTGACCTTGCCCTTACGCCACTCGCTCGTCAGTACTTACGCCACTCTCCCGTCAGAGACCAACGCCTTACGGCTCGGCACAGGGATAGGTATCCAGTTTTGAAGGATGTCCCCGTCTGTAATTAACCATCAGGATACCTCCTACCTCCTGACGTTACACGATCGAGGTCGCTTGCGCGGTCCTCTCCCTTACATAACGGTTATACTGTGTCTACTGAGCGGACCACGGCATCCTTTGCCCGGCTATTCACCCAGGATCGGATGGCCGAAGGTCTAAGGTAACAACTACCCCCGCTCTATAGGAGACAACTAGGGTTGTCGACTACAGCGGGCGAGCCTGTCACCTCAGGATTTTTTAACGATTAGTCGTTCTATCTCCCTGGAGTGAGCGCAGAAGACTTGAGGACAAAACAGCCCACCGTTTACCTACGCCACAAGCCCGTAAGAGGCCAACGCCTTAACCGCGAGATAGCCAGGAGTGTTACCCGGCTGGCCTATACTCACGCCCTTACTTCAAATTGTGACCAGATTACCCCAGTCTCTCGATTGGTTACGAGTTCGAGGTCGCTTGCGCGGTCTTCTCCTTTACGAAGCGATGAAACGGGGTTTACCGAATCTATCGCGGACCACAGCGTCCTTTGCCTGGCTGTTCACCCAGGATCGGGTGGCCGAATGGTCGTTTCAAGAACATTTGCCGTAAGGTTAACAACTACCCCCACTCTATAGGAGACAGTACTGTTTCCAGACTCCTCCGGCTGTCGGTCAGAATGCACAATCGATTGGCTGACGCCACACGGTGCGGAAACCATCCAGGGGCGCCAGAAGGTTGACTCCTAGGGGAGACTGGCCGTCAGTCAGGCCAGAGTCCTACCCGGGCTCGCACTTCTGCGTGGAGGCCGCCGAATGGGTGTTGACCCGTGAGTTTAACCAACCCTAAACACATGGCTCTTAGTGGCCTAACTGCAAAAGGGCCCATTAGCTGGGGAGCTAATGGGCCAGCGGAAAGGGAACCGTCCTATTGGAAGGGGTTCCAAAGCCACAGCCTGGGTCAATGAGAGCGTATGGTTCGTAGATACCCCGAGTGACGGCGCCGGCTCGCCGTCAACGAGAAGGTTCAAATATCCGCCCGCTGCGGCACACTAGCAGAGCGTCCTCCCGTCCTCGTCGAGATACAGGGGGCGCGACGATAAATTTTAATATTATATATCCGAAGTGGTTTAATAGACTGTATGAATATGACTGCTTAGTTCAACGTGCCTCGACGAGCGCTCCTTTATGGCGCTCGTCGCAGTGTTTAAATCGACCGCGTCCCGGAACATTTCAATGAAATGTGGTCTTTTATATTAGGTCCTTACCCATAGAGTTACAATTGTATAAATCAGGACTTCCTAACCGGTGGGGCGTGCCCCCCTGGGGAGGCGTAGAGAGATCTTAGCGGGGGCATGAAGTGTTCGGATATTTTAATCTAATTACTTATCATTGTTTATTATTTAAAAAACACACAGATTTAGTCGCGCCACCTAGTTCCAATGGTCAATGTTCTGCAATTACCAGAAGATGTCCAAGAAGAATTTCTGGAAATGAAAGAAGATTCGACAATGAAAGATGACTTTCACCTCTTGACTTTGGAGAAATTTTGGATAAAACGCTTTCTCCTTAATCCAAAATTTGCAACTCTTGCCTTGCGAATACTTCTGCCATTTTCTTCGACTTACTTATGTGAAACCGGATTTTCTGCATTAGTGTAAATTAAGACTAAGCAGCGAAATCGTCTTGCAGTCGATAATGATTTCATGATAGCTCTGTCAAAAACAGAACCTCATATCGACCAACTGGTTTAAAAAATGCAGGCGCAAACATCCCATTAATAAATAATAAAACGTGTGAAATAAATATCGTAAAAATAATTTGTGTTTTTTATTGAAGCAATGAAGAAAAATATAGGGGGGCATGATTTTTTTCATAATCCGGGGGGGCACCATGCAAAAAAGGTTGGGAAACCCTGGTACAAATGAAAATTTAGGACCAAAAGCTTTGTGCGAAAAATTTACAGGTTGAGTATCAAAAACAGACACGTAAAACTCGAAGCAATGAAAAAAAATGCTGAAAGGATTTCGGTGGAAAAAAAATGGCACATTTTTGAAAAGTATGTATTTTTGGAATAATCAGTTTTCCTCAATTTTATATTTTTAGATATTATTCAATTCAATTTTACGTTCACACACTCAGAACTCCCCATTGTCAGACACAAATTGTACCTGCCAGATTTACGCAGTCTATCTCTGTCTCGTTAACTTTCTATGACTCATTCATCCATAAACTTGCTTAGAAAACCCCAAAGTACAGCATAAAATTCCGACAGCCCAGGCGCAAAATCTTACTTGACACCCGCACACTGATCATCTATTTTTTATTTTTATTTATTTATTTAAATAATAATTACTATAAACATTGATTTGCTTACAAAAATAACAGAAACCGAATGGCAAAACCTTAACCTTTTGCTTATTTGATTCTGTCGCCCAACTGGGACTAGCACCGCTAGCGTGGACCGGATTCTAATATTACAATCAATTATGTACAAGTTTTAGTAAAATGCTAATAACGCTTAATTGTCTTAAAATGTGGTCCTCAAAAATATTATTAATAAAAAAAATAAAAGGTTGTATAATAAATCAAAAGCAAATCCATTATATAATCGCCAATAAAATTTAATATAATATAACATTCGATTAAACAGAGAATGACAAAAACAGAATGGTCTTAAAATTAAAATAAAGATAAAAATAATGATATAAGTATGAAAAGAAAGAAAAGTCATTAATATTTAATACTAGATGACCCGGTGAACTTCGTACCACCTAAAATTGATTTGATTGTAACTCTTCATAAGCTTTTATTATTGATCCTAATCAACCTTCCAAATCCAATTCATTGAAATCTATAATACTGCCGAATCATGTACGGTTTAAATTTCGTTTGGTGATTAAATGAAAGTCGTTTGTAATTAAAATAAATTCAATGTATTTAATTTACATGATGAAATATAATTGCTTTTTCAACTTTTCCGACTTTTTCGACTTTTTCGGGCTTTTTGACTTTTCGACTTTCTTTGCATTTTTCGACTTTTTGGACTTTTAGACTTTTTTGACGTTTTCGACTCTTAACTTTTTTGACTTTTTTGACTTTTTCGACTTTTTCGACTTTGCGACTTTTTGAAATTTTACACAGTCGCACGGAATGAATAACAGTTATGGATAGCGCAGCTGTCAAACAATACGATCGCCGCGATAGCCATCTAGAAAGTGGCCACTCTTCCTAAAATGACCAATTTCGATTTTTTCGATTTTCAGTTGTTTCTTTGAGTTTTTCCTAAATATCTTTTTTTTGTAAACCACCCCTGGATGAAGCCAAACAAAATAAATAAAAAATAATACAAATCGGTCGAGTCATTTCCGAGATCCTGCGAGACTAACGCACGGCGATTCATTTTTATATATAAGATAATTATAATAATTATTTATTTAATTATAATTATAATTATAATTATATTTATTTATTTATTTATTTCCCAAAACATAATTAACCTTACAGATGATTCCAAATCGTTAATTATTTTTCTAAGCTATTATTCTAGATTATAACTATTAATCTGCTATAGACTATTATTATAATTCTACTGTTAATAATATTATTATTACTGTACTCCATTACTATTACTATAATTATTATTATTCTAATATAAGTAATATACAATTTAATATAAAAATACCTAATCAAAAAAATTGAAATTTATGCCTAACTTAGTGGCTGTTCCTATTTCATCCATAAACTTTTAATACCCGCGTTATTTTTGGGATAAGATGAAAGCACTCACTCGTTAATATGCAGTTATTATACAAATAATAGTTGATATTGATATAAGTATTTAGTTTGTAGTATTTTTCATATATTTTATTTGTTTACAGGGTGAGTTTTTAATTAGTGACATCCTTATAGTGCGTGATTCAGAACGACTGACTAAGCAACTTTTAGAAAAAAATTTTTTTTATAAAAGGCTATAAGCATGATGCTCTATCTAATGGTAGGTAAAATATAGTTTTTTTTTTATTTGCTATATTTTACCTACCGCTAGATGGCGCAGCGCGCTTAACGCTTCCCAAACTTTTTTTTAAAAAAATTTATTGAATTTATTTACCCACTACAATGTGTCACTAATTAACAAATTATACTGTATAATTAATATTATCAATTTATTAATTATACAGGATGAGTTTTTAATTAGTTACCTCCTTGTAGTGCATAAATCGATACTATAATACAAAATAAGCAACTTTTAATTAAAAAATGGAAAAAGAAAAAATAAAAAGTTTTTTTTTTGTCAATGTTGTAGTTTTTATCTATCGAAGAACAGTATGAGAAGCGTTGAGCACGCTGCGCCATCTAGCGGTAGGTAAAATATCGCTCACAAACTATATTAGCGATACTTTACCTACCACTAGATAGCGCGACGTGCTCATAGGTTTTTATACCATTTAAAAAATAAACATAAACTAATTATTAAAAAAATATATATTGAAAATGTCACTAATTAGACACTCATCCTGTATAAAACGTAGTAAAAAAGATATTTTACTTAATCATCTGTAATTATTGAATAAAATAATTTGGAAATTTAACACTATAACTTCAGATGGAGAAAAATGCTGAAAGGATTTTGGATGAATAAAAAATTGCACTTTATTGAAATGTCAATATTTTTTGGAGAAAACGTCTTTTTCAAAATAGTAGTTTTGATACCAATCGATAAAAGTTCTAAAATAAAAATTTGGTATTTTTTTCCAGCGGTTTATGAAAAAAATATTCCACATTACATGGCAAATACGTTTAAAGTTTCCTGCTCGATACGAATAAGTTTCCGAATACTCAAGTTGTACTTAGCGGAGTTAGATAACATTTCTCGTCTATCGGACACATTCAATCGCACGGTACTCAGGTAATACTTACCTAGGCATTTCTCAACTACTCAACCAATACTCGACTATACATTCGGATGTTAAAGTCTTCAGTCGCAACTTTGGCAATTTGCAACTGTTTGTAAAGTATGTGGTCGTGCAGAAGCACAGCGTAGAGCGATTTCCCAGGCTCGGCTGTTTAATCACGAGCTTCTCCATCGTTGTTTGCAGTTCTGAACATTATCTATTTACGTTTACTAACGAATAATACCTGAACAAAACCTCATATTCGAAAATAGCGCGAATTTTCAGGTTTCTCATTATAGCATATACGATTAACGCACGCATTTAATAGCACGCGGGGTACCTCAGGGCTCTATAATTGGACCACTACTATTTATTATTTTTCTTAATGATATCGATAGGAGAATTACGCCGCCAGTAAAGACGCTTCTATACGCCGATGACACCAGCTTATTTTTTGAAAATTAAAACACCCAGGTCTTGGAAAAGCTAATAAACGCGCAGCTTCTTGTGGCTAACACTTGGTTTGAAAAAAATCAGCTTTTCATAAACCCATCAAAAACGGTAGCGATAAAATTTTCAACTACTAAAATGAGTGACGAAAATATTACGATTAAAATGGAAAGAGAAAATATAAATATTGTCAGAAATACTAAATTCTTAGGGATCTCTTTAGATGAAAATTTAAACTGGAATCAACATATCAATAATTTGTGTGCAACTTTGTCATCGGCAGTCTATGCTATAAGAAAGGTGAAATTTCTGGCTAGCGAACATGCAGCGATCAGTGTGTATCACTCCTGCGTCCATACAAAGATGTCTTATGCGATACTACTATGGGGTAATGCAACCGATATCCATCGCGTTTTTGTGCTATAAAAGCAAGCCGTTAGGACAATTTTTGGTGTAAGCAGAGAAACACATTGCGCCCCTTTTTTATTAAAGCTGGTATCCTTACCATGTCATCCATGTACATATATCAGTGCCTTTTATACGCCAAAGAAAATCTTTTAAATTGCGAGCTTCACTCCACTCGATAGCCATAATACGCGACATTAAAACAATGTGTTATTTCCTAAAGTACGCTTGACTAAATATCAAAAAACATTTTTATATATTAGTTTTAAATTATTCAATGCTTGGCCGTCATCGACGAGAAGACTTGAGATGGCAGCATATAAAATCTGCTTGAAAAATCAGTTAGTCAGACATGCTCTTTACAAACTGGACGACTTTTATGATATTGCGTCCACAATTGCTTGATTATAAATAACCATATTATGACTATACTTTCGCACTAAGTTTTAGATTTGATTGACATTGTTTTTAATTACGCTTGTTTCAGAATTTTTCTTTTTCATTGTATTGATTATTATGTATTGTTTGATTATTGATTATTTTGTAAATTTGACTATTTTTAAGTGTTACTATTTTCACCTTTGATTACAATTATTATTTTTTTCCCTTTAATTATTCAAAGCGGTTTTATCATCCGGTAAATTATGATTGTAAAATTTGACATGTTCCTCATTATTGTGAAATGCTTTAATGGAATGAATAAATGGTGATGATGATGATGATGATTATTATATTCGAGCAAAGACAAACAATGAAAATACGAATATATAAGTGATTAATAAACATAAATGTATGGCTTTTAATTGAAAAAACAGCTGTGTAAACTACAATGGGCGAACCAGTCACCTCAGGAAGTTTTAACGATATTAGATCGTTCTATCTCTCGTGAGGTGAGCGTAGAAGACTTGGGACGAACAGTCCACTGTCTAGTTACGCCACTCGCCCGTAAGAAGCAAACCCCTTACCGCGAGATAACCAGGTCAATCAACCAGCGGGCCGACACTCGCGCCCTTACTTCTAGTTGCAACTAGATCACTCCGGTCTCACGACTGGTTACAGGTTTGAGAGCGCAATCCTTAAGTGGCGTAATCCTTAAGTGGTAACACGGGGGGCGTCGACAAAATAACTGGGAGAAGTGGTCTGAAACGACTACGTAGATGGTTTCAGAATATACTGACCGCCATAGCACCAGAAGAAGAAGAAGGCTAACCGCGCCGAATCTTGAAAATAAACTGAGCTCAGTCGGAGTACAACAGCTGCCAAATTCACGACCAATATATTCAGTCGTAAAGTTTATACCCTCCATAACGGAAAATTTTATGCTTTACATTAAAATGACATATAAAAACTGTTGAAACCTTAAGTAGATATATTAATAACACAAGCCACAGTCTCCTATACATTAATATATATTTATTTATTTATTTATTAGTTTAAAATAGCGTGGGGAGCATGTGCAAAATCTGTCTTAGATCCTCTAGTGAAAGCCCAAAAGCTTTTGTTGAGGAAAATCAGTAGAAGGCCCCCACCATATGATTCTAACATGCTTTTTCAAGAAAGTAAGATGTTAGGTATACGCCAGCTGTTTGTGAAACAGTCATTCATGTTTTTCCATCGAACCCTAGATAAACGACCACGAAGCCAGCAACACAGAACTACAAGAGCATCTGCAAGCTTAAATTATGCCGTTTCCCAAGTTAATTCATCATTTTCCCAAAGGCAATTACACTTTATCGCACCCAAAATAAATGAAAGTACCTTTTTATTCAATAAAAAAAATTTACGATATAGGTCGTTCAAGGACAGAGAATGATCTTCTGCAAATCATCTCTTAGAAATAATATACCTGCATAAATGTGATATAAGATAATAAACATAATGTAACATATATGTGTATGTGTGTATGTATGTATATGTATATATATATAGGTGTATATGTATATGTGTGTGTATAAGTGTATGTGTCCTACGTCAGTCTGAAAATCTCCACCCAAGTCTGAAAATAAATCGCATGCCCAGATACAAGCTATACTCGGCCTAGTTGGGCGTGCGCTGCGCATGGTCATGTGAATGTGGGTCTTCGTTTACTTCGCACCATTACTTGGTATGACCATTTTATGAATTTCGAATGTTATGTTTAAAATAAATAAATAAATAAAATAAATAGTATTCAAAAGCATTACAGATGAATATAATTCGCCCTTGAATATTAAAGCTAGAGTGTAAGTCTAAAAATAAATGACTTACACATTGAACAAGAAAAAAACATAAAAATATAAAACTAAATAAAAGACAGATTATGATAAACATGAGATAGCAGGGAGTTGCCTTTTTAGCTGCCAAAGGGATATACAAAATATATCTATTTCTGTGGGTGAGGAATTAAGAAGAGCTATAACCCTTCCCACTGGCCTGTCTACAAAAATATTTGTACGGTGGTACGGCACATTAAACAATAAATGCGATTTCCTCGCTGTGTAATTTACCGGTACGTACAATTCAAACTTACATAGTATCTCTGGCAAATAAATAGTTCCTTAAATTAATTTATATGCAAATATAATTAGTGAAATATATCGACGCGTTTCAAGACTATTGTATCTACTATTCCTAGCACAAAATTGGGCGGAAATAAGTATGGATAAATATTGTATTTTCTATAATACATATATCCTAAAAATTTTCTTTGAATACGCTCTACCATCTGAATGTATTGGTTTTCACTTGTACACCAGATGACCGAGTTATATTCAAGTATGCTACGGACTTAACAATTATATAGTAGAAACATTACATGAATATTATTAAACTGTTTGCATTTGCCAATAACAAAACCGACCATTTTGCTAGCACGATTGCAAATATTTGTAATGTGTGCACAGAAACTCAACTGCGTATTAAATGTAATTCCGAGGTCCCTCACCTCGGTTGACCTTTTTAAAATTGACCCGTTTATTGTGTATGGGAAAAAGCAAGGTGTTTTCTTCTTATTGATGGTTAAAACTGAGCACTTGTTAGTGTTGAATTCCATGCCAATGACAGAGCCCCATCTTGAAAGTGCATCTATATCTTGCTGCAATACTGTAATTATGCAGATAGAATTAATAAACGGCAGTTGGCGTAATTAAAGATATAATTTCGGCAATATCGATTTTTTTCAGTTCTCTTGACTTTCTGACTTTATGTATACTTTAATTATTCCTTCTATTATTCAGTATTATATCATTGTGGATTTTAATTCTGACTTTGGGCGATTTAATATAATTATTATTACTGATTTGTGACAATTTGTCTATTTTAAATAATTTTATTACTGTTCATTTCATAATTCATGAAATTATCCACTATTTCTGTTTGATTATTAGTATAATAAACAAAGAAGTTTGAGAGAAAACATCTGTAAATATTGTCTATTTTATATAGCATTGAAAATCTGAGCTTGAATGTGGAACGTTCATACCTTATAACACCAACGTTCCTACCTTATACTTCATATATAATATTTTGTTTATTTATTTATTTATATAAGTAATGCAGTAAACAATTTCAGCATAGGGATTATGCACAAAAATACTTACAAAATTGAATCAAAAGCAAAAAAAGGAATACATCGCATAGTCGAATACAACCCAACGTCGCCTAACTAGGCCGGGACCATGTTCTAAGGTAAACATTTTTTTTTAATGTGCTTGAGACAATGCCGTGTTTATAAAAATGACATATATTTCATGTATGCACAAAATAATGGAATTGCAAAACCATGCTAAAATAACTAAATACTTAAATTAAATAATTAAATTAAAGATAGAAGTAGAAAATTTAAATGTCAGCAAATAAATTCAAATTAAAATAAAAACAAAACAATTTAAAATAATCAAAACAAGAATAAGAATTGTTAATTTTGTAAACTTCTTTAATTTTCACTTTACCAAGTGTAGGAATTCCTATCAACTGGTAGAATAAATAGAATTTAAACAAGATAGAGAGGACGAGTAAAGTATTGAACATACTGACTGATTTTATTAAATATAATCTTTATATTTGATACATTGATGCAATGCATCTTTCATTATCTTAATGACATTTGATTGAAACCTCTAATAATTATATAAAATTTAACGCCCTCTATACTCATTTGTATGTACTCTTCCGAACTATATTTTTACATTAGTACCATTTGTGGTCGCTTGGTGTAATTTAGTGTTTATTAGTGTAAACAAAATTGATGAGAGCGATTTGACCCCCTTCCCATGTATTTAGCGATTTTTGACCATAATCAACTATTATCCTGAAGATCTAAGCTATTCAAAAATATATATTTCATTAAGGTACCCGATTTTCCGTTAGTTTCTGGAATCATATTTTGTAGTACCTACTCTACTTGTAATAAAAAATAGAACTATCTAATAAACAAGAGTAAAATTATATTTTTTTTTAGACATGCATTTAATCTGCTAAATGATCCTTTTTATCCTTAAAATCGTATATTCAAATCGACATATTTTATTTACATTGATCTGAATTAGTAAGAAGGCCTAGATGGAAGCGAATTGACGAACTCGATTCATTGATTTTCTGCGATGTGTGCCACGTTATTGGCTCGGCAAAGTCGTTTCATCGAGATAAAGCAAGATGGAGCGGAACGTCGAAATATGTATAGGTACAGCTTACAACGCGACACACTTCGCAACCACATTATTACTGCCCGCGACGCGAAAACGACAGCTGAGACTTCTACAGTATGTTAAATTTTAATATGGAAAATTGTGGTCAAAATTCACTCTGTATCATTGGATAATCAATTGGTTGCTAATCAATTTGGTTACTAATGGTTCCATGCTGCTTTGGTGGTGTTGGCCAAATTTTATGTTATTTGGTCTGCCCAACTCATTGTTCAACTCTTATTTGGTAGCCTCCTCAAAGAGGGGCCTAACCTGTCAGGGCCGCCGTGAGCTTCTGCCACGGCTGTAAACCTGTAGCTGAAGGCGGTAGAGATCAGAAGATCGCAGATTCGGAGGAATTCCTCAAGCGAAGCTGGCCGTTCGTGCACTTTCCGGTTTGGGAGCTGATGGGGTCGTGCAGTTGGGCCATTATTACCCATGTGTCAGGGTCGGCCCAACTCACAGATCAGCACCCATCCTGGCCAGTTCCCCTTCGGGCGCTCCTGGACGGTTTACGCACAGTGCGGCGTTAGTCAATCGACTGTGCATTCCGACTGATAACCGCGGGAGTCTGGAAACAGCTTCGTTTCCTATAGAGGCGGCTGTTTACCTAATGACAGCCGCTCCGGAAACGACCAATTGGCTACCCGATCCCGAGTGAAAGACGGCAAAGCACTCCATGGTCCACGATACTTTCAACTGATCACCGCTTACATTAGGTAAAGGACCGCGCAAGCGACCTCGAACCTGTAACCAGGCTGGTGGCCGAGAAATGTGGCCATAACTGGTAGCGGGGGCGCTTGGTTTGCCCGCTGGGTTAACTACCCTTTGCCGGGCGATAAGGGTTGGTCTTTCGCGGGCTAGTTAGCGGATCTAGATAGTGGATCGGTCTAGGTTTGACATGTACATTGTCTAAGTCCTCTACGCTCATCCCACGACCGTAAGAATGATCACATTTCGTTATAACCGCCTGGGGTGACGGCTTCGCTCGTTGTAGTCAACACCGTTTAACTGCCCGATTTGCTAGACACGCTACCCATCCAGCGAATAACTAGTGGGCGAATAACTAGTGAGATAGTAGGAAAGTGGTACCTCGTTTGAATCATCGTAGCTATCTTTTGTCTCGCTTCCACATTTGTTTACTTTTTTTTAATTTCTTGAGTGGGATTTTTTAAAGGTCTTTATGAGCCTTGTAACACTGCAAACATTGCTGATCTATTGTATTCGCCACCTACTATAGTTCTGCGCTAAGCCCCATGTCATTTAAGAACCGCAACAGGCTTTTGGCGCCAGATTGTTTTACCTCCTCAGGCTGGAGGTAATGACCACCCAAGTGGGTGTACGTCGCACATGAGGTGCAGGGGAGTTTCCTCGACCCCTTGGCAGAACCTGCACATTTCTGTGTCTCGGAGCTTGAGGTTGAACATGTGTTTGTTCAGGCCACAATGCCCCGTGAGCGACCGCGGAAAGAGACTAAGGGGGTCGAAAGAACTAAGTTAGAGTCAGAGGGGGGGGGGGGGGGGTCGCATAGGAGTTTTTTTTGCCAATTTTTTATTTACCAAAAAGGGGATCGCGATCTAAAAAAGGTTGAAAAATACTGCTCTAGGGCGCATTAGTAAAAATGTCCGGGGAATTTAAATATTTTGGATATTTTCTTTTATGATGGTGGTCGTTTTAATGGTCATAACCAACTGGAGGTTATGACCATTAAAACTATTAGTTTTAGGTAGTATTAAAATAATGAAATCAAATGCAAGTAATTTGTGAAATTATAGACGCAGAAATATTATGTACATGTATAAACTGATATATCTTCTTCTTCTTCCTAGACCCTGTCCAATTTACTTGGGGTCGGCCTTCCTTGTCATTTTCCTCCACTTAGCACGATCTTGTATAATTTCATGGACAAGGAATATAAAGTGGCTATGTTGTTTTACGGCCGGTTGCCACCTGACGCCAAGACACTAATCCAATTTTAGGACTACGAGTGCTGCCGTTGAACCCCAAGGGTCTCTTAAGCCACCGACTTTATTGCACCGCCGTGCTTGACAGTACAGCTCCAACTGACCTAGACACCCCAATATGTGGGTAGTTAGCTCCCTGTTGGGGGAGGTGATGGGTGCCCCTTCCGCTTGCTCCGCCGTTTCAATGGACTCCATTTTCGCCTTTGCAGCCGTTGAGGTCTTCTATATTATTATTATAATTATTCCAGATAACAAATATTTGACAATAGGGTTTCAAAGTTTGAATTGAAATTGATTTGAATTGAAATTGATACTGATTGGTTGAATTGACATTAATACTGATTTATCTATTTCTCCTACATAGCTATTAACACATTCCTAATATTTTTAATTTGATAATATTTAATAGAATGCTTATTTCCTTATTTATTTTTAACTGTTCATTTCCTGACTCTTAATATTTTATTTATTGTAAGTAGGTTTGCAATTCCGACAATGATTTATTACACTTTATATAAATACTACCATGATCGTGTAATTTTTGACGCATTCCAGTATGTAAATACCTACCTAATGGAGTAGATAGGAGTTTTCATGTAGGCTTAGATATAGTTTTTTTATTTAACAAATGGTTTATTATGCAAATTACATCTGCGCATTGCGAAATCTGCTCTACGTTTTAAATCGCATCAATATGCAAATTGCATTGGAGGCAGTTGTCGATTGCAAAGCACACAAAATTACCAGTTAAATTGCTAGTTTATTGTTTCGTTAATCATGTTACCTGACTTGCCCAACTCATCTATACATGTATAAAAATGGATATTGGTATATCTGACTGCCCGAGCGTAATAGACTCCGAAACCGTTTGACCGATCACCATAACAGTTGTCACATATATGTTTTTTAATGGAGGAGGTTTTTATGTTTTCCGCTTTGTTGTAACTTGCAACTAAATGGCGATGCAGCATATCAACTTCTATACCGCTTAACCGATCGTCATGGAAATTGGTATACACAGACATTTCAGAGCGCATACTATTTTAGCGATATTAACATATTGTAACTCGCCACCAGATGGCGCTACAGCCCGTATAATATTTTCGCGCTATCGACGTTGTTGTAACTTACCACTAGATAGCGCTGTAGCAGGTCAACTTCTATAGAAAATTAGATAGAAAATTTTACGAAATTACTTAAGTTTTGATTGAAATTTTGATTGAAAATATTGGAAAATGTTGTTTCTTCTACATATATAACCTAGAAAATCTGCGCTTGGATGTTCAACGTTCATACCTTGCAATACTGACGTTCATATGTTATACCTTAATAGTTATTTATTTAAATATTATACTTGTTATTTTCATTACTTTTAACTTAACCAAGTGTAGGAACTCCTATCAACGGGTTTGAAATAAATAAATTAAAAAAAAATACCGATCAACCGATTGCCATGAAAATTTTAGAAATTCGGAAGTGAACAGGCACTGGAATTCGAACCCAGTGGGCCGTCATCACACGGGGGGATTTCTTCGTCCTCCAGTCTGGTCACGGTTTCGAGGTCGCTTGCGCGGCCTCTACCGTAAGCGGTTATTCAGTTTGAATATTTTGCGGACGGCGACGACCTTTGCCCGCAATGGTCACTCGGAATCGGGTAGCTGACGGATCGATTCAAGGGTTGAAGACGTCAGGTCAATAACTGCCCTCCGCTGTCATAGGAGACATACGTCTCCAGACCCCTCTGGCTATTTTTCAGCTGGGCATTCACCACATAGCAAACCGGATGTGCACTAACCGCCCGAGGTATTTCCCCGAATCCGCGATCTTCTGATCCTAACCGCATACCACTGCAGGATTACAGCCGTGGCAGAAGCTCACAGCGGCCCTGACAGGGTAAGCTCCTCTTCGAGGAGGCTACCAGATAGGAGTCGAACCGTTAGTTGGGCAGGCCAGATGACATAGATGTTTTGCCAACACCATCCAAGCTGCGCGGAACCATTAGCAACAGCCAAAATTTCACAGTTAAATATTGGCCCAATAAGGCATCTGCGTACCAAATTTCAAGCCTCTTAGTCCAATATTTCGAGGGTGCGCCCCCTGGTGGACCGAATTCAACTACAATCTATTAAACTCTTGCCGGGATCAAATAAAGTCTGCATACCAAAGGGTGCTATCGTGAAGGAATACATACAAACATACAGACAGACAGACAGTCAGTCTTCAATCTGGAAATGGTCTTATTCGTCTCAGGGAGGCTTAACCCGGCGTGAGTGAGGTCGGGTATGTCATACCTAGGAATTTTTTAAATGCAGATTATTTATTGTTATTGTTGCCATGCGACTCCCGCCGTCATAGTAGCTGGAGGTAAGGGAGCGATCGTTATACAGCCCTGAACCTTGCTGTGGCGTACTAAAAAGCCTTGCAAACCTAATGCTCAAACAAATATGCTTAGAACAATCCGTCAACCACTGGAACAACACGTCAGGGTTGAATCAATCCAAAGCGCTAATTAAGGCTTACTACCCTAAAACGGCCCGTGAGGCCTTATCGCTAAATAGGAACAATCTACGCACACTGGTGTGGCGCTCACGGGGCATTGTGGCCTCAACAAACACATGTACAAGCTCAAGCTCCGAGACACAAAAATGTGCAGGCTCTGCCAAGAGGAGGAGAAAACTCCCCTGCACCTCATGTGCGAGTGTGGCCCGCTGATGCGTGAAAGACACATCCACTTGGGTGGTCATTGCCTCCAACCTGAGGAGGTAAAACAATCTGGCGACAAAAGCCTGTTGCGGTTCTTTAATAACACGAGGCTTAGCGCAGAACTATAGTAGGTGGCGAACACAATAGATCAGCAATGGTTGCAGTGTTACAAGGCTCATAAAGACCTTAGAAAAGCCCCACATACAAAAAAAGGGGAGCGATTATCGAGGTCCAGTGTTTAGTTTAGAGTCGTGCCGGCGTCAGCGGAAGATACACCTGCGCAAAGGTAGCTCGGGTACGTCACACCCGACTTCCCAGTTAGTGTTTCATTTTTGAGTTGACAGTTAGTTTATGATCTATAGTTACTTATAGTATTGTTTGGTTAATTTTTATATTTCTCAAGATGTCTTATGATGAAAATGAACGACTACAAGAATTCTTAGAAATCTGTTCAAGTGCATGGAGAATGCGATTTTTATGTGCGGAGATTGTGCTGATTTGTAAGTGTAATTTTGGTGCTGTGCTGCTTGGTCACGTAAGACTTTTAAGTATTTTTTTTCTATTTTTATAATAAGAATATACTACGGTAATGTTGATTTACGAAAGAAGTTGGAATTATGTTTGAATTTTATATAAAAAATATTAAACTACCAAAACTTGTTTTTCTTTCAAAGAAAATATAGATGCTTATTTATTTTAATAAAAAAAAACGTTTGTGAACCTTAAACATAGTATTTCATTTGGTTGTATGGATTCTATTATTAAAATCATAAGTAAAAAAAGTACTTAATACATAGTTATAGTATCACAAATTCTGCATCAAAGTTTCGGGTAATTCATACCCACCACACAGTTGGTGTAACAATTTCTCACCTCACTCACGCCGGGTTAAAATAGATCTTTTCGTTTTCGTCTCAAAAAAAAATGCACTTTCACAATACTTTCTCTTCTCGTCGGTTAACGGGTTAAAGTGAAATACCCGACGATAAACGCGCCCTCGCTACAGTGCAGTGATTTTGGCGCACAGTAGGTCTACCTACGGCAGCGGCGCGGCGGCGAATAAATAAAGTTCTGAATACACGTCCGCAGAAAGAGGCGTTTAATGAAATGGTCGCCCCATCGTCCAAACAGTTGTAGGGACGGGTCCGAAAAATAAAACAGAGTGCGCATTTGTGTCACAAAGTTCGGCCTGTCGTCGACCCGATTCGGCGCCTACGCGACCGGCGAAACTTTTGCTCGCAACAAAATAAATATTAGAAGAGTTTCGGCCCGCATCCGACGAGCGAGCGAGGGGCTGCTCTGTAGATTTAGGGGCTGTAACGTGTTTTGCGCTTTTTCGCAAATTGGCGGAATGCCATTTTTCATGGAGCTGTTATTTAGCTGTTTTTCGTGCGAAAAGAGGAGCTGCGCCGATATGAGCGCCGAATTGAAAGAGAATTGGATAGAGTGGGCCATTGTAGGCTCAGTATTTTTACAACCTATTCACAAGGTTTGCGTTTTCGCCTACTGACTGTCAATCTATATTACATGCTTTAATAATAATTAATGAATGCACTCGCAGGTAATGTGCATTGGGGCTAGCGTGAGCTTAAATTTGTTTATACTATTTATTGTGAAAATTCACAATGGGCGGGTTTATTGTCATACAACAATGTCTTTTAACCAACCTTTCTAGGAAGTGTTTATCTGTGCCTCCTGTGCAACTTGGGTTGTCGACTACAGCGGGTGAGCCCGTCACCTAAGGAAGTTTTAACGATTAGTCGTTCTATCTCCCTGGAAGTGAGCGCAGAAGACTTGGGGACAAAACAATCCACCGTCTAGCTACGCCACGAGCCCGTAAGAGACCAACGCCTTAACCGCGAGATAGCCAGGAATGTTACCCGGCTGGCCGACACTCGCGCCCTTACTTCCAAATGTGACCAGATTACTCCGGTCTCTCGATTGGTTACGAGTTCGAGGTCTCACACTTCGCGCGTGGAGGCCGCCGGATTGGTGTTGACCCGTGAGTGTGACCAACCCTGAACAGAATGGGTCTTCGTGGCCAACTCAGCAAGGGCCCGTTAGCTCCCCCCCAATCCCCCAATCAGCCCCCAAACTCCACCCTCCGCAACCACACTCCCCACTCCCCCCATCCCAAACGATAGATTTGCATTGCTGCAAAACTTTGGCAATTAAACAGTTCTTAGAAAAGTTACGTTTCATTGATTTGAATATTCAACGGTGACTTGAGCGTTGAATGAGCTGTTCGAACGCCTTGCAATAATGTAGCTGCAATTACTGACAAATCAAGTGAATGTGTAATTCTATTCTGCAAGCGAATCTTTCCCTAAGGCAATGCGATCAAAAAGTTTTTTTAGTTCCACCTGGAGCGTCTGTAGGGACTTCAGTACCTACATACAGTCAACAAAAGCATGACTAACCGATGAATTCTGTAGAAATTCAGTAACGCAAATACAATCGATTCTGCACGTGCACTGCTATTAAAATTCCATCGAATTTCGGTAATTAATGCAGTCACAGGCGGTGAGTCATGCCAATTTCTCCAAATCAATCGGATTAACACACTTATTTCATCACTCCTTTCAGGATTGCGTCATGTATCAGGTTATATAAACCAGTACATTTGACCAATCAATTATCATTCCTCGAGTGATCATCTCCTAGTGAGTGCTTCTGTAGCTACGACTCTTCGTGAGCCGGTCAATGCATTAGCCAGTGCTACCAGTACCTCCTAAACATGAGACCTCTGGATCTTGTCATCCAAGAGGAGGCTAAGGCAGCCGCTCTAAGACTAAGAGCAAACGGACTGTGGAAACAAAACACAGAAACACCACACTCAAAAATTCTGAAACGGGTTCTAGAAGAATTACCTCTTCTGGACGCACCCATGGACAGGATAATATGCCATCATGTCTTTGATCGAAGATACAATATCCAACTCATTGCAGAACCAGCAGATCATTCTGGTACAAGGATCACAGTAAGGATATACACAGATGGCTCCAAAACCACTCAAGGTACCGGAGCCGGCGTCTTCTCAAATGATTTAAACATCAAAATATCAACTACCCTAGGCAACCTAAATACGATCTTCCAAGCAGAATGCATTGGCATCACCAGAGCAGCACAAGCAGTTGCAGCCAAAGATGTCGGAGACCTAAGCTTGAAATTTGTCTCCGACAGTGCCTCCGTGCTACAAGCGCTAGCAAAAAATACTATAACCTCTGTCCTTATACTGGAATGCTACAATGCGCTTCAATCCATTGCAGGGTCAAATAGAGTGACCCTGCAATGGATTAAAGGGCACAGCGACTCGCTGGGAAACGACGCGGCAGACGAACTGGCCAAAAGGGGATCGAAGGAAATATTATATGGACCGGAACCCTTGATGCCCATTCCCCAGGCCCAAATAAAAACATGGCTACGCAGGAACACCGAAGAAACCCACCTTACAGAATGGAAAAAACGCAGGATGCAGGCAAACAAAGAACGCGGTTCCGGAAGCGTCCTCACCAGATTAAAAAGGGACGAAATCCGTAAAGCCATAGGTACTATGACAGGCCACGGTCCCCTAAACAAACACCTGTTTACCATAGGTGTGACAGACAGCCCTCTATGCAGAGGATGCATGGAGGAAGAAGAAACGCCACAGCATGTGCTCATGGAATGCAGGAGCGTGGCAGAGCAACGGACAAGAATACTACAATCTCCAGCATCTGTCCCGGAGGCCTGTAGCAACCCAAACAGGCTGCTAACCTTCTGGGACAGCCTGGGTTGGCTGGAGTAACATAAATAGAAACATGAGCCACGCACAACGGCCCATTCAAGAGGCCAAGTGCGGGAAAAAGCCCAGACAAACTAACTAACTAGCTAGCCAGTGCTACCACCTCATCCTTCCCTCCTTATCGAGTTGAGTAAGCTGAGGTCTGTCACTCCTGCAGACCCGAGCAAGTATTGAGGAGACACAGAATCTCTGATACAAAAGGTAACCTTTCCTTCCTCCCCGCGCGCCGCGATAAATATTCGGGAACGTTATACTGGCAATATAGTACGATACGGCATAACATTCAAATCACCGTAAATAATTTGTAAATCGATATTCCAATAATAAATAAAACCTTCTGATAACATAAATTGCATCTTATTACGGAGTAAAAGGACTTGATGACACCCGGCTCTCACAACGAATATCTTGGAGTCAGTGAGAGTCGGCCTTCCGTCACACGTCCAAGAAGAAAATCCCTCCCGTTCCATCGTTCACAACTTTCATGAGAGTTTTGTTTGCATATTTGTGTTGCCGATTTAACAGCAAAACGTTCGTTCAAACTGATTCTCTGTCAAATTGATCGTTCGTTCAAATTGATCGGAATCATATTATTTTGCGCGTTTCAACTCTTCTATAAATAAGTCATGCCTCGGACGATTGGGCGCTGTCATACCTAGTAGACCTTATACCTTGTTTAATGTCATCAAGCACATGTCCTCAGATAATATCAATGCCTCTTAGTAAATTTCCTCGCTTAGTTGTAAATCTGGATGTTATATTCTCGTACGCATCTGTTGCAAAATATCATCAAATATGTAATTTTTGTGTTTGATCCAAAATTGATATATAACCCTTAGATGGGCCTTTCGCGCTTGAAAATGACCACTTCAAATCCACTACTGAAAGCCGGCCAGCAGTAGTTGGGTCGCATTCCGCTGACAGACAGCCGACCGTTTCCGGTGTGAGAGCTGCCGCGTAGCATACTATGCAATTTATTGCTCTTTCTGTCACATGATTTACGAGAAAAGGGTAAGGAGTCAACTTTTTTGTATCTGAGGGCATATCTAGCTAATATATCGATTTTTTCGATGGAAAGCATGTTTAGATAATTATCGAAAACAATGTTTGCATTTGATGAGCATTTAACAAAATCACAGAATCTCGGACGGTGTATTCCCACCAGTCATACTTCAATCTCGAAATATTGGACTTAAAGACTTGAAATTCGGTCTTGTTGAGCCGAAATCACATTGTGAAATAAATTTTGGTTGAAATATCTCATATACAAGCGACACAAATATTATTTAAAGTTCGCCATATATTAATTCCGCTGCCTTAAAGAGTAAGGCGCTTAAAACCGCAGACGCTTGCTATGCGTGGTTTTTGCGAAAATCGAATTCGAAGGCTCACTGTGACCTGCGTTTGCAATTCCATGTTGAAATTGAATGAGATGACGTGCGTTCGAGATTCAACGTTTCATTGCGTTGTTTCGCATATTAATAGGAATTTTCACCAACTTCCCATCGACTTTATTTATGAAACATTCATCTTGAATATTTAGATGAAATAAGTCCCTGATTACTTGCCGAAAAAGTCTTGGGTTGACGAATTTTTAAAAATTCCTTATTGATTTCTATAATTATAATAATAATAGTTTTTTCTTAATAATTTCTAATGAATTGTCAGTTAAATGGCGCATAAAATAATTTGCATATGGTAAAAATAGTTTAGCCTGCGGAGTACACATAGAACATTATGCTATATTAAGGAATTAAGCGATAATATTGGTAATAATTAATGTATTTGATATAGTATTGTGTGTATACTTAATGCTATTTAATTTAACGTAATTCGTATTATTTCAGCAATTGCAGTCTTACGATGTGGTGTTTTTCGATTTTATATTGATCCGACTCGCGACTCTTATAATTGATGAATCCTTTTCGCAAACTTTTTCTTTATTTACAGGGTGAATTATAGCCGACACATTTGACAAAATTTTTGAAGGCTCGGCATGTCTGCACCTGAGCCGATACGCCCCGTAATTGCTTACAATATATTTGCCATTTGTCATTCGGGAAATTCCTTTGAGAAATAATAAATCACCTCAATTGTCAATTTTAAAATATCAAAGGACTTTTGCAAATATAAGAGACAATATAAACTAAGAGACAGCTCTAGACTTTGTTGTGAAGAGGGGGGAGGGTGGGGGGAGGAAATTTAAAGTACTGAAATAAGTAGGAAGGGGCCAAAATTCTATTGCAATAATTATTTCACCAGTCCCTTAAAAATATGCAATCAATGAGATATCCAGCATTCACACACAAATTTAAACAAAATGGCTGTACAGAAATGCCATATTTAAAAAAAAATATATTTGAAACATTATTTAGAAATACATAAAAATGGTCATACCAAGTAATGATGTGAAGTATGTAAACAACGCCACACATTCACATGACCATGCTCAGCGCATACCCAACTAGGACGAATATACCCTGTATCTGGGTATACGGCTTATTGTCTGACTTGGGTGGAGAAGCATTTTTTTAAATTTATTTAGGTAAGTAATAGCATAAACTTATAATTAGATACATAATTCTTAAAAAATTATTATAACTTACGCCGTTCGAAATTATTTGAAAAAAAATATTATACAAACTAAATTATGACACAAAGAATACATTCGTAAATATTTATTAGTTGAGAGAAAATGGATCTATAACGCGCGGAAATAAACGACAGTCCTAGACGGCTAATGTAACTTTGCCGAAAATGTAACTTTGCTTGGAGACTCATCGTCCAAGTCCACGCGGCAAGGACTCATCCCCACCAACCAAAAAATGTCAAATGACCGCAAAAGTTGTAGAGTTAACCGCAAACACATAAATCATATATATACAACATAAATTCAAAATAAGTAAATATGAATACATATATAAATTATATTATATTTATACGTATGTACATATTACAAATCAATAAATACTGACAATTGTCGCTGCTGCTTCATAGGTAACTGACATAGGTACTCATATGCATATATATACACATACACACATACATATTCATACATACACACACATATAAATATTATGATCTAAATATAATATAGTAATATTCCATTGCATTTTGTTTACTATCTTTTATTATGTCGAATAATAGTAAACTTATCCAGGCATATGAGATGTTTTGCAGAAGTTCGTTCTCTGTCCTTGAACGACCTAATTCGTCAAGAAGCCATCATAGTACAAAAGATTTTGTAACAGACAATGGAATTACATTATAATAATACCTATGCTTTTGCTATACAATATTTTTAATATTTATTTTATTTACGTGGGTTCTCTTCATATTTTTTTTACGATCTGCAATTGAAGAAATAAATTGTTAATATAATATTGTTACGGATTTAGTTTTATTTTTTATTTTTTTATTCTTGTAATTTTTTAATATTATTTTTATCACAATTAGATTATTTTTAAATGTAAGTTGATTATGTCCTTGAATACTAATATTTACTTTTTACTTTTTAATTTCCTAGACTCGTAATTTAAAATATGAGTTATAAGTTTGTTTGTTTTGTTTGTTTATACTCTTTATTGGGAATTTTCCCAATGGGCGGCTTTATTGTCATACGACAATCTCTTCCAACCAACCCTGATATGTGTGTCTTATTATTGCATTCTATCGACAGAATTTAAATGCCATCAGTTAATTTAATCCCGACGGAAAATGGTAGCCCAGCCGGGAATCAAATCCGGAACCTTAAAAAGTAAGATCAGGCGACTTAACCACTATGCCACCGGGCCGTGGGAAGATCAAGATAAAGATAAGAATAAGCACTATTGTTATGTGCTTATAACCTGCGGTTTTAGATATAAAATTGAAATTGTACGCTCTGTGGGCAAAGTGTATAGAACCATTTTGAACAAATATATCTGTATCTGTGTACCCTACGTACAGTTATGCAATAAATATCTATTATATTATATTATATTTAATTACTTACGTATTTCAGTATGTGTTATATCGGCGCACGGACGTCCCCTGAGATCGGAGGGCAATAACCTGTTATCCATCCCTGGTCATAGCAGCGACTTTTTTTCGTACTCCTTCTCCGTGGAAGATGCACGAGCATCTCCTCGTTCAAGGCCAGGCTCAAGGAGCATATAATCCCAAAAACATAAATTAACCAACCCTCCTGTTCCCCCTCCTTTTCGCTTCCTTCTCTTTCCTTCCTTTACTTCCGTTTCTCTGCGTCTTTATTTAATTTTAGTAATTTGTTTTCTTCTTTTTGTTGTCTCTTTCGTTTTCTGTCTGTTTCTTTTTTTAAACTTTTTATTTTTTAATTATTCTTTTGTGTATCCAATGTAACACATTATATTATAAACTTAAGCTATATGTTAGCTGATTGAGTTGAGATATTGCCGCAAGGCAATAACCTCGCCTTTTTTTATTTTGAAATAGAGTTTTTTTTTATTATTTATAGTATTACTAAGATTAAAAGCGATTAAAAACATCGATATTTTCAAGAGATCCATCCGAGTCTATCTGCTTAAAATCAACATGTATGACCATAACGACTTCTTAAAATATTTTGAAAATACTTAGCATCGTATCTACCCATTTAATGTAATACATGTTATTTACCGTTGTTTTTTACCGTTTTAAATTTGTTGCTGCTTTTTAATGTTGTTAAATTTTATGTTATTTACCGTTGTTTTGTTGTACACTGTTATCATATAGTCTTTGTTTTTGTAAATTTGTAAGTTTAATGTTATATATTGTATATCATCTCTTGGCTAAATTGAGTAACTAGTTTAAGATTAATTACTGTCATTCCTACACAATTGTATGGTTGTATTGGAAATAAATACTTTTTATCTTTTATCTTTATCTTTTACTAGCTGCGCCCCGCGGTTTCACCCGCGTGGTGATGGAAAATTGTGATAATGATGATAGAAAACTATATATCTTTATAAATTATAGCCTATGTGTTATTCTGATGTGTAAGCTATATTATTGTAAAGTTTCATCAAAATACATTGAGTAGTTTTTGCGTGAAAGAGTAACAAACATCCATACATACATTCTTACAAACTTTCACGTTTATAATAGTAGTAGGATATTAGAATCACAGATTTGTACTTAGTATCAAATCCCGGTAGCAAAGACATAGATTATCAGGCAAGAAATGTGACAGCGAAATGTGACACTTTCACGTAACCCGATATCCGCTTGATCAGGCACTTCGCCTTCCAAGAAATTCCCCTCAGCCAGCGATCGGATTTTGAACGAGTCTGTATATATAGTGTAAGTATATTGACACTGATCTTATTGATGATACAACGCACTATATATTTGAACATAATGTGCTTCGTTTTTATTCGTCGATGTTGTCGTGATAGATTAAAAGAAATTGGTTGTGTCCCAACCAAGATTTTCTGGCAAGCAGACAAACCCCGCTCCTCCACGCGATCCTAAACTTCTCTTGCGCGCGAATTCGTAGTATATTTGTTGCCTTATTAATATGGTAGGTTTCCAAAAATGATGTAGTATTTATTCTTAAATATGGCGTCCTTTAAGTATTATTTTTGCCGCTTTTATATGAGATATTACAAACAAAATTTCATTTTATAGGAAATATATCATACTTTTATAGGAAAAGTTTTATCCGCATATTATATATAATTGTATATTCGATATAATATCGCCAGTTATGAACCCATTTGAAAATCGCCAGTCGGTGAAGACTTCCGGTTGGATACGAAATTATTTGCCTACCTTCATTATGCCGGGTTATATTACAATAATGAAAACTATGTAAGTTCGAATGAATGGGCACGGTGGCCGTCAGTACGTCAAAAAGGCGGTATCGCATATCGTGAAAATATTTAATTAATACTTATATATAAAATTTTATTTGTTTTTTTTTTCTGACACAACCGTATAATCTAAGGGGCTCTCTAGACGATTAAGTATGCTTGTCAAGCAACGCGTCGCGGACTGGGAATGGATCGTAAACCGCAGGAAATATGCATTTTTTTTTTATATTTACCAAAAATGCCTAATGTTGTAGTTTATATCAGGGAGTCACGTTAATTTGACGTAATTGATTAATGAATGACGTTGACTCCCTGGTATAAAACTACAAAATTAGGCATTATTGGTAAATATTTTTAAAAATATTTACATATTTCCTGCGGTTTACGATCCCCTCCCTGATGCGCACCCTGTAATTAGTTAAATGAATAAATAAAATTAACTGTAATAATATGTGTAATTTCTACTTCTAAATATGTCCTATTTGGAGAATTTGTATTTAATTAATCATTTTAATGATTGTATTTTTCAATTACCTACTGTAAAATATTGTTTAGAAGGAATATAATTTCTATGAGTAATTAATCCAAATAAAATTTTTATTTACCACATTTAAAAAACCTGCATAAATCCATCGATATCGATAACCAAACGTAATCAAAGATGACGCGCATGTAATGTGTGCGCTACTGCAAAAATAGGAAGGAGAAAACCTACAGTAGATTGTTTGAAATAATCGTAACGCCTTGATTGATATTTCGCCGGTGTGTAGGTAGTGTGGGCGCGAGGTGTGTCTGAAGTGTAAAGCGCCGCGATAGATTCGAAGATAATGATGATCGCGTATACTGTGCGTGGTTCGGTGGACTCGAAGGTAATGAAAAGCGCGAGTACTTGTAGATGAGCGGTTACTGTCCGCCAGGGAATGATAAAATATGTGTCGAATGTACTGCTTTTTATATGGCATGTAGTGATGCAATAGTTATGAGTGGGGTGAGAAATAAGTGTGTCAATTCGTATCGATCAGAAGAAATGACATTGACTCGTGTATATTTGAGCGTGTTTGCGATTTCGATTCTATAGAAATTACTTTTTTATTGTGGGTATGTTGGACCGGGTCTCCAACAAATCCCTGAAAATATCAGGCATATTCAATCATCAGTTGCAGAGAAATCTTAAGTTATATATAAAAAACAATTGCAGAGGGTTGCCTCAAAAAATGGGGCAAAGCCACGCCTTTTCACATTTCACACTTTCCACGTGGTGTCATCTCCAACTAAGTAAGCAAATGATATTGAGGAACTTGACACTCAAATGTGAAGCTAAGCCGGGCAGTTCGTCATCGTAAGCTCAATTGTGAAAATAGCTTAAACCGTTTTGAAAACACTCAGCTTGGTAGGACAAGAAATATTACATCAAAACACGAAAAAACAGACTTACCGCATTTTCCAAGTTAGTGTGGAACTGGAAGGTATTGAGACAGGTCAGCCACCTGGCGGCTATCGAAATAATTACAAAAATTTCCTCCGAAAACCCCCATGCGTGAATTTGCCCCGTGCGGGGCTTTACCCCCGCCTACCCTATGTAAATAATTAATTGATGAGAAATGGAGGATATTTTGAAAATGGTTGCAATACTTTAAAATGACTCTTTTTCATAATATTGAAAGCTTCTACATACATAAGCAAAGTAAATTTACCAATTTCTTATAAAACCACTTGCCTTTTTTCAAATGTAAAAAACTGTCGCGAGTCTGCCAACCAATTAAAGATAACGAGACTTCTATTATTATTTCACATTTTAAATCACTTATGAAACTTTAAGGGACCTTTCCTATAAACTTGTTTAAGACTCGGCGTCTCTAGTGCTAAAAGCCATCGATGAAAAACTGACTTTCACGTCTCTGGCACGCACCCAACTGCTTCAGCGCAATTGACAGGGTCCGTATTTACGTTCTATTAATATTACAGAGAGATTCCATCGTCGAACTTTCATCGGGAGCGCTTCAGATAACAAAAACAACCGATCGATGGTTATGAATTAATGGCAGATGGATTCTATCACTTTTTATATCGATATCTGTATTCGAAGTTGTCGCATAGACATGGACCTGCAGAGAATTAAAAGCACTTAAAAGATGCATTGTAATAATCATAATCATAATTATTATTATTTTAAAAACGACTAGGTATCTAAAACAATTAAATAGGTAGATACGAAATCTGGTGAAATAGTCGAAATAACATATTAGGAACATTACTATTTACAATGTGCCTCCTAATCACAAATAACACTTATGTTTTCATTACTACTCTAAAACTACAGATGTCATTCGAAAAATGAAAACTTCGTAGAACGCGAAATAATTTAAACTCAGCAAACTCCCGATCTCCCGATCGGATTTAGATGCAATCGGGTGATTGAATCATCTGAATGGCTAAGAAGCAATTTTAAAGCGCGGTAAACGTAAACGTAAACGATCCTACGTAGCAAACGTGAATACGACGACGTGCGCTTCGAAAGCAAATACATATATTATTGAATCCGTAGCTTTGATACTCGTACCATGGGCGAAAAGCTACTGTTCAGGTACGTATTTAACACTCGGATATCGATCTCGTGGACCCGCCAAAATGATAGATCACGCGACCGAGTATTCGGGACCAAGAAGCCGAATTGGGTGATCTATCAATTTACGCGGGATCTAACCACAAGATAAACCATCAGAGGGATTCTCAATGCCCGCGAAGAGAATAGATCCAACATAGTGTCACATTAGAATCGGTGAATACGTATATCTCTCTGATATCATATCGTTAATTTAAGCCATTGTGGATGAAGCGAAACCGCGCCTTCTCTTTACAATATGACGTCGGGGTCACCAATATAAGTGATTGATCTAGACACAGAGGAGTTGATGTCCGATGTATGTATGTCGACGACCAGATGTAAGTATTTATCCAAGTTGTTTAGGTTCCTTGACGAACATAGAGTAGATAAAACACAGTAATAATATTTAAACCATTTAAATAGAAGTTATTTTGAGAGATGACCAGTTTGACGTGATCGAAATGAAGTGATGAAGTGATTTGATTTATATAATTGCATACTCGTACTTGCTCCGGTATGGAATGCATCAATACACGCAAAAATAGTCGACAATGTTGTAAACGATGCTGCAAGAATTGTCTCTGGCTGCCTCAAAACTAACCCCGTCAAAAAGCTTTATCCGATCATCAGCATCGCTCCCCCTGCAATACGTCGTGATGTCCTGACTGATTCAAAACGCTTAAAGGTGATAGATGACTCAAGACACCCACTGCACTGACAAGAACTACACCACAATCGCCTCAAATCGCGAAAATTATTAATGAGCCGACACAACCACTCAATGGCAGTCAATCATCGAATCGCATGACTCAATGGAAGACTTCACTCCGAAAGGATGTAAAGGGACATATAACAACGGGGTCCCGTCTCCCCTTCATCACCAGACGCAATCTGAACAGACTGAGGTGACAAGATGCCGAGCTAATCTCGTTCGCTAGAGCTACCCAGACAACCCAATATGCAACTGTGGAACGCTGCAGGATGTAGACCAGCTCCGAGCCTCCCCGCAACAGTCAACCTCCATCACACACCAAGATCTACAAAGAGGCAAATGACAAGGCCATCCAGTACGCATATTTTTGGAGAAACGTGTCCTTAATTGTTTCGGGCACGTTAACGAACGAACGAACTTCTTTTTGCAATCGATTGACAGAATTCAAATGCAATCCGTTATTTTTATCACAATGAAAAATGGTGACCGAACCCAAATAGTCACCCCCCCCCCCCCCCCCCCCTTCTCGCCAACTCCCCCCTCAACACGCGCGTCAAGCCCCTCACCCCCCCCCCCCCCATTAATTCACCAACACACCCACCCCACCAACAACCCCCTTACCCAGGGGCGGATCGTGAGTTTGTGGGGCTCTGGGCTAATATTACTTGGGGGCCTGCCTGATTAATCAACTAATTGTCATTTTGTCGATAAACTGTTTTCGATAATGATGTCTAGGTCACAATAGGAAAAAAAGGAAAAAAAGAGGACAATAAAATATTTTATTTCTTTAATATACACAAACAACAACTGTAGACCATTTTACTTTTCACTAAAAATAGACAAATCGAATAGCAACTCGACTTTATATAATAATTTATTCATGCAAACTAAGTAAAAAAATATATAATAATAATATAAAATAAATATTAATTTTAAAGCTAGTTAATATAAATAAAATTTATATACAAATATTCATTACTAGTTACCTATTGAAAAGGCATTATCCTCAGTAGGGAACTATACTGGTATACATAGACGATATTTTTATGAATAAAGAAATTTTAAAAATAAAAATGGTATTGCAAAAGAAATCAACAGTTTATGCAGGTTGTTGTTATGGAAATAAATTATTGAGCAACTTTTCTACATGTTTATACTAAAAATTCCTGGGTTGCTAACCTTATGATAGTTATTTTTTTAATTTTAGATTTTGTTCACATTATTTTCCATTATTTTCAATCAGAAGGGGGGCTGGGGCCCTTTTATATCCACGGGACCCTAGGCTACAGCCCAAAAAGCCCTCATATAGATCCGCCGCTGCCCTTCCCCCCGACCTCTCCCACTACCCAGCTAGTAACTGTGTCAAATGACTGATTGGTATATTTATTAATTAACCAATCCACCTATCCCCCCTCCTTTTCGCTTCCCTTTCCTTCCTTCCTCTCATTCCTTTCCTCTGCGTCCTTATTTAATTTTAGTCATTTGTTTTTTTTTTTTTTTTTAATTCTGTCTCTTTCTAGTTTCTGTTTGTTTCTTTTTATCATTTGTGTTTTTATTGTTCTTTTGCGTAGCCAACGTTCTAAATTTGTTATAAACTTATATATATATATATATATATATATATATATATATATATATATATATATATATATATATATATATATATATATATATATATATATATATATATATATATATATATATATATATATATATATATATATATATATATATATATATATATATATATATATATATATATATATATATATATATATATATATATATATATATATATATATATATATATATATATATATATATATATATATATATATATATATATATATATATATATATATATATATATATATATATATATATATATATATATATATATATATATATATATATATATATATATATATATATATATATATATATATATATATATATATATATATATATATATATATATATATATATATATATATATAAATATATATATATATATATATATATATATATATATATATATATATATATATATATATATATATATATATATATATATATATATATATATATATATATATATATATATATATATATATATATATATATATATATATATATATATATATATATATATATATATATCCTTCTAGCCGTATTCGGCCATAGCGATTGCATTCTAGATTCTTTTTTTTTTTTTTTATTGTTGGGGGTTTTGCTGGTGAGCCCTCAGGTGACTGATGTAGCAGATCTTGGCTTTGAATGTGCGTGCACATTTGGCGCAAGTCAAGACACCATCGACGTAATTATACTTTATGGCCGCCGGTGGTCGGGCCTTTAGCTCGTCGCGCTTGGCATCTAAGTCGAGCAGCCTCTTCTCTTCAAAATCATCTACATTGCCCTGCACTAGCAGTCTCCATCCTGGGCGATCTTTCGCTTTACTCTCCCACTGAGAGGGTTCAATGTTGCACCTTTTCATATGCCTCTTCTGAGTATCCTTGTATCTGAGGAGCTGGCCGCCTTGTTTCCGCTTGCCGTTCTTTAGTTCAGCGTAAAAGATACGCTTTGCCACTCTCTCATCAGGCATACGGGAGACATGTCCGCACCATCTCAGCTGTCGTCGCATCATGTATGCTTCTATTCCGCTGACTTTAGCGCGTCGAAGAACTTCCGTGTTCCTCACACGGTCCGACCACTTGATGTTCATTAAGTCGCGTAGGCATCGAAGGTGGAATTTGTCAAGTGCGCGAATGTGCTTTCGGTATGGGCACCATGTCTCTGACGAGTAGAGGAGGTTTGGGAGGACGATCGCCATGTAGACAGACACTTTTGTTCCCAGCTTGATGTCGTGTGAGCTGAAGACTTTGCTACGGAGTTTACCGAAAGCTGCAGAAGCAGCTCCTATCCTCCCGTTCAGTTCAGAGTCAAGGTCACATTTTGCTGTTATAGTGCTACCAAGATATTTGAATTTGTCCACTTGCTTCTGAGGAGTCTCTCCGAGCTTAATAGATATAGGTTCTTCATTAAGTGTGTTGGCCATCACTTCGGTTTTCTTCACACTGATTTTTAGGCCAAAGTTCTTACATGGTATGTCGATGTTAGTCATTAACCTTTGCAGGCCATCTGGGCTTTCGGCTACGAGCATAGATATAAACTTAAGCTATAGGTTAGCTGATAGACATTGCTGCAAGGCAATAAGCTCGCCTTTTTTATTTAAAACAAAGAGTTTTTTATTATTATTATATTTTAGTATTTTGTAGTATTTCCGTGGTATTATAATGGCTATTTTGCAATATGATGTATTTTCTTAAATGCGGCGCGGTATTAAAAAAATGCGTCGCTTGTTGGAAAAATGCTTATACAATCTAGTGGGGTGATAAAATCCAAACAAATATAACCTTATCTGCTTCGCAAAAAAAAATGTTAAGGCCCTAGTCTTCAAAAATTTACGCCTAGCGCTCTTGTGATGAGATGTCAACATTTTCTATTTTTTAAAGTAAACATACAATATGAAAAAAATACATTGTATGCGATAATTGACAATATGAGTAATATTTAGGATTTTTTTGACCTTTTAGTTCGGAATGTAGGACTTAGTAAATGGGCCTCAAACTTAGTTCGTTTTCTTTGAATACGTTTGGAGTTGATTTTCTGCACTTAGATATGGACAACTAATAAGTTATCGAAAAAAATATTCAGCGCAAAATTTAATTCATATGTTCCTCTTTAAAATGCGCTGGTCAGATTTTTCAAATCTTTTTTTAATTTCTTAATCTAAACGTCACATTAAGTAAGATTTTCTCGTTTTTTTACGTTGAATAAACCATACTTTCTATCTTTAAAGGCCACTCAAAATAAATAATATTTAAATATTATAAAATAGAAGCGTTGATTGATAGAATAAAAATAAAATTATTATAAAAAGAACTTTTTTTTATGACATTCTCAATTTCTGAAAGTACGCCCAAATCCCGGCTTTATATACGAAGACGCTGATAGAAATTTACTAGAACGAGCCGAGCGCTCGCAGTGTTCGGACGTTTGGATCTACGCAAATTTTCGTGGTATCTCTCGCTCTAACAGTTATTCTCCCTCACACACAGATTCATTATGTTATATCGACACAGTTAAGGCGACGACTATTGTCAACGGCTTTGGGCGATTGGGCGGAGCCAACGCGTGATAAGAGAACTGGAAATGCCGCGCGCGCCGAGAGCGGCTTGTAGAGTGACCATACGTACGAAAATAGTGTACCTTCAAGATTCAAAGGTATTAAATAAATAAAAGTACGTATTGTGAAATAATAATCGGATTTGTATTGTAATCATTTTATTATTGTTAGAAAATTTGGTAAACAAGAATTACGTAATTACGTAAACAAAAACGCCCGCAATTAGCAAAAAAACATAGTATAAAGGTAATAAAAAACATAGCATAATGAACTAGTCGATCCTAGGTATACGAGGAATATGATCATTAGAGATCCCTCTTATATAGTTAGTGCTATACAGGGGCGCAAATAGAAAAGGGATGAGGAAAAAAAAACAAGAAACGAAAAATGACGATTTTGAATGAAGTCAATAAAGACGAAGACACGCTTCGTAATCAAAGTCCTGGTATAGTTGCTGAATCGGCAAAAGGTGTTGTGGCACTGCGTCTCTGGTCATCATTTTGGGACTGAGGCCTTGTGAGGTGGATATTCATCCCCAGTCGAGAGGGTCCTGTCCGGCTCCCAGCCATTTATGCACCTGGAACAGAATTGACAGTTGAAGAGAAAATGACGAAAGACAATTTATATGTTTAGAAATATAGAGTAGAGCTGTATACGAGCTGTATAAGAACGATTTAATTTGGTACCTGATAGCTGGTAGGTGCGGTAGAATTGACGGGTAGCCTCTCTTGTACTCAACCTGGCGAGATTGAAGCTCGTTTTGGCTGCAGCCCTCTCGAATAGATGATACCGCAGCTCATCAAGGCTCTGGATGTCGTATTCGGGGTTGCCACTGTACAGAGAAACTACCAAATCTGGTCCCCTGCTGCTGCTATCTCATCAGGTGTAGAGGTGGTGTCAAGAGAAATAGCAGCTTTCTTTCCGAGGTCCGAGTGTTTTTGGAGTATGAAAAACATTTTTATCTTCCCTTGTCCGAAGAAGCAAGATGCCGAGTCACACCCACTGAAGGTGTGGATGAAAAGAAAAATGTCCGGTTTTGATGTTACGTTGAAGAGGTTATTCTGGAATAGATCACATCTGCAGCATTGTGTATTACACGTTTCTTAAAATAAAACGTCACGATGGCGTGAGATCCCAGTGAGGATTATAAACAAGTCCATGTCCTCGCCAGCGTCTAACACTATATCATAGGAAGAGACAAAAGTGACAGCTGTAGTGATTATGAGCCTGTCAGCATCTTCCTTAGCATGCAGTACCCGAATATGTTAAGCTTTTCCATTCTCGTTTTCAGCAGGTCGGTGAAACGAATTTTACTTTGTCGTTTAATAAGAAATTCTCTTGTGAAACCTGAGCCTTAGTATTTTTATCAAATATTATTTCCGGAGATTTCAGAGCTCTTCGTGCCTTTTTGTGTAGGATCTGTTGGGTATCCATCGAAAACTACTGCCACGATTGAACCGTAATAAGCAGTGGTGCACTGGGTGTATTTGTCAGCTATTGAAGCAAATGATGAGCTTCGACACACGTGTGTGGTGTGTGTGCGTGTGTGTGTTTGTGCATGTGTTGGTGTGTGTGTGTGTGTGTGTGTGTGTGTGTGTGTGTGTGTGTGCGGTGTTCGTGTGGGTTTTTCGATTGGTAACTGAATTTAAAACTCATCAAAAATCAGTACTTTTTCAGCAGCTATACTAGGACTTTGATCATGAAGTGTGTCTTCGTCTTTATTGACTTCATTCAAAATCGTCATTCTTCGTTTTTTGTCTGTGTTTTTTTCTTTTCTTTTTCCTCTTCCTTTTTCCTTTTGCGCCCCTCTATAGCACTAACTATATAAGATGGTTCTCTAATTATCATATTCCTCGTATGTCTAGGATCTACCAGTTCAGGAAGCATGCAATCTGTGTAGAACTTAATCAACTTATTTTTCATTTTAGTTTCCCAAAAGGTGCAATCCTTGTAAATTAATTATATTTTTACAGGAAACTTATCCCCAGACCAAATACCAAGCATACAGTTAGATCTTCTTGTTACATGCAATTTCCTCTGTATTTGATACCACCAACTATGTTCTTTGTTTATTATATAATTACCGTTCTGTATTTTTTTGTAGAATGATATCTTTTTTTCATGAATAGCTTTTTCTAATCCTAGTTTGTAAGCTGTGATTGGACATTTTATTTCAACAATTGTATTTTCATCAATGATACCGTCTGGTGACGCACCAAGAAATGGTACTTCCCCATCAAGAAAAAGTCCACTCGGGTCTATTTTCACATTCTCTTGTTTTGACAACTGTTTTTTTGCAATATTTTCATTGTCCGAAATTATCGAAATTTAACCGAAATTCCGAATTTCAAATGTCAAAATGTCAAGTGCGAAATTCGAACTTGAATGTTAAATTCGTAATTCGAAGTAGAATGTCAAGTTCGAAATTCGAAGTAAAATGTCAAGTTCGAAATTCGAAGTAGAATTTCAAGTTCGAAATTCGTAGTAGAATGTCAAGTTCGAAATTCGAAGTAAAATGTCAAGTTCGAAATTCGAAGTAGAATTTCAAGTTTGAAATTCGTAGTAGAATGTTAAGTTCGAAATTCAAAGCACAATTTCAAGTTTGAAATTCGAAGTACAATCTCAAATTCGAAATTCGAAGTAGCATTTCAAGTTTAAAAACTGACAAATTTAAAAAAATACTGTCTTTACCTACAGCGTTACAAAATCAGTCAGTGAGTCAGGGCTGCGCGTAACTATGTTATAAGTAGGTTTATTATTATTACTACAAAATTTTTGGCTAAAAACCACAATTATCTTTTTGCAACAAAAACAACCCCTTCCAACCAAAGTATAATTTACGTCATACTACGAAAACCCGAATTAAATTTTGTCGCTTTATGAATGAATTTACTAAACCGATGGTTCAACTTATATTTGTACTTCAGGTTTCATATATAAATCGGCCCTAAATCGATTTTCAAATTCAATATTTAAGTTTGATATTTGATTTCAAAATAATATTCTGATTCCGACAGTTCTGATAAAACTTTAAAGTTCTGATAAAACATAATTATTGTTCGAATTACACTAAAATCAAAATATTAAATTAGGTATGCATTTACCTGTGAGCATTACCTTTTGATGTAGTTTTGTTTACCTACACTGTTTACTCACCTCGTCTGTGAATTTACATCTTCAGAATTAGTGTTGTTTCGTATTCGCCTAAAATGAAAACAGTAATAACGTCAGTTTATAAAATAAAAGAAGTAATTTATTTTATGTGTTGATTAGTTAAATTGTTGCACGAATCCTATTCGTGTGGTCACCCCAATTTGACGTCAGGCAAAGAGCATCAGAGTAGACAAATGGTAATAATATACACGTAATAATACACTAATACACGTTACTTACCTTAATAATCTATTTTTCTCTAATATACTGCGATTAAGTTTTAAAATTTTTGAGTTTCTGGCCATTTTGTTTTTAATTAACGTAATTTTTTCGTTCGGAGCGCAGCGTCAGCATCCACCCGTGACAGTGGTCGCAGTCGTACTGAGTGTCGTCGCCGGCGAGGCCCGCTTTATAACTCGCGTACCAATTTTGTTCGAATAAGCAAAATCGGATATTATTCTTTGACTTTTCGAAAAAAATCACAGATAACAAGATAGATAATTAAATTATCTTTAAAATGGTGCAGGTTACATAATAATACACTAGATAGTAGTTGCGTAATTATCGTTCTTGTGTTCGGTTAGACCTCATTTCCCAAATTAATTACACTATGTAATATAAACAAAATCTAAAATATTCACAGATTAGAATATTGGGTATATATTCTTGTTTAACATATATTTTTTTCGAATCGTAAGCAGTACTCGTTTAGACGTAATTATCAGTTTAAAATCATTAAAGTCGTATATCAGCGCCTTAACGCGTAGTCAAAGCTTACGCTACTTATAGATATTATAATATTTTATTTTGTGGTTTGATTAGTTGTATAATATAATAATTATAAAAGGAAAAACTATCTTTGTACAAATGGAAGGATATTAAAGTCAAATATTAAACTAATTAAAGCAAATAGAATGCAAGGTTAAGTATATTTCTATTACTTCTTGGCATTTCTAAGAGGCTATTAAAAATGGCAAAAGTGAAACAATGATGTCCATCCGTCCGTCCGTTTTGAGGCTCTGATGATGAATCAGAACACTGCTAATGGAACTTCGAGGATGTAGGTAGTAGACATTCCGAGTTTTGGGTCTTTTGTCACAATTCGTCGAGCAGCTTCTACTTTTGAGGTCTTGAGGTTCCGATGATGGATCAGAAAACTGGCAATGGAACTTCAAGAGTTTAGGTAGTACACATACCGAGTTTTGGCTCATTCGTCACAATTCGTCGAGCAGCTTCTACTTTTGAGGTCTTGAGGCTCTGATAATGGATCAGAAAACTGGTATTGGAACTTCAAGAGTTTAGGTAGTACACATACCGAGTTTTGGCTCATTCGTCACAATTCGTCGAGCAGCTTCTACTTTTGAGGTCTTGAGGCTCTGATGATGGATCAGAAAACTGGCAATGGAACTTCAAGAGTTTAGGTAGTACACATACCGAGTTTTGGCTCATTCGTCACAATTCGTCGAGCAGCTTCTACTTTTGAGGTCTTGAGGTTCTGATGATGGATCAGAAAACTGGCAATGGAACTTCAAGAGTGTAGGTAGTAGCATACAGAGTTTTGGCTCATTCGTCACAATTCGTCGAGCAGCTTCTACTTTTGAGGTCTTGAGGCTCTGATGATGGATCAGAAAACTGGTATTGGAACTTCAAGAGTTTAGGTAGTACACATACCGAGTTTTGGCTCATTCGTCACAATTCGTCGAGCAGCTTCTACTTTTGAGGTCTTGAGGCTCTGATGATGGATCAGAAAACTGGCAATGGAACTTCGAGAGTTTAGGTAGTACACATACCGAGTTTTGGCTCATTCGTCACAATTCGTCGAGCAGCTTCTACTTTTGAGGTCTTGAGGCTTTGATGATGGATCAGAAAACTGGCAATGGAACTTCAAGAGTTTAGGTAGTACACATACCGAGTTTTGGCTCATTCGTCACAATTCGTCGAGCAGCTTCTACTTTTGAGGTCTTGAGGCTCTGCTGATGGATCAGAAAACTGGCAATGAAACTTCAAGAGTTTAGATAGTACACATACCGAGTTTTGGCTCATTCGTCACAATTCGTCGAGCAGCTTCTACTTTTGAGGTCTTGAGGCTTTGATGATGGATCAGAAAACTGGCAATGGAACTTCAAGAGTTTAGGTAGTACACATACCGAGTTTTGGCTCATTCGTCACAATTCGTCGAGCAGCTTCTATACTTAAGGTCTTAAGACTCTGATGATGGGCCAGAAAACTTTTAATGTAACTTCAAGACTGTAGGTAGTAGACATACCGAGTTTTGGCTCATTCGTCACAATTCGTCGAGCAGCTTCTACACTTGAAGTCTTAAGACTCTGATGATGGATCATAAAACTGTCAATGGAACTTCAAGAGTGTAGGTAGGAGACATACAGAGTTTTGGCTCATTCGTCAGAATTCATCGAGCAGCTACTATATTTGAGGTCTTATGACTCTGATGATGGATCAAAAACTGTCGATGGAACTTCAAGAGTACAGGTAGTATATATACTGAGCTTCGGCTCATTCATTTCAATTCGATAAGCAGATTCCACACTTGAGTTATTGAGGCTCTGGCGGTGGATCAGAAAACTGCTAATGGAACTTCGAGAAAGTAAGTGATAGACATTCTCAGTTTTGCTCATTCGTCTCAATTCGACGACTAGCTTCTACACTTGCGGACATGAGGCTCTGATGATCGATCAGGAAAATGTCAATGGAACTTCAAGAATATGGGTAGTAGCCATATAAAGCAATTTCTAATTCGTCACATGTATACGTGCTACATAAATCGATTCGTAATTGGGGATAAAACTTAGATTAAAATATATATATCTTTTTCAAGTAAAAGCTTGTTTTTAAAAATTTATTCTATTATTTTATTATTATGTTTTAGCCAAAATTTGGTAATTTTACAGATCAACTGACGAATCTCGCCAGCCATTATTAGATATTAGTAACACAGAAACCGATCCACGCGCGTCATTTGTAGTAAATTGCTTTCAAACTGAAAGAGTTTTAGAAGCCCCAGTATACACCGAAAATACTGAGACACACATATTCCAATTCAACAGAGGAAACTCCTGACCGATTCCAAAGTAATGAAATTGCTAAGATACACGGTACGTTCTATAAAATGAAAAAAATACGAAGACAGGTCACTACGTCAAAAAATGATTAGACTTCGTATTGATATTTTAAACCATGCATTTGGCTTTCACTGAAATTGCGACAAATCTATGTGTCCTGCGACTGACAGACTAGACAAAACACAGCAGTAAACTTAAAATACATGATGCTTTGGAAAAAATGAGTCACATTATTTCCTTTCTGGCTTCAAAAGCAAAAAGGCTTGGTTTTGATGTAGATAGTAACCTTGCTGAAACTTTTAATCCTGCAATTGCTAAATACACTGAAGAAAAACAATAAATTATACACCACGAAATTATTACCAAGAAAGATGTTCAGCTGCTGCAATTTCCTTTAATTCCAAAAAATCTATTCACCGAATCCATAAAGTCATATTTAATAAACCTACTGGAAAATTACCAAACAAGTATGACATACAAAAATCATAAACAAAAATATACAAAAGAACTTTCGTAAAAAATATCACAATAATAAAAATGATCCAGATTATGGTCAAAAGGCTCAAAGACAAATGGAACTTTCTAATCAACAAAGGAATAAAATCAACAAAGTTGTAGCCAAGAATGGATAGAGCAGACAAAGAAGGTTGACAGCAAATATATTTTGAGAGATATGTAAATAAAAAGATAATATAAGTTGTGCACCTCTAGTAAAATCTATTGTTAAAACGCGAGACATTTCAAATATTGTGTCAATTATTTATAGACCAGATAATGAACAAAAAGCATTGAGTCAATTATGTCTGCAAGAAAAAGTAACAATTGAGCGCTGTGGACTGTACATCCACAAAACAATTCTATACTTAGGAGCAAGCCCTGATAGTCGTTATAAAACAGAAGTTGGCAAAACTGGATTAGTAGAAGTCAAGTTTCCATTTTCAGCAAAAGGTATAAATCCTGAAGATGCAATAAATAACCATAAAATAAATGTTTGGAAATTTAATATAAAATACAACACTTATTATAATAAATAAAAACCATGATTATTATTACCAAAATCAGTGTCAGGTAAACGTTACTAAAATAGATGTGTGCCTATTTGCTGTGTGGACTGGAGAAGAGCACTCTATGAAAGTTGAATATATAAAAAAAAGACAAAGCGTTCTGGAAAACAAATATGATTTGTCCGCTGACATAATTTTATGTAAACCGTTTTGTTACCCGTATTTATCGACTGGCGGGTTGATCACTCGATGCCAGTAAAATAGCCCACCAAATAATTGAAACCATGCAGAAGAAAGCTGATAAAAGGAAAGTTAATAATCCGCCTACTTAGCCATAAATTAACCTATAAGCATTTACTAGTATATAAAATACTTGTGTACTAGTATATAAATTACTTGTTTGATATTTGTGACTCATGAGTATATTTTTTGGTTTTACTAATAAATAAATATAAAACATTTTGTTCTGATCTGTTACTTACGTCATAAAATTATAGATCCTTGATTTACACATCATAAAAATAACTACCACGAAAATATTAGCCGGGATAACTGTCTCAGCTACTAGTCATATTCTAATCCCGACAGTAACTAGAATGTGATTAATTGTTGAGTTGTTTAGCCCTGGCTAATTTGTTCATATGAGCTCTAAAGAGCTTAAAATCTAATGCCCATTTATAAATTCTGAAAAAAAACCCGTATAAAATATCTAAAAATGAGTAAATACATAAAATACATTTATTTAGTAGAGCATCTTTCATGTCAAAATCGACGCCGAGTTCGCGCGAACCCCCCGCGGCCCGCCGTACCCACACACCACTGGCCCGGCCGAAGTCAAATATCATATTTTGCACGGGAGGTCTAACGCCTTAACACGATATTATTTATACTTTTGTTACTTTTTTTTGCCAAAATCAATTGTCATGTATTGCATAATGTTATAAAATAAAAAATAAAATTGTATGACGGGTATTCGAACCAAAAATCCACAATGTGCTTTCGGCCCTACGATGCATCTGTATACCGAATTTCAAATCTCTAACCACATTTTAACCGAAAATTTATAAAAAAGTGTAGGTACTATGTAATAAATATAAGAGTGGTATCACTCCAGAACAGACTGTAGTCTAGTGGAGCTGATAAAATCCATCAAATTTGTACTTTCTTTGCTTCGCAAACAATGATTAAGTATTTGCTCTTTTCTACACTGTATTATTTATGTCAACATTGTAAATTTTTGGTTTGGATTTAAATAAATTAAAAATCAAGTTCAAAAAAATATTTCGAGGTTGAAGTATGACTAGCGCGCCCTCTGGTGGACCGATTTCAACTACAATCATTGAAACGTTTGTCATGACCGAATGGTGCCTGCACGCCGAATTTCAGATCAATCGGATGAAGCGTTTGGGAGGAATACACACAGAAACACACACTCACAGACTCACAGACAGACTTCAGTATAAAATTGGTCATTATCTTCTCAAGGGAGGGAGCGGGGGATGGTCAAAATGGATATTTCCATCTTCATCTCGATTTTTTTAGCGTTCGCAACACTTAGTAACATGAAAATAAAATGAGCATCGATACCGAAAACACTCTAATTTTTATACGATTTATTATTAGTGCTCTTAACGCCCTCGAAAGGCGTCTTTTCGTTAATAATAACGAATATTATGCAGGATTTGCAATACATCACACAAAATCGGTTTTTATTGGGCTTCTGCCAGAATGTTTGATGCTTTGCGTCTTTAACCATCTAATTCTTCGCACCATACTATAATAACAGATTGATTGATGAATGGAAAAATGTATCTGAATATACATAAAAATGACCCAGTTTTTTATTTCCAAGGTTAGACTATGCGGATTAGCGACCGTATCGTAATCTATACTAATATTATAAAGAGGTAAAGTTTGTGAGGTTGTAGGAAGTAATCTCTAGATCTACTGAACCGATTTTGAAAATTATTTTACTAATAGAAAGCCAAATTATTTGTGAGTGTCATAGGTTACATATTAATCCGAAAAATGTAAAGACTTTCGTGGTAGTTGGATTTGCAAAGTCGGAGAAAAAACGGTCGATTGAAAACGTTTCTTACGAACGCTGCTTTAACGATGAGAGATATATGATTGAGTTCTAGAGAAAAGTTGGAGAGCTTGATAATGCCTACAAAAAAGTTTGCGACAGCATATGTCTAAATTTTATATTTAAGTCACAAAAAGTAGATATTTATATTAAAAAAATAATTTAAATCGTTAGGTCAAGTTTATTGGTCATATTATCAACAATAATGAATTCATATCAAAATAAGTAAATTTATCGTCTAAAGTGTTTAAAACAAAAGTTTTTTTTTATTGCATATAATTTCCCTTTTACTGCATAAATGGTTAAAGAGATAAGACACTCGTGTGTTTAAAACAAAAGACTTTTCCCTTTTACTGCATATAATTTCCCTTTTACTGCATAAATAGTTAAAGAGATAATACGCTCACAAATAAGACACTCACAAGAAGACACTCAAAAATAACGGTACTATAGTCAAATTGGCATGCAAATACATATGCAGTAAAAATATAACTCTTCTTTTGGCAGTCAGGAAATAAATCATAGCACTCAGTACTAACCGAACCCCACTCAAAATTTCATCACAAGTAAAAAAAATTACCGCACAACGAAGTGGGCACAGGTCAGCTAGTATTGGATAAAGTAGAACGGTTACAGAATATGTGTATTTGTTATATTTTAACCTCCTCAAATATGACTATGTATCGGAATTTCAAATACGTCTTTAATGGCTGTCGATCCGTGATCACAGAAATTTACACATTTTAGCACTCCTATTTAACGTGCTCAATAATCCCACATCACCTCTATGTCTTCAGGAGAAGTTCTACCTTCTGGAGGGGGGAGGGTGGACGCGGTGGGAAGATCAACGAGGAGGGGGATTGTTACTTGCCGGTAAAGTCTTGGGTTGACCCAACCGATAGTATTCCTTTTTTCTGGATCCAAATGTTCTAAAATGTGGATAAATTCATTATGGAGCAATAGATATTTTTGTTATTTCTTTTAAATTTCGTTTCTTTTATTGTTCGCCAGCTGCTCAGTTCGCCAAATGGCAATGTTAACTAAATGTTCGCTTATCGTACCATCAGCGTTGCAAACCGCAAGAAAGCGTTACAAAATGCAAGAATCTTATTTTAATTGCTTGTCTTGATACATATTATTACTAGTCACTGCGTAAAGAAAAACCTAACTAAGTCACTTTTGACTATGGGTCGATAAGAAACGGAGACATTAATAATTTATATATTAAAATAAAGCACGATTTGTGAGATATATGTATGTACGTATATGTTTATATGTATATACCTAAATTTAATATTATTACGCTTTATTATTTTGGAGACATATCTATCTTCTTACATTTAACATAATAATATACAAATATAATACAGCAAGTTACGAAAACCACTCTACCTTCTTTTATATTAAGCCTACCTTAGTACAGGCGAGGCCTAGTTAGGATGGCTTTGAATTTAAAAATATATGTAATATTATAGATTAATAAAGAATTTTGAATTTGAATTTGATATATCAAGACAAGCAATTAGGTACCTTTTCTCCCACGATGAAAAAAATACAATTTAGTAACTATTTAAAAAAAACCGCATGGTTACGTTAACATGGCCTCAAATTGCGACAACCAGAGAAGCCACGATAGAATAAGAAATGGGTTAGATTTACGGGACGGAATTCGGTAGGAAAACTATATCCTCTTTTTAAAGAGCGGTTCGTTCCTAATGATAAGAAAAAACCGACAGCCCCCCGAAGGCGGTACTAGTAGTCAGGAAGGGGGGGTGGGGGTAGGGGAGAAGGGAAAAGAGGGAAGATAAGGGGAATAGGATCGGCTAGGAGTATAAATGGCAGGGAAATATCGGGGAAAAAATGCGGGAAATTCCAATTTTCCTTTGTCAATTTTTCTCACTTTCATTAGAATCTGCCCTGAATGTCAGAGGTCATCTAACATCAGTCGTGCATCTAGGAGGGTGGCAAACCGGGGTACGTGCCCTGGGCGGAATTTTTAGGGAGGGCCAAATTCACATGGCGAAAATTAACAAGGCAAAAACTTCAGTATCTTGGTTGGGTTTATTTATTATTATTATACGGCTGCCCACAAAAACGAGTGTTATGTGTTTGACATTCATATATGTTTATTTTCCCTTTCTTTATTATATCATCACTTCTAAACGCTTGAACCGATATAAAAGTATGTGGTATTGCTGCTTTATCCTGCCTCTTTGTTAGATAAAAATATAATAAATTCCGAAACAAAATTTTCACCTAAACCTAAATTGATTTCAAATTTAAATCAAAATTAAATCTTTCTGAGTACTACTTATTTTCCTGGCACTGAAAAACTGCGACCCATTTTAGCAGATTTATTCCCTATTTTAGCTAACGACCCATCAACCAAAGGTTTATTAGATATACCACCAATTTTATCATTTCGTAAACCTCCTAATTTAAAATCAATACTTAATAAAAATAATCGAAATTATCTTAGTAAGAACAAAAATTCGGGCCTACAACCATGTGGTCGATCACGCTGTAAAACATGTCCTTTATTAGATCGAAGCATTTATTTTACTAGTCCTAACACTACAAACAGTTACAGAGTTCCTTTCAATTGTAGTTGCATTTCAAAAAATATTGTATATCAGTTACTTTGCAAGACCTGCAATGCATTTTATATTGGGGAAACAACTACACCTCTTAATATTAGGTTGAATAATCACAGGGCCAGCGTAGGCAATGAAAGTCAACTTCCAATAGCATTGCATGCCAAGGCACACAATTTAACTTTTGATAATTGTTTTAAAGTAAAAATTATTAAGTGCCTTGGCGATAACGCTAAAGAAAGAGACGTTAAATCTTGGGAGTTGGCTTTTATAAATATTTTAGGCGCTTGCAAGAGTCCCGGTCTGAATAGGCAAAATTAATACAGTAATTATATTTGTTCAGACATATTCATAAAAAGCTTATTAATAATTTTCATTTAAAAATCATTTAATAATAATGTTTTCCACTGTCGGTTATAGTGTATTTAATACGACCTTGCAAAATATTATTAACCCATTTCTCTATGTTCAGTTTTTTTTAATTCAAATTTGAAAAAAAATTGTTCTATCAGAAATGTCATCGAGATGAATACGACTAGTGTCGAAATATTCTCAGTCAAAGAAATTTCTTCAAAAATCAGTTAGTAACATCCATTTCTGTTACAGAAACCATCCTCCATACTATTACATCCAAGGGCACACATTAATTCGGCTGCAATAACTACGAATATCAATAAGTTATCAATTGCGGAAACAGGTGCTGCTGACCAAAGTATATAAAGAGGACATTAACTTTCGTTAGAATGTTTCTGGTCCACCAGGACCCCAGATAAGTAACTTTTCATGAAACTAATTTAATATATTATTGAAAATAATTTAAAAATATTTATATATATATATATACATATATATATATATATATATATATATATATATATATATATATATATATATATATATATATATATAAGTGTATATATTATACCTAGCTTAGAAAGGAAATTCATCTTTTGACATGACGGTTTACCACCTCACTAGGTATGAACCTGTGTTGAGGTGGTACTAACATCGATGAATTCTTTTAAGACGAGAGGGCAAGTCTTATCTAATACTTGAGTATAATTTAAAATTTAAAGTTAAATTTAAAAACATCAATAAAATTATAAACTAAATTAAAATTTATGACAATCTACTAAGTTATATGGAATAATAATATTTTTTTTTTATATATTTGATATAAACACATATAAATATGTATACCATATATAGATATATATTAATATAATATATATATTATATATACCATATAACATATATTTAGTAATATTATATATAAATTCATACATATAATATGATAGTAGGTATATAAAATAGAGTTATAATATATAAAATATAAATAAATATATATCACGATCACACCTGAGACCTTAATAATTTTTCACAGTCTTCCCTAGATTTATTTAAAAGCCAAGTTGCCACCACTCTTCTAAACGTAGCGTAAGGTACGTCGGTCGTTTGAACGTCCATTGTCAGTATATTGTAAAGCTTTGGAGCTAGAAATGTGTAATGTCTTTGTCCGTACGTCGTGTTCATTTTTAACTCCCGTTGTCTGTATCGATTTCTAGTGTCATGTCCGTGGTCCCGAAGTTTAATAGTCGCAGTCCTGTCATTCCTCTGGAAGTACATCAAGACCGCTCTTATGTACAACTGTCGAATGTCCATTACGTTGAAGTCTATGAATAATTGGTCGGATGGGAAACGGAGCGGTCTTCTATTAACCCCTTGAGTATGATACGACCAAATCTGGTTCTGAAACAATTATCCGTTGAGTATGATACGACCAGATCTGGTTCCGCGTTTTTTTCACTTCTTTGACGTTCTCATATTTATTCATAATTATCTAATTGTTTTACAAAATGATATTTCAATATTCTATATTCGAAATTTCAATGCAATCATTGTGCAGTTGTTCTTTTTATGATTGGTGTAGTAGTTTCGTAGTTATAGTACTTTAAGGTCGATGTCGCCGAAAATGCTGCAAAAGAGACAGATGCATCCATGAAAATACCCATTTACTCCAAGGGTTAATAACCCTAATAAGGGCTTTCTGGGCCTTTATTGCCGGGTCAAGGATTGATTTAGCCGCTCCACCCCATCCTATCTGTCCGTATGTAATGATTGATTGCGCTAGTGCGTAGTAAGTCGTTTTAAGCATAGAAGGGCTAAGTATATTTCTAATATTTTTAAATATGTAAATTAGTTTTCTAAGTCGAGTCGCAGTCTGGTCAACTTGCTTATGCCATCTCAGGAAGCCGTCTATCAGGATACCTAAGTATTTTATACATGACGTGCGTTCCAGCGGTTGGCACATGCAGTTTGTCCCATCACAGTTGTGTAAGAGTAGATGTTTTTCTAGTCCCGGTTGATTCCGCCCATCTATGCTAAAGGTCATGTATTTCGTTTTTTCTATGTTAAGCGTCAGTAGATGTTCATTTAGCCAGTCATGTGTCTGATTGAGTCCTTTCTTTGCCTTTACAAATACAGACTCCCAGGTGCTACTCTCAAACAAAAGCACTGTGTCATCGGCAAAAGATGCAATAACACCTGGTATTTCCTGCCTACAAAGGTCATCTATGTAAATCAAAAACAATATTGGTCCTAATGTACTCCCTTGAGGAACGCCGTAGTCAATATTCATCCAGTTACTTATTATTGTGTCATTTAGTTTCACTCGTTGTGTTCGTCCTGTAATATAACTTCGGAACCAGTCCAGTTCTATGTCTCGTATACCAATCTGCCGTAGTTTGTCTAATAGTTTTATGTGATGTACTGTGTCAAAGGCTTTGGCCAAATCAAGGAACACTCCAAGGCATTTTCGGTTACTGTCAACATTTTTTGAAATAAATTTTGTCACTTTTAATATAGCGTCTTGGGTGCCCATGTTTGACCTAAAGCCGTATTGTCCTGCCGATAGTAGTGAATTGGTTTCCAGGTAGTCAGTCAGTTGTTTCTTTACGTGTCGTTCTATAATTTTGCTAAGTGAGTTAAGTAGAGATATTGGTCTGTAGTTTGTCAATTCCGTTTTATTACCCCCTTTGAAGAGCGGCAACACATTGGCTTCCTTAAGGTGATTTGGGAATAAACCATGTTCGATACTGCAATTGAAGATATGCACAAGTGGTGGTGCGATTTCCTTAGCAGCAATTTTCAACATTTTTGCACTTATATGATCGGGACCACTTGCTGTGTCAGTCTTCAGTTCCTTGATTAGTGTCAATACGTCCAACTCTGTTAGTTTCGAGAGTCGAAATTTTTGTGCTGTCTTTAGCGTTGTGTTAGATCCCATTGCATCCGGAGCAGTCAATTTATCTAATTTAAACTTCATCGCTAGTCTCTTTCCCACGTTCACAAAGTAACTGTTAACCGTATTCGCTATGACAGTTTTGTCAGTGTACTTTACGCCATTCAAATTTATTTCGCCAATCGATGTCCTGTTTTGCTCTACGTTGCTAAGTTCTTTCACTACTGACCATACTGTTTTAGGGTTGTAATTGTTTTGTTCTATTTTCTGTCGATAATATGTCTCTTTTGACCTTCTTAAGATGTCGGTGCATATTTTTCTGTATTTCTTGTAATATGTGTATAGTACTTCGTTCTGTGGAAATCTGCGTGTCTGTTGGTGAAGTTTGTCGCGTCTCCTGATACAATTTATCAGTCCGTCTGTTATCCATGGTTTAAGTCGTTTGTATTTTCTCTTAACCTGTTTAACGTAGGTGTTATTGTTTATGTGATCTCTAAATATATGAACAAAATTGTCAAGTGCATTGTTTGCATCTACTGTTTTATATATGCTCGTCCAAGTTTCAGAATTCAAGTCTAATAATAATTTATGATAGTCTATGATTTTCACTTCTGAGTTTTGTCGCTGTTTTTCCTGACGTCTACCTTCCAGTCCCAATAATGTACAGTAGTGGTCGGTTATTGACGTATTTATAACGGCTGAGGTCGGTTTGTACGTTGAACGAACGTAAATGTGGTCCAAACATGTTTTAACCTGGTCTGTCTCTCTCGTTGCAATATTTATAGTTGACAAAAATCCTAGCTCTGATAAAATCGTTTCATAATCATCTGATTGAGAGTGTTTGTGTCCCATAGTTGATATGTTAATATCACCTGCCAAGATGTAGTTTTGCGTATGAATATTGGAAGCTATGTAATCATGTATCGTCGTGTATAGCGAGTTCAAAAAGCCAGTAGTATTTTGCCTGGATGGCGATCTGTAAAGGGCAAAGATGTTGAAATTGCTAAATTGTATGCATAAGCCTGTTGCTTCCTCGATGTTCAATTCATGTGCAGTTGCATTAACCTCACTCTTGGCATACACAACAATACCATCAGATTTATTTTTATTATTTACTGTTTTGAAACATTCGTACCCAGGGATATTCGGTATCTGTTCATTATTTTGTAACCAACACTCGGATAAAATGATTATATCTAGACTTAATGAGAGATCATGTAATAAAATACAGAGTTCATCAAAATTTTTTCGGATACTTCTTATATTCATAGCTATCATTTTTAGTAAATAATTCTTATCAAAAGTGTTCCTGCACTCAAACGGCGAGCTTACCCTTACAGTAGAGACAAATGTAGTATCCGTAATGTCTTCTAATAAACTACTCATAATATACGTATTTTACTGCTGGTGAAGTAAATATATGAGTTGGGTTAACTAACAAAAGAAGCATTAGTAGTTTACGGTTACAGATGTTGATATTATTATACTCTATTAATGAATTTATTGACATGTTGACGACCGCCTGGTAATTAATGTTCTCTAGGTGTAAATATATATTTTTAAATGTTATTCTTAATAAATAAAAATGTTTCATAATAATATTTAATATTAAGAAAATAATAGATAGATAGATAGATAGATAGAAATAATAACATCAGTGAATAAATTTACATATATATAATACATTCTAATATAAATAAAAACATACTTTTGTTTATAATAAATACAATTTGATGAAATAACATCTAATAAATAAAAAAATACGCATAATTGGTAATAACAGAACACTCCAGCTATTGTCTTAAGGAGAGGCATATTTATGTTGTTTGTTAGTGAATTAGCTTTAAGTCTTGCTCGCCTAGAATAGGAATAATATTTGTACCTTCTTTCTGTCGGACATAGATTCTGCAGTTTTTTAGCCATACAAATCTGAATTTCAATCAGATTTGTAGATCAGATTTCAGCCATACAATCTGAATATATATATATATATATATATATATATATATAATAATATATATATATATATATATATATATATATATATATATATATATATATATATATATATATATATATATATATATATATATATATATATATATATATATATATATATAATAATATATATATATATATATATATATATATATATATATATATATATATATATATATATATATATATATATATATATATATATATATATATATATATATATATATATATATATCTCTTCTTGAAAGAAAATACCCTGCTCCTCTATTGGCTAAACATATTCTAAACTCTGAAGTAAAATATATACCAAAACCTAAAATTTCTTCAAATAAAAATAATAATAATAATAAAATCTTTCTTAGCACCACTTATTTTCCTGGTGCTGAGAAACTGCGAGATATATTATCTGATTTATTCCCCATCATTTCTAATGATGCATCCACTAAGGATCTCTTAGATTCACCGCCAATTTTATCTTTCCGCAGACCACCTAATATTAGATCAATATTAAACAAAACAAAAAATAATTAAAATTTCTCTATTGGTAATAATACTTTTGGCCTTCAACCTTGTGGTCGTCCAAAGTGTAAAACTTGTCCTCTGTTAGATCTAAGTCCTTTTTTTACCAGTCCAAATACTACTAATAGTTACAGGGTTCCCTTTCATTGCAGTTGTATTTCAAAAAATATAGTATATCAACTTCTGTGCAGGACTTGTCATGCCTTTTATATCGGTGAAACAACAACACCACTTAAAATTAGACTAAATAATCATAGGGCTAGTGTAGGAAATGAAAGCCAACTCCCAATATCTTTGCATGCCAGGGCACATAATTTATCTTTTGATCAATGTTTTAAAGTTAAAATAATAAAATGCCAGGGTGATAATGCGAAAGAAAGGGACGTCAAATCTTGGGAATTGGCTTATATTTATATTTTAGGCGCTTGCAAAGGTTCCGGTCTCAATAGGCAAAATTAATAAGGTTTATCATATTATCATAATCATCAAATGCTTTTTATTTTAATTTATAATCATTCATTTTAAAATAACGTTTTGCACGGTTGGTTATGGTACCTTAACTAAATCGTGTAAAATATTATTAATCCATTTCTTTTTGTTCGATTCCTTGAATTTAAATTTTCAACGAATTGTTCGATTTCAGAAATGTCACATATCTTGACGACGGCTGAGCCGAAATATTGATATACATTTTATAAAAATCATTAATATTTAAGAAACACTAATCGCCTATTATTTTCCAGCATTCATTCTCGTCTTTCGCATTGTTGTGTTGCCGCTGTAGGAGACGGTAGGAAGCCAGTTTGATCAGGTTCCAATACCACAGCAGGAAACACTTAGCAAACACTGAAAGAAGAGAAGAAAAAGGCGTGGAGTCACTCCTGGTCGCCACAGACCAGATAAGTGCCCTTCCATTATTTTATCATTTCATTTATTTAGTAATAAACATAATTTCAATTTGAAAAAATAATAATTTATATTCATGAAAAGTTACTTATCTGGGGTCCTGGTGGACCAGAAACATTTAAACGATAGTTAATGTCCTCTTTAAATACTTAGGGCAGCAGCACCTGTTTCCGCAATTGATAACTTATGATGTTCTTAGTTATTGCAGCCGAATTACTGTATGCCCTTGGATGTAATAAGTATAGGAGGATGGTTTCTGTAACAGAAATGGATGTTAGTAACTTATTTTAGAAGAAATTATATGACAGAATATTTCGACACTAGTCGTATTCATCTCTATGACATTTCTCAGAAATGTCATAGAGATGGTATTCTCTTACAAAACTTGCTTTCCAGTGGGAACATTTTTTTTAATAATTCTTAATACAATAGTCCAATTTTCGTAAGGGCAGTCGTGTTTTTTTAAATTTTAATTCTTGTTTCCTACGTCAATGTATTAAACTCTTTGCTAATGTCATAAAAAATCCACAGAATCAAAAGTTATGTATAGATGACTTAGAAACAAATTCTCAACTAGCTCCTGCTAAAAAGGTTTTGGTAACGTTTTCTTAAAATTTCTTTTACTGGTATCTCCCACTGAAATACACGAAACCATTAGAAACTCATTATTGAAATTAAATATAAGGTATCATTAGTAAAAAAAATATCAATTGAGAGTAGGAAATGTATACTCTGGCCCAAAGGAGGCATACGCATAAGAATGTCTATGCTTCCAAAGCCTCTGTAGCCTGGGGCCGTTTTCAATCTCCCGCTCTGGCGAAACTGCCCAATCATTGGAATATCATTAGTGCAAGTAATAATGCGGAGAGGAGGCAATTTCGAATATTTGTAAGGTGGGAGGGGGGGGGGGGGTTTAAGCTGGAAAGTCTGATAGGATCGCATTGAAAATGAAAATGAAAAATGACGAAATTTAATGGTGACTTAACAGTTTGTGGATTTTAACTCCCTTGGAGCTGAATATCTGTTTATGAATGAATGTATATTAGACCGCTGAATATTTTCTTCACAAGACTGATGCAGACAGGTATTAATTGTTACCGAAATCACCTATTATATAGCATATTAGATTGCTTAATGTCATACTACGATTTGGCAACAAGGATTTTACTATGAAGCGCAAGGTGTAGATGGTACTTACAGTTACAAAATTTGATTATTATTCTATTAATATGGTATGGTGGCGCACTGTGGATAGCACTAATGGGAGCTAATGGGCCCTTGCTGAGTTGGCCACGAAGACCCATTCTGGTCAGGGTTGGTCACACTCACGGATCAATACCCATTCGGCGGCCTCCACGCATGAAGTGCGAGCCCGGACAGGACTCTGGCCTTAGGGCTAGTTTCCCATAGGAATCAACCTTCTGGCGCTCCTGGACGGTCTACGCACCGTGCGGCGTAAGCCAATCGACTGTGCACTCTGACTAACAGTCGGGGGAGTCTGGAAGCAGTACTGTTTCCTATAGAGCGTGGGTGGTTGCGGACCTTACGGCGACTGCTCTTGAAACGACCATCGGCTACCCGATCCTGGGTGAACAGCCGGGCAAAGGATTCCGTGGTCCGCGATAGATTTGGTATACATCGTTTCACCGCTTCCTAAGGGAGAGGACCGCGCAAGCGACCTCGAACTCGTAACCAATCGAGAGACTGGCGTAATCTGGTCGCAATTGGAAGTAAAGGCGTGAGTGTAAGCCCGCTGGGTAATACTCCTGGCTATCTCGCGGTTAAGGCGTTGGCCTCTTACGGGTTTGTAGCGGAGCTTGACTGTGGACTCTTTTGTCCAAGTCTTCTGCGCTCACTTCAGGGAGACAGAACGACTAATCGTTAAAACTTCCTGAGGGGACGGGTTCGCCCGTTGTAGTTGACAACTCTAGTTGTTCCGCGAATGCGGGAAAAAGCGGTGTAACGATTCCTTTTTGCTGAATTGGCTTGATGCATACCCGAGGTAAACATGTCTTCAGCGACCGCGCAAGCGACCTCGAACTCGTAACCAATCGACAGACTGGAGTAATCTAGTCGCAATTGGAAGTAAAGGCGTGAGTGTAAGCCCACTGGGTAACACTCCTGGCTATCTCGCGGTTAAGGCGTTGGTCTCTAACGGGCATGTGGCGGAGCTTGACCGTGGACTCTTTTGTCCAAGTCTTCTGCGCTCACTTCAGGGAGACAGAACGACTAATCGTTAAAACTTCCTGAGGGGACAGGTTCGCCCGTTGTAGTTGACAACTCTAGTTGTGGATAACGCTCTAAACATGATTATATATAATAAAAAATTATATAATAGCAAAACAAATTTTAAATCATAGGTCTTATAATTTTAATATTATTTACATAAGGATGTCAATTTTAATTTGTTATACAGGTTTCAATAGTATTAATTACCTAAGTACTTTAAAGTTCAGATAGACTAAGAGATGGCATTCTCTCTCTCCGTATTATTTCTGTGATGTAATCAGTCTATATAAAAAATGTGATAGATGAATTTAATAATTGTATGTTTTTATTGTTATCAACGGTTAAATTATAAGTTTTCATAAATAATCACTTAAATGTGTCAACTACAACGGGCGAACCCGTCACCTTAAGAAGTTTTAATGATACTGATCGTTCTGTCTCCGATGAGGTAAGCATAAAAGACGTAAGAGACAAAAACAAAACTACCGTCTAGCTAAGCCAACATGCCTGTCAGAGGCCAATGCCTTACGGCGAGGCACCGGGAAAAGTACCTAACGGGCAGCCTCGCTCTGACTATAAACAGTTCTGGAAGAATATCTCTGTCTGGACGTTACCATCAGGATGTCTCCAACCTCCCGACCGGTTACGAGTCCGAACTCGCTTGCGCGACCTTTACCTGCCTTATTTAGGTTGAATCTATCGCGGACCAATGGC